>VZRL01005208.1:2651140-2892355 GCA_013397895.1 Origma solitaria | reverse complement strand
AAGGAAAGGAAAGGAAAGGAAAGGAAAGGAAAGGAAAGGAAAGGAAAGGAAAGGAAAGGAAAGGAAAGGAAAGGAAAGGAAAGGAAAGGAAAGGAAAGGGCAATATGTGAGATGCACTAAGGGATTTCTATGTTTTATCATCTTGTCCATGGTAAAAAATGGAGTCAGATTTCAGACCTTGAACAAGGCGCAGCTATGTTCCTTCCTATTAAATATCTTACTCAAGCTTTCATCATTTGTCTTCCATTATTTTAAAAGAACATATTTAGCACTTCCTGGGGAGTGCCGAGCACCTGGACTGCCCCAAACCTAAACCAGGACTCAATATACTGAAGTATCATAGGTCAGCAGTTTCTTGCTAGAGGTGCTCAGGGCTATGAAGATCAGGGCCTTCTTTGTTCTTTGGAAAAAGCTTGATTCCATATGGTGCTAAAAATTAGAGTTCAACTTGAGGAAAAAAAGAGGAATATGATAGTAATAAAGACTTTGGTTGATAAAGGTTAATAACATTGCTAGAACAATCTTAAATTTTTACAAGGCATTTAATTCTAATTTGAAAAAAGGATAGCTCATACAGTGAGGGATTGTTCTGTGAGGACCACAACTAAGGAAGGTTGGTCTTCTGTGGATTTATACATGGATAGATACTCTTAGCTCAATACCTCAGGCTCCTACCTACATCTTACATCATGTCATTGCTCACATTTCCTGCAGCTTGCAGAGCCACGCCATTAATGATTCTACAAATACAAACTGCATATTTATTAAAAAATGCTTTCCTAGGAAGTATTATAGAATGAAGAAATATCGATCTACTCCTTCTCCCTATCAAAACCATTTTAGCAAGCAACTTCAATTACAAGTGAGTAAAAGTACTTCCACTTTTAAATGTTCTTGTGTTATAAATCCGGATAACTCAATTCTATTAAAAGTGGCCATTTATAATTTGTAAAAGCAAAAAATCACAGCAGGATGTGGCTTATGGAGAGATAACCACATGCCCAGTGGCTTTGCTTGTATACTCGTAAATATTAATTTAAGACAATCCTCTCTCATTGAAGTTGGTGACAAAACACTCACTCCATTCAGTGGGTGAAGACTCAGGCCTTAATGCAAGAAGCACATAAAATGCTATCTTCTTCTAGTTCTGTAAACCTCATGGAAACCTATGGCATTCTTGAGCAAACTTGAGACCAAAGTACACAGATTGAAGTGATTGAGTTTTTACTAGTAGGATGGGAAGTTCTTTCTAATCATGCTTGGTCTGAATGAAAATCAGACTGTCATTTGTTTGAGACTAATAGTATTGCTATACATCCTTTCATCTCAGAGTGAAACAAGAGCTGAAATTCCTATTTATTGTGTTGTATTATTTTGAAAAATCCCAGTGCAGAAATAAGGAAATATTTAATTTCAGCATTTTCACAATGAAATATTTTCATATGGCCAAACTGAAGTCTTTCGCTTAATACACAGGTCATGTGTCTTTGATGAAGTACCATCCATCTCATTGGAAAAGAGAGTTTGACCAAGAAACACTAGCCTGCAAGAGGGAACATGAGGATAAGCCATATATAGCAAAGCAGCTGCAGAGGGATATGGATTTCACTATGGTCTGACTTCAAATGAAACATTTAGGAATAGTTCAGCAAACCAGAATATTGGGTTTCATATTCAGTCAACTGGAAAGAATCTTTTCTTGATTTTTCTAATGGGAAAGGGAAGGGATTCTACACAAAAGCCTTCCTGTTGTGAAAAAAAAAAAAATACAACACTATGTTTTCTATAAAGAAAAAAAAGTCCAAAGCATTTTGATATAAAGTCTTCAGCTAGCTCTAAGGTATATGAAACCCCATGGTAGTTCTGCAGGCCAGACCTATTGGTAATAAGAGACAAAAGAAGTTGCTTCTTGACTGCTCTTTAAAAGTTTTCACCAGGCTAACAAAGAGGCAAATTTCACAGCTCGTTGCTTTAGTGTCAGCAAGATGACATTTGCCAGGAGCTTCCTTTTAAGGGCCAAGAATTTTGATGAAATAAAAAAGTAAAAACCTGAAACTAATTAGCACTTTTATTTTAGAAATATTAGATGATCAGTCACTGACTTGGAGATCTTTCTGTGTTACAAGGTCCTAGAGTAATTTTTTAAAAGTAATTAGTAGACAACACAGCAAAAGTTTACATTTCCAAGATTACTGCTTTCCTTCATTTATTTAAACAAGAAACAAAAGAATTGGAGTCCCAAAGACCGTAGACAACTAGCATTAAATATATTTGTAGATAATCTGAAAGGTTAGAAAAAAATAAAACAGAATGGATGGACCTTTCATTAGGTTATGCTCTATATCTTGGTGAAATAGGGAAGACTAATTCCTTGCCATTTGCAGCTGCTCAGGGCATTTAAGATTTCTTTATTGCAGCAGCATCATATTGGCTTCATCATTTAGTTTCCTAAATTCTGTCTATATCTTAGTAATTTTTTTTCTTATTCAAACTCTGTTCTCCTTCCTAGATATCTTCAGTACAAACACCTAAAACAAATTGTGTTTGTAATTCAAAAGTATGAGGGAAAAAGTAAAAAAATCAGAACAATCAGCCAGCTTTTCAGCCAATAAAATTCACAGGCACTTGTATAACTGGAAAAACACCACCTCTATAAAATTCCATTAGAATTCACTGACGTCCTACAAGTGTAATGCTGCCATATCATCAAAGTTTTTTTAGTAGGAAGTGTTATATATGAATTTTGTTTGGACACTTGTGTGAGAGACCATTGCTTAAGAGCGGTGTAAGTGTGTGACTTACAAGTGCAGGCTGCAAAAATTGGATTCCAGGAATGAAAGTCCAAATACATGTGTGTGTATGTGTTTATGTCACAATGAAATAATGCAAAATGCATCACACATTCATGGGTTATTTTCTTCAACTGCTTTCTCTACAATTTATTGTCATTCTTCTGGAAGCTGGTTCTTAAGGGTTTAAAAACTGATTACTCAAATAAGGTTATGCAAATGACCAACCCATTTCAATTGCAGATGAGGACCATTTATTTCCCTACAGTGAATACAAGAAATATAAAAAAATCGAAAGTCAGAAGTTTTAGGCAATATCTCCGCTAAAGATTATTCTCCAATTTTGGACTAGAATCCTGATGCAATTGTTTCAAAAATCCTTATTCACACAACTATAGGACTTACTAATATAAGAGAATATTGCTAGGTAAGATGTAACAACATTCTGTCTCATTTGCTGTTGTAGAAATTACTTCGTTAGTAACAATACTCTTAATAAATCTATCCATGGCACTCAGTCTAAGGATAAGTACACTACAACTTAGAGCTAGGTTAAAAAGTACTGGAAAAAATACTTGCCAATAGTCCAGGAATATTTCTATGTAATTATGTGTCAGCTAGTTTTCACACTCCATTCAAATTGCTTTGTTTTTGAAAAATGTTGTAGGTCAGTAAAGAAACTAGGGATATTACTGTGTGAAAATGGCTAGATCAGTCTACCTAGAATAAAATTAAAACTAAATTCAAACCTACAGGGAGCGTATCTATTCTCTTAAAAATGTTTTGTAAGTCATTGCTATGTTAATTGCAAAGTTGGCACTTCTCTGTTTCAGCCAGAACTGAAATCGGAAATGCCAAAATACTGTTCTTGCACTACAGCTGGACTGAATGAAACAAGGAAGCACTACAAAGTCACAAGACAGACTGTTTTTAGGAAATTGCCATCTAATTTCCCAACTGGAGAGGTTTGGATGAGATCAGGTAAGCTCCGGAAATGGCTAAACTTCTGGATGTCTATCTGAACTGAACCACCAAGCCTTTGTGACTCATCTGTTACTGAAGTCTACATTTTGTGGAGATGACTATAAATAAAATAGTTTTACTTTCAGAAAGAAAGGAGAAAACACAATGTACTGCACAAATCAGAGGTTTGCCTGCATTATCCCTCAAAGTAGAACTGTAGTGTGCATTCAGTTGTACTGATCATAGTGATTTAAATAAAGAGTATTTCCCTGAAGTCACTGCAGCTGAACTGCTTTATCTGGGGGAAGGGTTCTGCCATATCTGCCCATGACATGTAGGTAAACTGCAGACATACTGGGCCCTATTCATCCATGACATAAACTTCCATTGCTTCAATGCTATTTCATTAGAAATAAAGTTGATCAACAATTCCTGGCTTGATTATCTTTCTCTTTAATCACTGGCTTTTGATGTTGCAGTGGCACAGTTCATAATGGTGACTCTGTGTTGAAATGGTGCTTATAGTCATGGTGGCTTAGCCTCTCTCAGCCATATCTGTTGTTTATCTACGAAGAAAAGCCTGCCTTGCAAAACTTGTATGGGTACTATGCAATTTAGGGCTTGAAAATTAAAGTTGTGACCTGGTTTTGCTCTTTAAAAAACAGATGTGTTGAAGATTGGTATGAACTCTTGCTGAAAAGTGTTAAGCTTTTTATGAAGCTTTAACAATTTTTGTGTATTTTTCATCAGCTTGAAGTCTGAAAATGAACCAACACCATGAATGAGGTGCTCCTTTCTCTTTAGACACTTAGTTTATAACTTAACCCTAATTTAATTATTTAAATCAGCAACTGCCTTTATTAATTTCCTTATGCGAAATGATAAACTAATTTCTTCTATGTGCATAACCTAGGAATATGGGAAAATAGATCACTTATTTACTTAGTTTACAAAGTTACAGGGGGTGAGAACTTTCAAGGGACTGGATTGAAGTGACATAAAAGTCAGGAAATGACCCCTGTGAAGGGATTTCAGGGGCAGCAGATTAGAAACAATGTCCTCTTACAGCTTCTGTAACTCTGGACCGTACCATCCCAGCACACAGTTGGGGTAGAGGAACCAGGCACCTGAGCCCCAATGAGCAATAGTTTTGTGAAGTACGGTCCCAAAGAATACGTCTGTATGTAACGAGTGGGGAAACAAAAGCGGGTCACAGCTGTCTTTCAGCGCTCACGCCAGTGCTGAAAAGGAAATCTTCATCCCACTGGACTAATTCAGGATGCCAAACGGGTGTCCTTGGGGAGTTTTGTTCAGGCAGCGAATCCTGTGTCGGTCAGATAGCGTGCTCCAGCCAAGCTCGCCGTGGCCAGAGAGTGGTGCGGAAGGGAAGCTGCTCTCCATGCTGAATGGCGCCTTTGTTCGCCCTGCCGCAGCAGTTACATTCTGCAGGCCCTGCAGATACAACAGTGGCTGTATGAGAGCGGAATGGAAATGAGATGTTGGCTCCCCCCAAAAAGTTCTGCTTCTTTCCATTAAAACTGCAAAGGAATTCTGGCAACCAAAAAATAACCCTTCCTATCGAGCAATATTTTCCTGCCTCTAAAAGCCAAAGGAGCCAAAAAGCATAAAGTGAAGCTAAAATATGGCCTAGATGGACACATTATAGGTTGAACATTTTATAGGTTGGTTACCTTCCAAAACAGAACCAAGGCTTGCTGGTAAATTAAAGACAAAAGTCATACAGTGGCTGCAAACCACCTGTAAATCCGTACATTCACCTAAGCCCTAAATAACAGCAGAACTGCAATGCTCCCAGGACTGATCTGTTTGCTAAACAAGTTTAGCATGTGTCATTTGTAAAGGCAAATAGTTTAGGCCTTGATCTCTTCACTTTTTTCAGTCTTTTTCTGGGCCAAACCCCCTGTTTGTTAAGAAAGAAGGCCATTTTAAAACGACCACAGATTGAGTTCTTCCATGGAGGAGTAAACTACCAGGAAGCTATGGGATGTCAAACTATCTTCTAACTAGAGGAAGGGAGTCTCCTTCTTTGGCTACCCTCTAGTGGGAACCAGCTTATTAATAGAGAACTCTCTACTCTGTTTTCATAATTAATTTTAAAAAAACAACATTGAGAGATTTTTTCCTTAATGGTTGGTCTGCTTCCATACAGACCTTGCTTATATTCAAAGTGACATAAAATATCAACATTTCTTTAAAATGAGGCTTTGGGATAGTCTTCTCAGAGGAATCAGAGCTGTATAGCAAATGTGAAGCAGGAAGTGTATCATATATTACAACAAAACTATGTTACTACTTGGGGCCTAATTTGCTTTTCTATCCAATTTTATGCAATGAAAGGGCAGTTTGTTTGCAGTAGCAGAGCTATTTGGTATTGTGATCATTGGTTAGGTTACCATATATCTGTGATTTACTTGATTCTAATGCATGTATTATAGTTCTCAGACTCCGAGTAGTTTTTTTGACTCACAGTGGTTCCTACAGTCTGTATGATGTCTCTTCTAATACTTTTAGTTAAAGGAAATAATGAAAAAAAAGCCCTACACTTACAGTCATGTGGAAAATCTTACAATTTAATTCTGGAAATGCTTCTGTTACCAGCCCTTTTTCAAACAAGAAGTCTCATTGGTGTAAATAAATGCAGGATGTAGGATAGATAGAACTCTTCATTTGTAACACTTCACTCATAGACTCCAGCTGTGTGTTTTTTCATGGAAATAAAGGCAAAGTAAAAAGCTTATATTCCCTGACATGGCCTAAGTATTTCAAGAAAGCAAGCACAACTACAGCAGCAGTTCTACTTTGCAACCTTTAAGTAGCATGTTGACCAAAGCGATGGCATTCATCACCCGCAAGGAGGTGTGCAGCTGCCGAAAAGATCGGGTCATAAATATTTAACTGTTTATGAGGAAAAATAAACAAAACTATACTATTATGTGCCTACAGGAAATACTATTTAAATGAATTCTCTTAGTTAGGGGTGGATGGCAGGCTTGAAATGAAATCTTTCTTCCCCCTCGTTATCAGCATTGTTAAGGAATGTGAATGAAGAATTTGAACCTGGGATGACAGAATTTTCAATGAGGTTTTGTGAAGGCTTACAGCTATAATCGAAAAGAGAGCTTTTTCAAACATAACTGGTGTGCTAGACACTGAGCCTTGAAAATCTGGAACACAGCAATCACAAATGTATGTTGAACCAAACCATTGAGGTAATGATCGATAAACTACAGCTTAAGGACATTTATTCATATCCATCTCTAGTAACGATTAACATCCTGAGCTACATGAATATTGTGGCTATACATGGATAGCAGTTGAACTGAAATAAAAAAATAGACAAATTATAAGTATCCATTTTTAAGAGTACCTCTAGTCATTCTTTCAACTTAAGTTCAACGTTAAACATTTGTAGCTCTTGAAGATATATAAAGATAAAATATACCCTGATAGAATAAAGCAAAGCATTCTTCATAAACTGGTGCAATCAGTAACACATTCAAGATAACATCTGCTACAGTATCTAACACAGATAATTTTTGAAAAGTTAAAAGCTTTATTTGCTTATTAACTTGTGGGTGCTTTTCTACACTTGTTATTTACCTAGAGGCTAGAAAAGTAGAACAAAGCCAAGCCTTTATTTGCTTAGCAACCTATCGAGCAATTGCACAGAATTATTTTTAAGTGGGTCCAATGGCAGCTCCTTTGAATTGCGTGTTGAGTTTTTGTTTACCTTGCTGTTACAGCAATAATAGCAAGGTGGGGTTGTATTCACTCAGTAGGTAGGACCCTAAAATTCTGAATGCTCCATTGTTTACCAAGTCACCAGACACATGAGTGCTGGGTTGGCCTATGTTTACCCAAATCCTGGTCCACTGACAACTAGGTGTGGCTTTATTGGCCTGTTATTCATGCAGCTTTGACAGAGAAGCTCAGCTTCTTAGCTGCGGTGCCTTAAGGAAATTATGGAGACATGCAGGGATGAATTAATAAATTTACGGCAATACATATTAATTGGGAATGTTTTGATTATGGGAACACAGTGACCAAGGGCCGGAAATTAACAGCCTGTAACAAAGAAAAAAAAAAATCTATTTGTGCTAACTTTGTGGGCAGCAGTCAAACAAAGGGAACATCTGTTTATCAAAGGCAATGTGCTGCTTCTAATTAAACCATCATCTTGCTTGATGCTAAATTAGTAACTAGGGATGCAGATCACACCCTTAAACAGACAAACTTTAAGACTTTTCTCTCCAGTCTGCTATACTGTCAGAGAAAAATCTCCAAAATTTCCTGTTTCTTATTTTGAATAGGTGTTGTCTCATAATTACAGTTGTAAGACTGTGAGAGACATTATGTAATGCAGTTCTTGCTGCAATGTATGTTTAAAATTGCAGCTTAATAACTTAAGGGAAAATTTGATTAAGTAGGAGTTTAGCTGCTGTGAACTTTAACGAAGGAAAGTTGTGATGTTGTTTACAATGACAAGAATTTTCAAATACTTTGAGGAATAGTGAACAATTTGAAATACTGTAAGTATTAGTTATGATTATAAGGCCTGAGTCTTGGAAGTAAGTTATTACAGCTCTGAATGTCTCATGTCCTTCAGCTAAAATAGTTTCATTGCACAACTGATCTATTCCAAAGGAATTATGGCACTTCCAAGAAAAAAAGAAAATTTATTTTTAATAGTCATCATCTAAAGCAGGAAATCATGACATACTTTTTTTATTTAATTCCCATTGTGCTTATTCACACTGAAGGAAAATAAAAGGAATCTCCGCTCTGTTTCCTAGCAGGCAGGTGTGATGTTTGAAAGGATTTTAGAAGGAATGTTTTGTCAAAGCTGGTATGAAGTAGCTACAGTAAACAATTCTCTTTTCCCCCTTCCTTTCCCCATCATGTGAAATATCCTGTGTAGTCAAATGTACAATAACACAGAAGGTCACAATATAGAATGTATCATAAATGCACTACACATCCAAGAATAATTTTCAAGGTGTTGGTGAAGTCATTAATTTTAACAGTATGATGTCCCGATCTACAGCTATCTCAGCCAGCTTTGGAGGCTGCCTGCTGAAAATCCTACTTAAGCAGCTATGAGCGTCTCCCCTTCACTGTCTCCTATTTTTAAGAGAACATGTCTTAAAACATGTTATGGTGAAGCAACAGCCATATGAAAACCTGTGATTGCCTCCTGGGATGTTGTTTCTGTTTGTAACTACAGCATCCAACCAATACATAGAACTCATCCTCCTGTAGGGGTCAGTCCTTGGGATCACAAGAAACTATTAGACTTTTTTTTGGTTTATATGTGTCCATAGCCATGGTGAACAAGATTGCCTTTTCTATCCAGGCTGAATCTGAATTTATGTACTTTGTACATTTGGGTTTTTAAAATTTGTTTGATTGTTTTGAGAAACCATAATCTGATATATTTAAAGAAAATCTCACAATATTCAGATTCCTTTAAAACTTTCTGAAGGGGATAGAAACATACTGAACACCTAGCAGCTATGAATAATCATAACTACTCACTCCAGAAACCTTTTCTCAACAGCTGCTCTGGTGGTCACATTCTATGCTTCATCAAACCTTATAGGCTTATTTAAAATCAGATTTTTTTTACTATATTCCAGAATGGCTATTCAGAATAAGAAAATCTCTCCCATCCTTGTATTAAATTTACAGATCAAGCCTTTCTGTTTTAGTTTAAAAAAAAAAAAAAAAATCTTTTTTTGACTGTTTACAATTCAGTAATTGGGTTAGCATTCTTCTGTAAATACAACCTCCTATAAATTAAAGAGGAATAGTAACAATAAATAGAGAAACTTTCCATTGTCAGGGATTAAGGCCAAAGTCATTGGCTTCTTTGGTGAGTACATTGGCAATTACTATAAATGGTTGTATGCAAAAGTGCTGGCCCCACTTCTGATGAAAGGAAGATACTACGGCCTGAATTTGAAGTTAATCGTGGACAATTTAGTTTTGTACAATACAGTACATTAGCATAACCTTATGGCCCCTTTGAGTGCTTCAAGACAACATTTTTCTTACAACTAACTCACCATGTCTATTGAATATTTTTGTATACTAATACTCCCAGGTTGCTCATTTGGTGACTTTGATTAGGCACAACTTACTGCTTGACATTTCATCATCCCAAAAAAACTGTTTTCCTTATTTTGTTAGGTCTTTTAACTGGTCACTTTTGCATTCAGAACACTTTTTTTTTTTTTAATGACATACTGTTCAGAAATTACTAAGAACCAAGGAACCGAAGGATGTTTGCTTCATCGACTGACTCAGTTTTTTACTACTGTATATTGTATAATTTCAGTCTCTGCGCAATATAACAACCCACTCTCAATGGCCTATGCCAGAGCTTTGTAAAGGTTCTCTTCCTCACAGAATGAGAATACATATATTTATTGAATATCTGGTAAAGGAGAATTCACAAGGATACAAACCTTAAATTCAGAATACAAGTTTATGTAATTTAATTATTTCTAGAAATATATAACGGTGACTCAGAATTGATAAATACTTGCCTAGTCACTTTTGTCATAAAAGGAAATGTTACCTTTGTTCCATTGATCAGCAAACATCCTTGGGACAGTGAGATTTGGATGGAGTAAAATACACTAGAGAACTAAACTTATAAGTCTCACATGGTTCAGGAACTGGGCAGATGATCAGTAATATTGAAAGTGATATAGTGTAGTTTAGGGGAGGCTTCTTATACGTAAAGCCTGTATACAGATTTTCCAAGGTGTAAAGTGGTAATTCAATCCCATAATATAAATTTGCTAGTATTCATTCTCTTAATGGTAGTCTCATTACTTCTTTAAGAGTATAAAATGCGTGCAATTTGTGTCATGATTATTAAGCTGAACAGCAAAGGTGGGGATAGCAGACACATGATCACAAAACACACGTAAAATTCATGATTCAGTTCACAAATATGAGTTCAACAACAATAACCCTTCCTTCCTCTTTCCATTTTCTTTGGAAAAATGGTCCTTTGGTTTCCTTAGGAAAGAAATACAGGTGTATATGCTAGAAACCACAGCACATTCCAGCCTTTGATCTAAATAGCTGCAGCACTAGGATTGTTGAGTAAGCTCTGGAGCATACTTCAGGGTAAACACAGACAAAGAAAGGCTCCAATCAGTCCAACAGCAAGTGAGATTAAATGTTTTTTCTGGGAGGAAGGGCAGAAGGACTCATTGAGAGATAGTTAAGCACAGTACACTGTGGAAAAGCACAAGTACAAAAAGCCACACCAAAGAAACTGATGGCTAGATCCTTATTATGGTTTTGTACACTAAAATGAAGAGAACAAAAATCACATGGGAGAAGACAGTGAACATTCTCAATAGACAGACAGTATTGTATACCATTAACTGTTAGCATGACTAACACACCTCCTCCCCCATCACCCTTTTTGGTAATCTGTAAGTAATAGTATTGATTTAACTCTTAGAAAAGCAAGCTGCACATAAAGTACCCCATAAAACTCAGTAGATAGAATTTATGAACAAAAATTATTTGCTGCAAGCTGAAATCTGAATTTGGAGGAGCATTTAGTGTTGATGGTGTTAGGGAAACACATACTGAAACACATACTGAAACATATACTGAAAAACATGTTGATGAATAAGCTTTCCATAAATATGTTCTCACAGCATTAAAGACAGAGTCGAAAAAAGATAAATCAAAAGCAACAGATGGCCAAAGAATCTCACGTGAGGAAAGGAAACAGCATATTCAAAGCAGACAGCAATTCACTTGAAAACATGATCATTGCTGTTCAAAGCTCAGACTTGGACATTAGGGAATTACTGGTATCGACTACTAATCCTCTACCTGATGCTAGAAATAGATTAATTACTAAAAAGAGTAAACAAAACAAGCATAAATGGAGAAAGAATAAAGCAGCTTCATTAAAATTCTCCCCATGCTATTTGTATTCTTGATGGAATGAGTCTGGATCAGAGAGGGAAGAGTGTTCATGACACATCTGGATAATATGAAGCATTTGTTTGGCATCTAGTGCTGTTTAAAGGTACAGAAAGCCATGGAACTTGGGCTGTGTTTGATATTCACTGGAAAAAGGCATGCAAGGCCTCACATCATATTTGCTTCAGGAATGTAGCAGTAGATCAAAAAACCCAGCAGTGGTGAGAAGCCTCACCAAATAATTATTTAAAGAATGAAAAAGTTTATAAACACAGAGTACATTACAGTTCTGTACATAGGAAGTTTCTATGTAACGTGCTTTAAGCTAACTAAAAACAGTTTTGAGGGATACAAAATCCTCATGCATAAGCTTTTCCTATCTACTGCTGCACGTATTCCAATGTTTGAAATTAAATGTAAGTCACACTTAGAGCATGGTGCTAATAATGCCAAGGTTGTGGGTTCAATCCCCCTAATTAAGAGTTAGACTCAATGATCCTTGTGGTCCATTCCAACTCAGAAGACTCTGTGATTCTGTGATGCTGTAATCCATGTGTGCTGTCATAGATCTGACAATGAAAGATTTTACCCAGTCTATGAGAAAGAGTTGGACAAAGCAAGGCTCACATAGAGAAACCAATATGTCGTCTTTGGAGTCAGAGAGCTCTGACTGAACTGTATAGCCTCTGTGTTTTGGTATGGTGTTTTTCATTGGGGGTTTGTTTCTTCTTGTAACTTTGTTTTGTTTTCCTTAGGCTTTAAACTATACATTTTTTTGATAATTTGTAGGTCAAAGAAATGTTTATGCAAAGGGAGCAAAGTCCATACTTTAGAGTCTGGGTAATAGGAGCTACTACAACATCTCTTCTAGAAATGGCAGCCATAGCCACGACTCCAGAGAGTTTTTAGAGGTCTGACAACTGACTAAATGTATACTTTTATTAGCTATTATCTGCAAATTTGAAACTGGTTCCACACAATTATCTCTAAGCAAAAACTCTACTTCCTGATGCACTTATGCAAGAGCTCAAACAGGAATTTGGAGACAATCTTAGCAGTGATATACACAAGTTATGGCTGGATAACTCAAGCAAAAATGAATTTCAGTACTGTGGTAGGTGACTGCATTTTAAGTATCCAACAGAAGCCTGAAGCTTAGAAATTCAACTGCGTCCATTCCTTTCAAAACAATACATTTCTATGTTTTAGTAACAGA
The DNA here is from genome assembly GCA_013397895.1 of Origma solitaria. Classification (NCBI taxonomy): domain Eukaryota; kingdom Metazoa; phylum Chordata; class Aves; order Passeriformes; family Acanthizidae; genus Origma; species Origma solitaria. The sequence goes on along the minus strand of VZRL01005208.1, from coordinate 2,879,407 downwards.
GTGAGATATACAAAAAAGTATGAGCTTAAAACTGTGCTAAGCAATATCTCAGTGCGGAAAATGCAAATGTTCATACACTCAGCACACCAATTGGTGTAAACTGTCCTCTATTGTATTGAATACGCTTTTATGATGGGATAATATGGTACTATGTATTTATAATTTTTGACACAGTTAAAAAATAAAAATATTTTTGTTCTTTATTTCTTATAATGCAAAAATATTTTTAGCATGATACTTGTTAATGTCAAAATTACCACTGAGCAACAGCTCAACCAAAGTTATTACAACCAAGAAATTCTGCCAGCAGACATCTTGAAAATGCTGCTCCAAATTTTGTACATCAGGTGGATGCAACAACTATTTTTTATAACCTGAATTTATTGATTAACACAGTGATATATGGCAGGTAAAGATTTTCAGTAGTGCTAGTAGTTTCATCTTTTACAACTAGGATGTGTTTTAAATGACTATTAAAAGACATAAAAGTTTAAAATGTACTCGGCTCTATTGACTTCTGTTCCTCAAAAACACAAGTGAAGATAAAGTGGCTCTAAACTCAGATATCCATCACAATTAACATTGTCCTTCAAATATTTCGATTCCATTTCCACAAAGGAGTACCCATTTCTCATGTCAACACTTGATACAATTAAATGTTAACCACGTGTTATCTGAGACATGAAGCTGGTGAATCTCATCTTTGGGTTTATATTTACTACAAATGACTCTGAGAAAGATTGATCACTGTATTTTTAAAAAGCATACTCAAAGATGAAGTACTTTCAACTACTTTAAGCTGTGAAGAGGTTCATATGTAGTCAACAAGCTGTCTCTGCTCATGGCAGGGGCAGGGAAAGGGAGAGATGGCGACTCATTCCACCTGTGCTAGACACTTATCTTTAGATGGGATGAATCACCCTTTGGGAGCCTCTACCTCTCTTTGTTTATGGTAGAAATGCAGATGACTTGCTTAGCCTCAATGCCTAAATTTAGATTACTAAAATTAGATGGGATGCATTCTACTTCCATTCATTTATTTCATTAATCCAGTTAAAAGAATGATCTATTAGTTATACTGGAAAAAAGAAAAAGTGGTGCAATTTTGTTGAAAGCTGTGATAATAATGTCCTGCCTGGAACAGTCTGGTTAAGTAATGTGTGGGTGAAATGAAGTATCATCACCACTTTACATAGAGGGAATTCAGGATGCAGAAAGACTATGTGAATCACTCTAACTTGCACTTAAACTTTGTGTCAGAGTAAAAAGACAGTGATAGCCTGTTAGGCAGCACAGAAAACATTAGTCAGTTCTTCAAGAGAGCCCTTGTATTTCAGTTCACAAATAGATACAATACACAAGGTAAAAGTTCTGTTCTGTTAGAAACATACTTGCAATGGCTTGGACCAGAGCTATCTAAATGATAACTAATCTCTCAGCATGCATTGAAACAGCTACAGTCAGCCTAAGATCTTGATCCCCCACCAGAATGCTAGAAGTCTGATGACACCATATTGCATTTCCAGAACCAAACATAGCTACAGGCTAATCTGTTATTATTCCAAAGCCACCTGTGGCAAAAAAAAAAAAAACCAAACCCAAAACACAAAACAACCTCTTACATTTTCATGGCTTTGGAAAACAAGATATTGTGCTTTCAGATTTGAAAAAGAGAGTTATCATACTATGTTTTACATTTAACCTTTGGCAATGGATACATGTTATTAATCACAGCAATTTAACATTGAGAAAATGCCTTCCTGAATCTTACTCATTACCCCTTGAGAATATGTCTGGTAAATTCATAACATAATCAGTGCCTATAGAACAAGACTACAGCTATTAAAGCACTAATGTGTGTTGGAATACATTTGGAAATAGTCCAGATTGCCCCATTTTAATGTGTATTTTGTGCTTTTTGGGATCATTGCTCCAGTTATTAATACAGAACAATGTTAAGGCAACAGGTTAAGATTTTGATATCAAATGAAGTAAGGCCTTTTGGGTCAAATGGGAGATTTACAACAAATACTAAAAGTACTGCACTACCACAGTACCACTCCAGACTGATTATGATTTATAATACCTGTCCTATTCCTCCAATTTTTCATGTGTGTGTGCATATGAGTTTGTGTGTAAGTGTACATACACACGTACATAAATGCACGAGCTTTATGCCAAGTGTTGCTGTCAATTCCCAGCTCAGTTAGTAACTACACTAAGCACAGAAGAGTTTGATTCCTTTCAGGAGAGGAGAGAAGAGCGCCAGACAGTTTCCTGTTATTCTATGTACAAAATATTTTGGAACATTTGTGGAATATTCAACTTAATAAAGGTAATTAACATGTGTGGGAGACATTTTGGCCTTACTCATCTGCATCTTTAATTTGTTCTGCTGCACACCATATTAACAAAGCTGCTGCATGCTCCATTAGTGAAAAGTCATAAAAATGAAATGTTTTTCTCCTCAAATATGCAATTTTACAACCTGTTCTGTTAATTTTAATCCTTGAATTGTTCACAGTAAGCATAACTTGGATGGATTATGAAAATACCATCATATGGAAAGATTGCATTAATGTCTGATTTTAAGAGCAAATGGTGATGACCACAGGTTTCTATAGGAGCTTCATTATAATATAACAGTTCTTTGTTGGTTAGTGCAATGTTAGAAATACATTATGGGCTGAATTTCTCTGCAAAAATCCACATTGTTTTTTCATCTTTGATATCCAGAGCCTCTTCTACCAGTATGTCAAACAATTTGCTTAAATCAAGAGTAGCAACATGAGAGTGGCATGGTGTATATTTCCAGTCTGAATCTTTTCATTGGATTGTCTATGAATATCCAAATATTCAGAATGTATGAGGTAGAAAGAAGAGTTGCAATTTGGCAGACAGCTTGTGTAAACCACTGAATCTTTTGCACAGTGGCATTAAAACTCACTTACAATGGAGCCACAGGCAATCTTTTGGCAAATCTATTACATGCCTCTAAAAGCACTATCTTGAAGACCATCTGATAACAATCAACTTGGTCAGGAAGGCCTACTATTACTCAAAAACTGGTTAGAACACATTTATTACAGTGATAGATAGCTGTAATCATAATAGGCCTGTATTTGTGCCTTGTTATGCTAGTGGTTCTTATCTTCACTTGGTATTCTTTACTCTGCTACACAGGCAATCTAGTTAATGATATTGTCTCCCATTTCTTTGTTCTTTTTTCAGCTTTTTTTTTGCTGCATCTTTATTACCACACACATCTGGTTTTCTAACAGAGATGTCACAAATATTATGTGTATTTTTCTAGCCTCATGATCTTTGCACTGAAAATAAAATAGAATAAACATTTGTACTCTCAAAGATGCAATGATGTTTCTTGTTCAAGTCAAACATGGAGATGTAGGATCTTTTCTCTACCTCTTTTAGCCTTGAATTAACTCAAGTATGTGCCTTAATTTTTTTAAACATTTCTGATATCTTAATGTATGAAATTATCTAGTTGAATAAAATATTATTTATGTGTTTGTTCCCAATATTCTCACAATGTGGTAGCAATTTTACATTTCAGAATAGACCATCTGTTTCTCTTCTTTTGCTTGGAGGGTCCAGTTCATGCAGTCACACATATGAAAACTGTAAAGCCATCTTTGTACCAATAAGACCTTGATATCTTGATAGACTCTAAGATACTCTTCTTTGTCAATCTGTCCTTGCTTTCACTAACACTGAACACACAGAAAGTAATATCTTTTAGATGCCAGTAAAATGTTTCTCTTCTCAAATGTTACCAACAGAACTGTTTCAGATCATCCATCAAAAGCAATTTTTACATGTGTCAAATATGGAATGCTTCAGTAAGAGAGAACAGTCTGGATAAACTCTTCACTTTAGGTTAAAACAGTCTGCAAAGGAACCACTTAACTGGTGACACTAGTAGGGTTATTCAATTTCACCACAAATGTGGGCATACATATTAAAAAATATCAGTACTGGAAGAAATTAATCCGCCAATGATCAAGCAAGTGACAAGATGATGAATTTCCAATAGAATACAGTTATGCAGGATGAACTGAAAAGAAACCAATTCTTTCACATTGCCTCTTATCATATTATAGTACTATTAGTTCAGTTTTGGCAGGTTTAAATGTTCTGAGATCTACATAGTTTCCTTAGGAACCTGGACTGCTGAAATCCCTGACACCCTTACCATGGGCAGAGGGGAACCTGTGTTCCACTCCAAATTAACAATCACTTTTGGACTACTATTTGCAGTGTAAATATTTCAATACCAAGTTGACTGTGGTATCTAGGGATTTACAACTCCTGCAAGCAAGCTTTAACCTTCACTGTAAGATCTTGGTTCATTCTTTCCATCTACAATGGCTAACTTAACAATATTTTTCTCAAAGTTTTGAATTACAATAGGGCTAATTGCAGCATTTTTTTTTCAAAAGATCCATTTAACTAACTAACTAACTAAACAAACAAACAAATAAATAAATGGAAAAAGATTCCCTTAGTGCTGAGACTTCTGATATCAGAAATGTACACTAAGTTTACATTGGAACTTTGTTATACTCTATATCTAGCTCTCTATATCTTGCTCATAGATGAGTCTTTCTGGGCCACATCTGATTGCTCTGTTTGCCCATGCATAGTATATTGTGGGATATATCTTTTCAAATTGGAAAGAATACAGAGAAAAATACGTGAAACACAGCTGAGCAGTAAGAGACATAACTGAAAATAATACACTTAATCTATCAATCTATTTAACTTAGAAGTGGAGAGAAGAGATGGCTGTGATATGAAAAAAATACATTGATCAACAATACTAACTTTAAACAGTTATTTAACCTGATGAAGGAAACTAAATAATTGCTCGATAAAAAATGGACTATTAAGCTGGAAATGTACTTCTTATAGATCTGTTTAAAAAAACCCAAACAACAAGCATTTTAACTATTAGGGTGAAAATATATACATAAAAATTAAGCATTATGATGTCTTGATTATGAGAACTCAGACTTGATAATGTAAGGGTAGCCTCAAAATTTCAGACCACTAAAAATATATTGTAGGACTTGTTATATTATATGGATATCAAAGAAAATCCAAGTCATCCACCATTAATGATGCACTACCCACCTTCTCTATCACTCTGTGCAATTTTAAGTTATATAACATGAACCTTAACAGCAATGAGTTGCTCTCAGATGTGGTCAGATCAGGTCAGACCAGATCAGCTCAGACATGATATTCTAAAATTGTAAAGCACTGACTTATTTTATGTTTTGTCATTTACTTGAGATATAGAGACATTTGAAGAGGATCACATTCCACCATAAATCCACAACAGCCTTTCTATCCTCCATTGTCTGCTTAAAACAAGCTTTCAACTTGGCTTAAGAAAAGATTAATTTTCATTCAAGATCTTCAGTGCCTGCCAACATTCCCGAATAGGGAGCCATTTTCCTTACCTAATGTCAAGGACACACACACTAGTGTGTGTCTACATTCTACATTCAATCTACATTCTAATACCTCCCCTCCACCTGTGACAGCTGTACTGGTTGTAGACTGAATGAAGGTTAAGTGTGCTAGTCATACTTTAAATACTGTGTTATTATGTTTGCCCTTTGATTAGAGTACTTGTAATACTGAGAAAAGGGGCTAGTCCATTGCTGTAATTACAGGAAACAACATGAAAGTATTACAAGACTAGTGCAGCAAAACGTATATTCATATGCTGGTCTAATACCACTGTAATGGGGAATATGGTATGCATCTCCCGTCATCACTGTATTTCTCCAATAAATTCATATAATGGCAAAACCAAATGCAGTTAAAATAATGCACTTTAGGCATATTTCTCACTTCACCACAAGATTCATTTTGATTTACTTAATCTAATATTTATTAATTATAATTTTTATTCCTTTTTTATTTCTTTCCAAACTTGTTAGGATATCTGTAAGTTACAGTGAGAGCATCGTAATGTATACAAGAAACTTGAATTAATTTGCTGGGATAACCAAAAATGTAGATGATTTTTCAGATGGCATTTAGACTAAAGAATCTCTGTTTCTTTATTACAATTGCTCCTCAGATGAGAGCATTCCTGCAGTGTGATAGCTCCTTGTTAAAGAGACTGTATAAGCATCATATGCCATATGATCTCCTGGTAAAAGCAAAGGACTAGCAGACAGAAGCTTCTCTGGTTGAAACACCAACCAAGTTAATAACATAGGTATGCCAGGGCATGTGATCTTCTTGTGCTTTTAGTCAGTGATAGTGAAAATTGGCTGAATGAGAAACTAAAAAAATTTCTGAAAAATATATTCTGGATTCTAGAAATTATCTGACTTGAGACAAAACATTTGAGAATTAGTTAACACTGTCAAACCTTAACATTTTGGTAAGCACTTGAGACAGTCTTGGAAAAATTTCTTATGCTCATTAATGAGTAGGCATTTTGTCTTTTATTGACAGAAAAGAAAATTTAACTTTACTCATGCTTTCAAGAATCTCATAAATTTGAATGCCAAGTAGTAGGAAGGTGAAAATTTTTTCTGGTTTTCTTTACGGAGAAAGATGCATATTTGTTCAATTTTTTTTGCTATAACATACCTAGGTTACTGAAAATCTTGTTAGAAATATCCCACATAACCTTTACATTCATTCTTGTGTATTCATAAAGTTTCCTCTAAAACTTTGACTGAAGTGTCTTCTCATACAGGAAAAATGATGACACCAACTTCTTTCACCATAATAAGGACATTAATATGATAAATACACGTGTCCTCTATTTTCATGGCATCTGTCCTTCCTACTAAATCCTGCTTTCAACTTTTCTGATTTAATAATGAACTAGAACACTGATTCTATTTCTGAAAGATCCAAACCAGCTATTCTTTTCTGCCAAGATGTCTATCCACGAATCATTAAAGGTTGCTATGCCTAAAATTGTGGAGCTTGGTATTTTCTGGGCATGATTTCATTTGTTTATATATTTTCAAAACGTACCATTTGAAAATATTTTATTAAAAAGCAGGGAAAACAAGGGAAATACGACAGCTAAACACTAGTTGCACTTCTGAGTCACAGACAAATGGAAGCTGCAGTCTTCTTTTCCAGTCACTCCTGCACTCAGTTCTAGGGAAAACAGTGAATAAAGAAGATGAAGGAGCAATTTGAAAGCAATTGACTGTAGCCGACCGACTCACGAGCTTCGGCGAGGTCTTCGTTCTGAGGGTCCTTAGCTCAAGCACCGCCACCTGCCACGAAGGCCTAGGGTGGATAGTTCACCTGGAGGTGATGGCAGCCCCAGCCACGGTTGCCATTCCAGGAGCCCGACAGTAAAGACCAAGGAGGCAAAGGGGTGGGAGGAGACTGGCTCCTACGATCCGTTTATTTGCATGCAGACACCAACCACGGTAACAACTCGGATGAACCGAAGACCAAGTCCAAGGATCTTGGTCTGTACAGCATCTTAAGTACTAAACCCGACAGCCAATCCGGAGAGAGCGGGGAGGAGGGACCCTAGGTCAGGGACAAACGGGATTCAGGGGGGAGATAACTGGCAGGGAGGTTAACCAGGGGTGAGGCAGAACCGGGGGACCATTCTGGAACAATGGGAGGAGCCCTCGCGGGGTCCCGCCCAATCCCCTCCCCCAGGGAGGGGCCTTAGTCACGCGCCTCAGACACAGGTGTCGTTGATTGATGTCATGCTGGCGCGTGACAAGGCAGAGTCTGCCCCTACGGCAGACTGGGGCACCTCCACAATTGACAACAACCTATGCCCCTCTCTCATGATGCCTGACGGTTCCACAGTATCTGTAAGAAATGTCTTTGCCAAGGGTTGTCCTCTTGGTGGAAGATGAGACTAACAAGTGTAAAGTTTTCCCAGTATAAATATGCTAACAGCATAAATCATGGTGAATGTGGTGTGTATTTTGGACAGCTCTGACAGAGAAACTTGTCAAGAAAATTATATGAGCATTTTGTATTTTTGCCTCTTTCTGGAAAAAACCAAATTAATTTAGACTTCCTCATAATCACACATAAACATACATATATATATAAATATATATACACACATATAAATTAAATTTTAATTTTCTATATTTAGAAACATTAAAATAGAAGTCTTTAACATGTCATAACATAAGATGGTATGCTTAAATACACTAAGAAAGTAGTGCTTAGATTATTCTTATTACTCATAAAAACAACCTCAGTAGCAAGGATTTACGTAAACCGTAAACACATATGCAGATATGTATCCATTCTGTTGCAGATTTTCTTAGTTTGTAGATAAGTTGCAACTTTATATGGTATTCATCACTTGGAATTTTACTCTGGATTCATTTTTATTAATAGTTTGTGATCTATAATTCATTTATAGCTCATTGTGTATGTGATATATTCAAAATTATTGATTCTACAGATCTTATGATAGTCGATATGAGTTAGTAAGTTTTCATTAATTTTAGAACCAGATCTATGTAAGTAACATTTGTCAATATAAATGCAAAAATTGGTGTATGAAATTAACTTTTAACACTGTGATTTGATAATCACAGTAACATGAATAGCATGGTATATACAAAATAAAACCTTCAGAAGACAATAAAACAATCTAAATATTAGTTTTTCTCCTGGAAAGGATAAAGCTTTTAATGTTTATCACCAGAAAGGGGTTCTTCTCACTATATTTTGCTTGGTCAAGTCTGCTACTCTATGCACTTTGAGATATCAACATAACAGGAAATATAAAGGAAGCTAGACTTCCTCTGCAGCCTTGCAATTTCAAATATGCAGAATGCAGATATAATGACAAAACAAAATCCATTTGATTTCTCAGGACAAAATCTATTTCCTAAGCCATTTTTTGGAAAACTCTCCAGTTTCCACATTTCTGTTTATGGCACATAGAATGTGTTCCCCACAAGGACAAGGAATTAGGCTTGAGACTACTTTCTGGCACAAAAATATATTACCACAACTACTTATTTATATTGGTGTCATGTGTAAGAGTCCTGGTCCAAGATCATATCCCAGTTGTGCTTGATGCTGTTCAAACAGAAACTCAAAACAATACCTTTCCCCAGCTTAGAATGAAAAGATGAAAAAGAGATGACATAAGTGAAACAAGGAGACAATATTCTTCAGCAAGACAGATGGTAGTTTCAGCCACAGAATCACATCCCACATTTTCTAGTTTTGAAATAGGATGATATATTAGCATATATGACCATATTTGGATGGCCATGGGGACTTCCTCTCAAGTATGAGAAACGGCATGAGGTAAAAGATGTAAAAATGTTATAAATGGTTCTCAGTCAAATGGACGCTAATGTTGTGGACCAGTTAAAGGCAGGATCCCATATTCTCAGGTAGTGAGGGGAAGCTTATAAAGAGCTTGAAAACTGCATACAAATTATTTGTGTTAGTACAGAAGCTTTGACATGTCCAAGTACTGAACTAGGGAAATGATTTTGCAGAAACATTCTGTGTAGGTGCTCATCTGTAAAAACCTACATAGGGAAGAGACGGCTGAAAGCAAAAAATGAATACAACAGGATGGAAATAGGGGTGTTTGCTGCGTGAATGGACAGATTATTTTAATTATGCAGAAAGCATGAACCAAATCTAAGCACTGAACTATTATGAAAACTTGTAAGAGGTCAGAATTGCAAAAAAAAAAATATGCTCAGGCTAACAGCTTGAACAGGCAGGATGTGGTTTGCTCAGGATAAATTATGAAGTGAGGAGGGCTTTGGGGAAGGACTAATAGATTCTGGTTTGATAATGTTAAGCTTGAGCTGAACCTCCCCAGATATAGAAATTTTAGTTTGTACATGAAATAAATTTGTAGTAAACTAAAGGCAGATGATCAGTATGAATCATCAGTGAAACAAATTAACTGAATTTGTGCTTATGCATTAGACTGCCACTAGTCAACGTGCAAAGTGAGAAAAGAAATGGAATTCTGAAAAGGATGTTGGTGAGAGCATGTGAAGTATGTCTTGCAAGCATGCACTTATACCAGAACACCATGGCAAGAAATTGGAGAACATCTAGCACAGAGCTATTAGGGAACTACTTTTTCTAGGAAGAAAAAGTATAAATCCTCTATTGTTTAGATACAGTATGTGAATATTTGTTGATCTTAGCAATAAGGGATAAAAGACAGCAAGCAGTTGTAGAGGTAACTCAAAACAAAACAATTTTTTGGATGGAAAACATACATATAACTCTATTGTGTATGAGGCACTGAATGAGACTGAGAAATAGAGAAATAGGATGGGAAGGAGATGGAATGCATGCCCTAGGCTGTATGGAGAAGCTGGAAGACAATCAGGTATCAGACTTCTATTTCTTCACAAGAGAGACAAAAGATGAAAGTGTAGAAAGACTCTGGTGAGAAGCTAAGCCAAAGAAAGAGAAAAAGTAATTTTGCATTTTGTTCTTCATTTTTTATGTGAGGGGTTGTAAAGGCAACAGGGTGAAAATTAAAATAATAAGTGGGAATGTGAGAACTAGAGCAAAACTTGTACACTTGTCTATTAATTAAACAGAAAAAGTAGTCAGTCTTTCCAAAGGAAAAATTAGCAAAGATGAAATAACTGTGAAATGAGAGGAAGTCTGGGTAGTAAGCAAAGACCTTAGGGCTTCAGACTGGAGCTACTGAAACTCCTTTTTTAATCTTAAAGCCTTCCAACTCCGGCTGAAGTGTTAGTTTACAGAAAATCTCAGAATAGGGAAAAGACTACAAAAGACACAAGAAAGGAAGGTCTCACCTTAGTCTCTGCGTGAAGTGTCCAAAGTTCAACAACAAAAACAACTGCAAAACAACTCAATCAAAATCTGAGGACCAAGACTAGAAGGAAGAAGCACCTCCATCATCCTTCCAGCAGGATCTGAAACACATGCACTGCTATGTTATCACAAATTCTGTCTCTTTCAAAGAAATATTTTAATATCTTTGCTAAGACATCTCTTCAACATATTTAATAAGTGACTTTATTAGCAACATGAATAAAATGCATCAACTTCCATTTACTGGCCAAACAATACATGTTTTCATACTGAACTGTGAAGTGCTGAGAATTGTATTCCCAAATTTAGTGACCAGCATTCTAGTACAGCTATATTCATAACTGATTCAAATCAGTTTACCACATATTCAAGCAATTCAGACACACACTTGCCAATGAATGACATTAAGAATCTTTCAACAGATACAAGAAACAGCAGAACCTCAACTGCCAAGTGTCAAGTGATAAAAGAAGAGAAGGCATTAAGTCTATGTTAAGCACCTATATGTACCCCCTTCTGTGGTGAAATGCAAAGATGATCTAATATTTCTGCAGGGCGATGGGAAAAATGCTGAAAGCAGAAGTGGAAAAACCCATGGAATTATAAAGAAGCATTTGAAAGACTTTTGCCTTTATTTATTTATAAGTCAGCACTAGCCTTAGGAAAATCTACCCTCTCTAAACATAATTTAATGTGCCTGAATTTTGCTGTATGTACTATCCTTGACTTCTCTAATGGACCAGCTACAATAATAGTCTTCTAACTAACTTCAAAAGTAATTGTTTTTTGCCAAAGTGGGAGAGTTTTAGGCACTCTAATGTACAGATGCCTTTGGATTTTTACAATGAAATTATTTCCTAAAACCCAGGATATTTATTATTTAAAAAGTGAGAACATTTACTGCTTAATGATTCTATATGCACTGTCCTTGTCACAATTAATAGCAATCCTGTTATTGTCAGGGATTTATAAAACACTCATTGATGTTGTATGAGAGTAGAGAGTACAGAAAGATGAAAGTCCAAGTCATAAGTACAACCTTTAGAGCACTGTCATCCATGGGCCCTTGATGTCAAAGGAAAACTTGTATATGCATATATGTATATATGTACACCATATGCCAAAGGAACAAACTCATGCGTTACAGGCCTCTTTTGTTACGCAAAATTTACATCATTTTACCTAGTAAATTAGAGAAATTAGTACTGGTGAAATTTTGCAATCATACCAACTTCTCTAAAGTTTCAAAAATGCATGTGCAAAAAAGAGCATGTGAACATTGATGTTTCAAGAACAGATTAAAGGTTCTGGAGAACATACTCCTCACTCTGACCGCAAGAAGCACTTCTTACTTTAGTGAAATAATGGTTGGCAAGACACAGGGAGTGGTCAAAGATTATAAAAGAGCACTGAGACCCATTTATCTGTTGCCAGATCAGCAGAGCTTCCTCCCTAGAGATAGGCACTATCTAGTTTTGCCTTGATCCATTGCAAATTGTTGCCTGGTAACTTGAGCTGCTTCCCTTTCAGGTCAGTTTTTATTAGATGAAAACCTTTTAATTACAAGCTTGACTGCTGCAATATTTTTGTTGTACAAAAATTTGACCCCAAATGCTCACATAAACCATGTGTAATTCCAGGCACTGCTTTCCCACTGCTATCTCTACATCTACTTATTGCCAGGATTTTCTGACTAGTTCAATCTATTTGTTAGGCTAAAATATCAACTTTCACACAAATAGTTAAACATTCATGCTTTTTTCTGAGAATATTTTCTGACCATCTCCCTGTGGGAGATGCTCCCATGGAATGCTTTCTGCTCTGTGCCTTCTGCCCTTTGCATTAAATGTATTCCTTCTTCTGGAGCCTGCTTGGAGAAGTCTTCCCCGGCAAGAGTGTGCAGCCAGGAGTTTCTAGGTTAAAGTTCTAACCTTACCACTGCACATTATTTACTGCCATAAATATAAATGTTATTTGTTCTTATTGAAAGATTTCGTTACCCTTCCAGTAATACTAAGATATCAGAAAAATCAGCCTACCTCTAAGAGTCAGTCTGAGAATAGTCTGAGTTGGAAGGGGCCCAGAAGATCAGGGAGTCAAACCGTTAAGTGAATGGCCCATACCCGGATCAAACCTGTGACCTTGGCACCATTAGCACCATGAGCGCCATGCTCTAACCAATGGGGATAATCTCAGGGTCTAATCAGGGGAGATTTCCTGATTCCCTAGTGAGGTCAAGTTATTCCCACACCAGAGCACTCCACTAGCGTGCGGCGGCTCCTCCTCCACTCCATGCGGTACCAGAAGGGTAAATGTCACACTACTGCGTGTAAGGCTGCATATTTCCAAGAGTTTTTTGAACTGCCACAGCTTGTAGCATGAGGGAAGTATTTTTTACTGCACATAAAATATATTAGGACATAAGGACTGTTTGTGTTGATTTGATGAATCCCCAGCTGTGGGCTGCTGGGTGCTGACGCACAGCTATTTTATCTATCAGTCTACCAGCATATGAGAGTACTGATTTTGGTGATTAACATCAGAGCCCAACAATAATATAAAAAAAACATTCTGTTAACAGAATGTCACATTTACTTTGCAATCAGTCTGATTTTTCTGGTAGAACATTAGAAGAGTCAAGCATGGAGCAATTTGCTGCAGAAGTTACACTGCAGGCCTACATGTGGAAAGCCTTTATTCTTTTCCCTTTGATTGCTAACCAACTTCAGTCACAGCAAACATGACTCAATATGTAAAAAACCCGCTTCTAATAGGAATACTTATAACATACAACAGATTATACAACTAAATTTACCTCCAAAGGTTTTGAAGTTGCCTAGCTACGGGATTGGAAATGTTGAGGAACTCCCTGCTGAAGCTGCAGGAAATGAGGCAGATGAGCACTTGAGGACTGATGCTTCAAGCTCCACCTAGTGACAAACCCTCATCGTTGCCTTAACAGATAATCTCGGAGAAAGCACAGGCTGCCATGAAACGTTTCCAAAACTCTGGTGCAGTATTGGCAGGAAATGACAACCAGAGCCAAAAGAACCACGGGGCTGTTTGTTTGTTTGTTTGTTTGTGGGTTTGGTTGGTTGTTTTAGCTTTTTAAAATATAAAATATAACTTAAAAAACAACACAAGAGACATTAACTGGCAATGGAAGGCACCCCGTGCTGAAAAATACATCTACATAGGACAATAATGTGACCACAGTGACAATAATTCATTAAATTACTCCACTCCTTGGGAAGGAGATTTTTGCATTAAAAAAGGAGACAGAACTCTATTAATTATTGATATTTTTATTCATAACAAGAGTATTTTGAACTTTGCATCATCAGATTCCTGGTGGGATAGCACTGAGATTTTGATCATCAGTTACATCAAGAAGTCCAATATTATTCCACAAAAAATCTGGTGAAATGCTTACTGTATGCATAATCATTTTATTTTATAAACATGTCAGTAAAGGTTTTCTCTAATAGCAAAGAAAATAAGATTTTGAAGGTTTTTGAACTGACCAATTGTACATAAGACTGTGTAGAGCAAGCATGTTTTTTCAGAGAAATTACTGCTAGCTTTAGAAAAGAAAGCTACATTTTGATATGATGCTTCATATGTGGAGGATGGCATTTCAGGTTGTCTGGATGATCAGAAAATAAAAATGACACTAGACTACACTGATAAATATAAATGTGTTATATATTCTGTCAATGCCAATGCTCCAATGTTCCATCAATGAATCTTTATATAAAAATAAAAACCACGTAATTTTCCCCCCTAAGTATCTGATTTAGTAAGCATCTAATATATTGATCTTTATTTTATCTTCTGTTGAGTATCTGAATATACATGGTCTTCAAAAGCAGTCAAAAATTTTTTTGAAGAAGAACGCCTTATGACCAAGAGGAATCTAAGGGTGTGGATTGAACTGTTTACTTGTTAGATCACAATGTCATCTTAGGTCCAATAATAAGAACAGTAATACTTTGATATCTAAAAAAATTAATAAGAGTTATTTAATTCATAAAGTGCCTTGACATAATGACATTTCTCTGAAATATTTTTTTTTTTTCTGAAAGTTCCACTTTCAGTTTTGATTGCAATCAGAAAATCTAGTGTAAAAGGACACACTTAAGTTAATAGGGCTTATCCACAGAAGGACCTGCTCAGATTTAGATGGGAAAAGGCATTAATTTTCTTTTATTCAGACTGTCCTGACCAGAGTTCTGAAGTAGCAGATGACAATAAAGTGGCATGTGTAACTTGAGACACACCTGCATTGGGAAAAACAGTATTAAACTATGTTTCAAAAACATGCAATTCAAAAGAGATGCTGACAAAATTTTCTATATATGTGATATCTTGAAGCCATTTGCCACACTGAATGTTGTCACATTCCTGTGTTTCGATTAAGGAAAAAACTGTAAAAGTGACATATTTACATGTCAGAAAAGAGAAGCACTTACTGGAATAGTATATACTGTTTAATTCTTCCAAGGTTTCTTTTAATTTGTGGTATTTTAATTCTATTTAGGGTGGCGCCTGCTAGTGGAATCTGGCATTGAGCAACTGTACTTATGCTGTTCATTACGGAATGTACTGTGTTAAGGATTGCAATGTAAAGTGCGGGTAATTGGGAACTGATCTGTTACCATGCTGGAAAAATATGCAATACAGGTTTCAGCAACAGACTTCTACTGATATGCTAGCCTAAACTGTTTACTAGATGGATTTTGTATATAGAAGAGGTTATATTATGTTAGGAGTCTTTTTAAGTTGCCTGTTATCTATATGAATGAAGCTATTGCAATAGCTCCTCTTGGTGAAGATATACTCTATAACAACAAAACATGACTTTTTGCATTCATATTGCCAGGTACAGCAAAATAAGCTATGATGATAGCGAAAAGAACATTGTACAACTATAATTACACTGGGGATTTTTCTTGAATAAAAGTCTTGCCAAGAATTCACGAATGAATCAACATTGCTGTAACATACAAAAAAATTGTAGTTATAAAAATACTACTCAGATCAAGCTTTAGAGTAAATAGTCAGAGTATGTACTTAAGCAAAAATAGGTTAAATTAAGCAGAATGGCTATTCATTCAGACCACAACAGAAAGAGAAAGGGACTAATGCAGGAGGATCTGCCAAGTATCCCCAGTGCGTCACACAGCCGGGCTGCAGAAGGATGTGCTGAATTCCAAAGTCTTCTCCCTAGACCCACACTGATATCCACACAATTCCCTTACTGAGCTGGATTTCTTCTCATGAAGGCCCACTGCTGCCTCAGAGCCCCTAGGGGCTCACACTGTGCTGGCCCCTTCATGTTCAGGAAGATCTATTTTTTTTAGCTTTTGAAAAATGCAACCACAGAGCCCAGCTTCTACAGCTCGGTGCTAGGAACAGCAGAGCCCTGACTTTTATGTACATTTTTCCTTTTACTGCTTTGCTTGCTGAGTTCCTGGGGCAGCAAACATATGATCTGGGCCTTGCATACAGCAGTCTCAAAGAAGAGTGTGTGCCTGAGTGTTTCCCTGGATCAGGGCCAGAAATGGCATCTCACGATGTTGGTGCACGCTCATGGTGGTGATGCACTCGTGCTTTGAGGGAATCTCACAAACTGGGGCTGGCCCAAGGGCAAGCAGGAGGAGTCTGAACTAATATCGTTGGTTTGTGGGGTTTTACCTTCAGTGAGAATAGCGGAAAAAGGTGAAAGGACCTGCCTCAGCTCACGACTGACCTCATGCGTGGGTTCATGTGCAGCCCGGTGGGGCTGAGGCCAGGCCTGTGTGAATGAGGCCGAGAGGGCACGAGAGGCCTCCTCCTGTGCAGCCTCCGCAGCCTGGCCTGCCTCACTCCTGGCCCCGGGGCAGCCACGCTCGATGGCCTCAGGAGGAAGCGGAGGAAGCAGGGCCTTGCCCGGCAGGTGTGTCCTGGCCAGCTGTCTGCAACGTGGAGCCTTCTTGGCCACGGCCTGTCCTCAGGTGGAATAGTGAGTGGCATTGCTGTGTGAAGGGACTTCGCAATGTCCTGATACCAGCAGGGTGGACACCTTGGGCCAAAATCTTGCCCAAAGTCTTTCCTCAGAGTCGGTTTCTGACGCTGGAAATGGCTGTGTGCTGAGTTTTAGTAAAGCTGCAACTGCTTCAATTGCTGTAAAGTTTCTGTTTAAGAGTCTAAACTGAAAAGGAAAGGCAACAATCCTTACATACAAAGATTAATATGAATCTGGAAAGAGGTTAAAATCTGAGCAGTTAGTGAGAGCATTGTTTTTCATCAAAATGTAAATTTACAGCATTATCAAGGCATAAAATAGCAAAAATTTTATTAACTATGAACTATTCATAACATACAGAAATTCTATATTCATTTGAAGGGTAAACAGACTTTTAAAAGCACTTTTAATTATACACATAGCATTTCAATTAACAGCACTGCAGATTTATTTTATAATGTAATAATCAATGATACATTTCAGTGATATAACACTGCTCACTCACAGATCTCAAAACACTTTGATAAAGACAATTATTTTCATTTCACAAAGATAGTATAAGCCATGAGAGTCTTTGTGACTTGTCTAAGAAAACACAAAAGCTAATTTCCTTTTGCCGGGGGCAAGTGTGCTAGGAATAGATGAAGAAATGCCTGAGGGTAGTAGACACATTTATTTTGTACAAACCAGCTGGGTCTGGTCAAGGTTTGCCAGCTTAGGTGGGGCAGCAGGTTGATGCAGCTAGCCCCCAGCTAGGCTGCACTGGTTTTTGCCCTGTATTTCTAGTTTCTTGTGCTGATAGAGTCTGGCTGTACCTAGCAAAATACACATGAATATGACTTCTGTTCCTGACAGTGAAATACCATGGGGGCTTTTGATCGTTTGCCTGCAAACTGAATCAGCAGAATTACTGAGCTTGGTTGAGCATGGGATTCGCCCATTTTGACTCCGAGGCCTGTTACCGTCAATGTAATTTTGTACAAACTCCAAGTCTTGTGGTTCCTTTTTAACTTAGGGTTTAAATGAACTCAATATTCAAGCAAAAGACTGAGAAAGACATCAAGCGTCACATGATTTCATGTGGTTTTGTTAAAACTCTCTAAACAGGACCAAGCTTACTCAAAACTTACACAAGGCTTTTCCTTAAAGTTTTGCCTAATGGCAGCTGAGTTTTGTATTCATGACTAATTCAAGGCCAATCTAGTTTCACAGATGCTTAGAGTCAGCAAAGAAATTTTCTGAAGCTATGAGAAAAGTAATTTACTATGAGAATAGTAAAGACAGTTGCAATGGTCAATTGCAGATAAAATTTCAATACAGAGAAGAGGTTACTGATGTGCAGGATGTGCTGTTGGTCAAAAGTGCATTTTTAGTGTCATTTTGCAACTTAGCACATACTTCCTTTCTCTTCTATCCTGCCTGTACAGAAATAGGCTGACACTGATCGGTTCTCCCGACCTGCTGAGCTGGACAGCTCTGTTTTGACTTTGTGCAGTCATGGGTGGAGATACTGCTTTAATTAATGAGCCAACTTTCTCAGGAGACAAGCAGCTAACTCCTTGCTGATTTTCTCTAAGCTCAGGTCAAGTTGTACCTACATGTGAAAGTGTAGCTTTAGTCTTGGTTTCTGTCTCTTGTCAGTTCCTGTCTCTATCTCTCCCAAAACTGAATTACGGTTTCGTTTTGGCGTGTTAATTTTATCCATTACAGAGCAATTATGCTTAAGAGTGACCTGTGGTGCTGTTTCGGTAAGGGAGGTTACAGGACAGCTCAGGACAGACTGCAGAAGGATGCATATAAATGCCTAAAAGGATTACTTTTCCCTCCTACATTGAGGAAGAATGATGACAGAACTGTAAGTGCCCTGTTTAGTAGTACTGTTAAATTATACTTGTTTTAGTGTTTCTGTTATAGCTTCCTTTCCTCCTTCCCCCTCACAAACCTACTCCAAACTGCTCAACATGGAATTAACACATGTAGAAAGCTTTTCTTGCACAAGAGTCAGCCCAAATCCTATGAGGGACCTGCACCACTAGGTGTATTCCTTCCACTCCTCCAGCTGCCTAATGAGTCATCCTGAGCTGCTGTCTCAGGGACTGGCAGCCATGACTGGTCTGCAGAGAGCCACTGTAGAAGCCCCTGTCTGTCATTAAGCTGTTCTTAAAATAAAAAGAGATTTTGTTGTTTTTCCTTATTGCATGTTACACTTATATAGCTCTTGCCTTAAGCTTCGATTTCAAAATAGTAAACAGACAAAACAACTTTTTTACTGCTTTACTTCCCCTGGGAAAGAAAGTTGTGCTACTGCCTAACAGAGAACAAGAAACCTAAATATTATTCACAGAGGCTTTAAAGCTGCTTAAATAAGCAAAACCAGTTTTAATTTCTTCTTCTTAAGCTATCTGATTTTCCCTAAAATTCTCAAGAACATGATGATCTTGTTGGTATACTTTCAAGATTTGGCACTTGAATAGTTTTAAACCGTTTTAAACTGTTATTACTACTTTCCATTTATGGTATCAGTGCATCAATTTTCTTAGAGGTTTTAAGGCAGATTTGTTAGCCAGCCACATTTTATAGATTGTTTTTCACTGAGAAAATCTCATAATATTTTGGAGAGAATTACAAATGCAGGCTCAGAGCTCCTTATTTTCAACAGAAAAATAAAATTCTCACTGAAGACATTTATATCCAGAAGATCTAGGTTTTGTATAAACCATATATTATGTAACTTTACAGTAAAGTGATGAGTCAATGACATAATTTGCATATGTTTTAAAAATAGCAGCTAATTCATAGAAAGTGAGCTACTGAAGTCTCTAATCACTCATCAAATCCTTGTCATTTTTATATGATATTGAAAATCTATTTCTTTGCAGCTCGTGCTACCTTGACTTACTGCAAGAGAAATGGCATTTGATATATATGTGTATGGATCGTAAGCAATTATATCTCCTCATGGTTAGTGGGGGCAATAAGGAAAGAGGTCCAATGCACTTCAGGTGCATGTTTAGCACTGTAATTAAAACATTTTTCAATTCTGATGATAAGAATAGGGAAGGCAGACTTCTCAAATGCTGTAAAACCAGAACTGGTGTAAAGTAGATAATTTGGAAGCATATGGAGCAGTTCAGATTTACCTCATCATACGTCTGCTATTTTTCTTCAGTGTTTTTGCCATTTGCAGTTAATCTATAAATAATGTTTTCTAAATGAAGAAGCAAAATAATGGACATGAGATGATTGAGAACTTAGTTAATTTTCTGAGGAAAATTCAACTACACAGTATTTTTGCTTAGATGGAAGAAAGCAGATTTGAGATAATACAAAAAAGGTAAATGGGACATATAAAAATAAAGGTAGATGATCTCTGGGAAGCAGAAGTGGTTAGAAGGCAATTACTATGTGTTTCACAGAATGCCAGGATGTCCAGGAAGCATATGTAGGTGACAGGGCAAATTACCTCGTGTGTGTAGGAGAGTCTGACCAGAACCAAAAACGGACCAATTTTACTGTCTTTCAACTTTGACTCACTTTGGCATGTTTACTCTGATGAAAGTCATTAAGAACTACACTATCCTTCATTATTTAAATAAGTAGCTCTTATTAGCAGCTCTATGAGCAGCTATTAATATGTTATGGAAAGTATGTTCTGAAATCACACTTGAATTTGCCCTTAAGAAACATTCAAAGCCTCACCACTTTGATGAAAAGGACTGGACGGACACCTTCTGAATCCATGTTTATTGAAAAGTCAGGTGATAACTTGGTCTAGATGGCCCATCATGGACTTTTCATAAACACTTTTATGTTTCAAAGATTTATGTTGCAATCTACATCATCAACCAAGTAATTTCAAGTTAATAAGATTAAGAGTCTCAGAAAATATTTAGGAATACCAGTGAATAAAACAGGACCCACAGAGAAGAGGAGATACCAAATGCAAATCTTTATCTCAAAGAGGGATTTTTGCTCAGAGACAGTGTGCTTGGAAGATGTGTCCAGGGTGCCAGAGGTCGGTTGGTCACAAAAATGGTGTTGCCAGTCCTGCTATTCATGCCTGATATGTTCTGGCTGAATGAAATACAATCAAGACCCAAAATTAAAAGAAAGCTGCATATTAAAGAACATTATTGTTTTTGTTTTTTGCATTTGTTTCTGGATCTAGAGATTAGCTTTGTGTCAAACTTTTCCTGGCACTGAAAGTAATTTTGTAAAGGTTGAGCAAATACAGGGTGCTTTTCTGCAAAGGCGAAATGTAATTACAAAATATTAAAACATTCTCCACACAGGTTTAAAAGCTGCTGTGAGCCTTTAGATTTTCACTAAGATGCAATGGCCTAGTTGTAAGCTAGTATACAAAATACAAATTAAAAAAAATCTTGAGGCAAATGTTAACCAAAGCCTCTGTAAGTGGGCATGAAGTCCAGGACTCAGGTTTCACTCCAGACTTGTCATTCAGAGACTCATTACTTATTTTTTTTGTTTAGAATCCTCAAAACCAAATTGCAGGTCTGTGCTGATGGGATACTGGGAAAATACTAGTGGAAAGAAACTAAAAAAAGGTTGCATCCTAAAAATAAAGCATAGGTAAACAAGGCTTAAATACTGTCATAGTCTAGTGGTTGGTGACACCATGTGAATCCTTTCAGAATACAAAGTTCATATTACCCCTGAGTATTTTAATCCTAAATGTTTTGAATAAAATGGCGGTGGGGTTTAGAAAAAAATCATATGAATGCAGATCTTTCTCATGCCTTACTAGTCTGAGCATATTAGTACTTTGTTGGAGGTCAAAACCAGTCTGTGGATGATCTCAGAGCAAAGTGGGTGCTACGTTGTACTGGAAGCAGAGGAATACTTTATCCAGTCCCTCTTCCTCATTCAATCTGAGACTCACGTATCCCATATATGTGGCAGCTCTAAAGGAGTGCTGATTGACAGAGGAAGGGAAATAGAGCGTGACCAAACTTTGATTCCTTTCCCTTTCACTGCTATAATAATAAAACCACATGAATAACACTGAGGATCTCTGGATGCGATAGAGAACAAAAGCAGAAATATGGCAGGGTGCAGAGTAGATTCACTGCTTGCCACAGTGGGGAGAAAATTAATGCAGCCAAATCTCAACTGAAGTTGAAGCTGGCCAGAACTGTGGGGGACAATAAAAAGAGGGTTTTTTTCAAATATATTAATAACAATAGGCAGTGTAAAAGTACTGTCCAGCACTGTTTTAACTTTTGAAGTTATCAAACTGAATGTTTTTTTATTTAAGTAAAATGAATGTACTTCAGAGATCTAAAAGAGTATTTAATCAACAGGCTTGCCTGACTCTGTTACTCATCATGTTAATTCTCCTGTCAATAGCTGTTTTTATTCCTGAAAACAGTGATTTCAGTTAATGGTATCTGTTTCGCATTTGATATTACTTGTCTTTTACAGAATAAAACATAAAAATGGAAGCTCAACTAACCCTAAAATTCATGTTCATCTTCATACAGAAAAGATTATAAAAGTAGAACTCTGTAAAGTCAGAAATTCTGCCATAATCACTTATTGGTCTAAATAAAAAACATTCACATCATCTATTTAGGAGTCCAAAACAGGAAAGAAGTGATCCAGAATTCTTAATTAGAAGTAAAAATTATTATTTTTTTAAAACTTGTTTTCATCTACCCTGATTAACTTAAATCCTTAGTAGCCACAGGCCACGTGTACACAGAACCTCTGCAGTAATTTTTCCCATACCAAATATACACACTTCCTCAAAGAAATGGAGAAATGACTACTGGACGGAGTCAGAAAAAGTTTAAAATGCAGAAATATTTTCAGGCTCAGAAGTAGCTTACAGCCATGCATTTAATAAATGAGAAGCTTGCAATTTCTTTACAGTGTCTGAATTAGCAGGTGCAGAGACAGTCAAATGGAATGGTAGATTTTTTGGAATCAGAGACAATCTAGCAAATAATACTACTCAAAATGCTGTAATCCAGTCATATTGTTTTAATTGGGCAACATGCAATTGTGATAGCAGATGGCAACTCCATGTGAACAGATTCAGCCAGACTGATAGCATTCTGCCCCAGCTCCTCTGAATGAACAGCTATGCGCTTCCAGTTTATATTGCAATAGCTTCATTCAGATTTCACACTTGGATAGACACTGTGCCATTATGAAAGCAAATGCCATTTAAGGCTCTATGCATTAGTGTATGGAGATTTCATGGTAGTTTCCATTACTGAAGTTTCAAGTTGGTTGGATCTGTAATAGTTGAGCTGCATTAGAGTTAAGACATTATTGGTCTGCCCCCAGCCAAAGGTTACAGTTCCTGGATCGAAGTAAGCAGAAATAACATATCTAACTTAACTACTCCATCTAGATGGTGCCAGCTGACATCCGTCTTCCACAGTGGTTTATCCTAGGACACCGGGCGTTTTCAGCGGAAGTGCTACACATGTTCCCCTCTACTGACTCTGTGGTAACTCCTGGCAGAGAAATGGGATGGACAGCTGGAGGCAGGAACATCTTTAATTTCAGAGGAAGGATTTGCCAGAACTTGCGTCTCAAAATTCTAAATGTTAATAGCTTCCTTCTACAGAGATAAGAGCAGTTTCTAGGACAGTAGGTAGCTAATGTAGTGTTGCCACTTCAGAGAGGGAAATATTTGGGGCACTTTGTCAAAACATGCAGAACCATCAGCTACTATGTTCTCCATAACACTCTTCATATCTGTGCACTACACAAAACAGCAAAGTATGGGAGGGGTGGGATTCAAGTTAGTCGTCTTACCCAACCCATAGGGCATTACATCCTTTGGGATATGAGAGCCCCAGCCTTTTGCTTCCTTCTATCAGTAATGTTCCAGGGGCGGGGGAGGAGAAAAGAACCAAATGTGAACAGACTCTGGCTGGCTCCTGTGCTCTGTGTGCTTTCTCACTCCCTTGCTAACTCTCAAGAACAATTGTAATCCAGCTGAAG
The DNA here is from genome assembly GCA_013397895.1 of Origma solitaria. NCBI lineage: Eukaryota > Metazoa > Chordata > Aves > Passeriformes > Acanthizidae > Origma > Origma solitaria. The sequence goes on along the minus strand of VZRL01005208.1, from coordinate 2,855,592 downwards.
TTTTTCCTGGCTCTTGCCCGATTTAACAGATGTTTAATAATGATTCTGGATCACTATTTACATGCTGAACAGATTTTTCTGTTAATCTGAAAAAAATTTAGCAAAAAAAGACTATGTGGAGGGGTGGTTGGAAAAAAAAACCCAACAAAACAAACAAGAGAAACCCCCAAAATATAGAAAATATTTTAATTCTTGGGAGGTATATATCTGATCAGCAACAATTTAGCTGCTTCTGAAGTGACTTTCTTAGTGCCCCAGTACTGGAAATGCTTTTGTAGTACACTTGGCAAGCAATACTATGAGAAGATCATGATATACAAAATCACATTAATTCCAAACAGCAGGCTTTATCTATCTCAGATGGCCCTTATATGGCCTTCCACACTATAGTAGCTAAGCTCCTCACAATCTTTTGGGTATTTCTCCTCAATGCCTTAATGAAACACAGAAGTGCTATATTCTGCATGTTCTATAAGAATGGTCTCACACATGGCTATGAACATGACACTCACCCTTTTCTCATATCTTCAGAGCTAACTTGTAAAGCCATGAAGCTTCAGACAGCTACTGACAGCCTTGCTGACTGTAACAAGCCACAGAATTAAAGCAGTTAGGTAACACGCTGTGTACTTGTAAGGTGACTATCCAGGTGTTCCAGGGGCCACACTTGCAGAACTGCTGCCCACAGGCTCTTATCTAGCTACAGGTGACTATACTGACGACTGAAGTTCCTTACTAGTCAATGGAGAGTAACAGACAATTTTAGTGCATGAATCATCTGCTTGAAGAATGGATGGATCACACTTTCAGTGCCCATTTCTCTTCATGTGTCATAGAAAATCCAGAAAATTATTGGGATAGAGAACTCTACATTTGTTCAGACATTCTCATGCTCTAATCTGGTAATGAAAACTGCCATTGCAAGATCCACAGAGATTGTCAGTCACCCGAAATAAACTACAGTCAGTAGGTATGCCTAGGTATTTTTGAAGATATCTGTGTCAAAGTGATTTGTTTGAGGTCTCACACAGTACAGACACAAAGTCTGAATCTCACAAGCTTCAGGTCAAAATGTTGTCTATTGATCTGTCTTACCAGTCCGGTGGAAATGAATAACCATTATAATTGCCACAAATTCAAAAGCTGCATATAGAAGGTCTTCTTGTTAAATAAAAAATGTCTTAATGATTAATTGCAGGAAGGAAGTGAAATCATGCATGCCTGTACCCTATGGAGCAGTCTAACAAGAGTTTGAAGCTGTCCTTGTCTTTCACTGTTCTATGAAAACATCTTTAAAACTTCCTTATCTCATCTTATCTCTGATGAGATAAGGCCATAATGTCTAATACTTACTCAATTCATTTTTCATTGTGTGCTATTAAACATCTCTTCTACCAGTTCAGCTGAAAAGAAAAGAACTTCATCTGGACTTTTAGGTCCTTTTCGCTTTGTCACAACTTTTGGCACGTCCACGAAGTGTCAGGAAGGTGCAGCTGGGTATGAGTTCCTAGGCAGCACTGTATCTATTACAGAAGTGTAGAAAGGGGAAAAAAAAGAAAAAGAAAAAAAGTCAAATAACAAAATATTGCAGGGTTGGAAGATAACATTATCACTCTTTATAAAATTGGGCTTTCCCTCCTTATAACACCTTACAGATTGCAGCTACCAGCTTGTAGAGAACAGTTAAATGTTTGACTACAACACCTGAAGGGGTCTCAGCTCCCACATGGAGCCTGGCATTTAGAACACAAGGTCCTATGAGCATTCTTTTTGCTGAACTGTTCCTAGAGGATGTAATTTTTTTTAGATTGGAAAAAGGAGATACATTTTACTACATATCACATCCAGCTGTATTTCTTATCACTTATGTTTGTAGGAAAGGATATTAACTCTTCCTCCTTAATTGATAATGTAGTTATGCAATAGAACACAGACAATTTTAAAGTTTTTGTTGGTATTTCTATTCAGTTGGGTCAATTTACTTCAGACTAAGGAAAAAGACCCCTCTATCTTTCTTTGCTGATTAGCAGGAAATGGAATATTAATGAATTTTACCCCAGATTTATCCCAGTGAAAGCAGAATGAAGACATCATATATCAGGCACCTAAAACCCAAAGAGATTACATAAAACTGATAAGAACTAATTTTATGTTGTTTTAATTTTTTTGACTCCAGAAAATATTTATGCAGGTAGATGGGAATAGGATCAGTCTTCTACTTAAAATGTGAAAAAATAACAGCGCTTGAATTGTAATTTGCACTACTTATAATTAACCATAAAGATCTATATACTTTTCTAAAATATGCAAGAAAGAACAAGTTTAGCTTCTCTGTTGTAAAAAAAAAAAGACAGTCAATTCATTTTCCATCCTAGTCTTTTGAAAGAAAATATTAAAGGTCTATGGAAAAAATGAACAGGCATTTGGCAAAACCTGGCTTTTAACAAACTGGCAGCAGTTATTGCATTACTGAAACCCATTCATAAATGCTGGCTGCTTCTTCCCTGGAAGAATGCCAGGGAAGTACCCACCCTAGCGTCTCCCTTTCCAGATACATCAGTCCCTGCTCTTAGATCTTGCTGACATACATCAAAATTCATTCTAAAGTAGACCTTTTATGCCAACCCAACTAACTCTAAAACAGGGCAAGTAAGGACCACACCAGTCCATTTAGGTTATATCTGCAGCTTCAGGTATCAGGCAGGTATATTTTGAACTCCAGCTATGTTTGCAGCATAGATAAAAAAGTGCAAGGCAGTAAAACACAGTAAAAACTAGCATATGCCAAATGCCTATCATCTGAAGGGCTCAGTATTTCTTTATAATCAGGAGGAACAGCCTCTATGACTTCACTACTTAATTTTACTTCAATACATTCATTTAACTCCAATGATATGCTCATGTAAATTACAGCATATTTAAAGCTTTAGTAAAGACAGGCAATAATGTGCATTTTCATAAACCTAATTCTAATCCTTTTTAGTACTTTAATGTATCAGTAAACATGGACTGCTGTTGATACATATAGACTCATTCCACCCACACTCTGACCAAGTCAGATGTTAAACAGCTCCCATTTGAGAGTTCAAGTTAGCAAGCACAATGCCTAAGTTAACAGACTTTGCTTCTCCTTCTGGCATGTATGCTGTCCTCACTTCTGCATCCTGATGTATTTCCCCCACCCCCTTCAGGTGTTTAACCAGCCCAAGGAGGAGATTTTGTGGCATAAGAAATCTATGAAACATTACACCCTTACCAAGGATTCTTTCTGCTGGACAGAATGATCTATGTCGTTGTTATTATTATTGTTATTGCTAATTTTGCAGTGAGATTTACTAGACCCAATAGGAATCATGGCCATGGCACAGTCAGTCTTTATGTTATAAAGAGACAAGGCTACGTACCCTAGAATTCTTAGGGTACGTCGACATCTCGTGGACAAAAAGAATATAACACATCAATTCCTACTTGCTGGACACATGATGGCAATTTAAACACTGTATTTGAGAACTATATGAGCTCAAGCTACCTATCTTGATGCTGAGAAGATTGATTACTATGCACATCTTTTGAAGGAGAACTTCTGTGTATTTATTTATCTAGTTTGCTTGGAAACTTTTACAGTCTGCAATGATTTCTGTTCTGCTGCAGCTACACTGCTGCTGGTACCTGAGGTACTGTGGGTAAACTAAGCTTGACACTATTAAACAAGATGGTTCCAGCAGCAATGGCAGTACACAGGTACAATACTTAGTATAAAGTGTGCAGGAGCCAAGAAAATGCACGGTTGTGGCATATTCATGATGGAATACCCAGATAAGTCGAAGACCTCAGTTCAACCGCTGTGGAAGAATTGACTACTATTGTTCTTTATAAATAAGAAATTTTATTTACCGAAATTGATTTGTTTCCCCATCATTATTATCTCTTTCTTCTGATGCAGCCATTCCATGCCCCTCTGTGAAGGGTATCTCCAGGAAAGAAAAGGGGACAGTGCAAAGCAGATTCTAGTGGCTTCACACTATCTGCATTTGCAGGTCCTCACTTTAAAGAATCATTTTTAAATGGATTTTTTGCACTAGAATCACTGATCTGATCTCACTATTATCAAGGCAGCCTTGAGTTACTGTATGGAGATGGTGGAGCTTTTGGATCTTCTGCCATGACAGAACCTAGAGTAAGAAATTTTAGTTTTTATTTTTAAATTTTTTCAGATGAGTGATTGACAAGCTATGGCCTCGGAGAGACTGTTGCACAGTGATGACTCTTTATTTTTGTTTCTCATTGCATCTCTAGATTAAAAATACCTAAAACTAAGTTTAGTGCTTTCTTAACAAAACCTGTCCATAGGATCAGGTGCTGGAGTTGTGATAAACAATTGGTGGGAAAAGCAGGTTGCAGCCTCACCAGAGAACCATGGTAGGAACAATTTTATTGTAAGATGCACTGAATTGTTTTTATGAAAACCAGTAAGAAAACATAGGTCTTGCATACTGCTTTCATTGGCAAATTAATTTTAGGATCTGAAATGATATCTCTTAATGGTGTTAGAGCATACCACATGGCAAAGCAAAGCGCCTCTAAAGTGTTTTCTATTGTGGGGAATGAACATGTTTTTAAGGTACAGTAATTAGCAACTATCTGAGTAGTTCCCACCAAAAACCAGCTTACTATAATTCTGAGTTTACTCTGGGAACATGGCACTGCCTCAATCACCAGCATGTTTTTGATTTTTATATTTGTTTGCTTGTTTGTAAAGGTTTTAAGTGTTCTTTGGTTTGGACTTGAAGTTTTTGGTAGGAGACTTGTTAAACACCTGTAATGCCAATTTGCAAATGCATGGGGAGAGTGAAATCAGCTATTTAAAGAATTTTTTAAAATTTGAACATATTCATTTTAAACACCTTTCATTGTCTTTTGCATCTTTCACTGTCCAATTCTGTCATTTTTATTTTTAGTCTTTTGGTGGAAAAGCTAAGAGCTGGCAATATCACCATTTTCCATGGTGTACAGAAGATATCCTGGATAATAGCAAAGGTAGGACAAGTCTTTTACAGTAAGGATGGTACAACAGGAGAGTTGGTCACTTTGAAAACACTACCTGATGTTCATCTCTTATGGGGTTGGGTCTACACCCTCTATGACAGTGACTTCCCCCAAAGCTGTTGGTGTTTGGTAAGTAGTTTAGCTTTGTAGAAAAATGAGGCCAATGTGACAATGCACTGCACCCATCTGCAAGGTTTCCTTCTCCCAGCAACTTTGTAAAGGCGTAATGACACGAGTTCATGCATCTGAATAGAGCAGTAGAGGAGAGACCTAAACCAATGCTTCCACTGAGAGAAAGGCAGGCAGAATCCAGCCCATCATAGAGAGAGAGTATCAACAGCTAAACAATGCACATTTACAGGGAGCTTTGCATCAACATTAATAGATGTGACCATTAGAATATCTCAGTAGGAGCTCAGTAGGACAGTGCACAAACAAATACCATGGGAAGTGGAAGTTGCTGAGAAGTAGGCAGATCTCATATGAGTGGTACAGGCTGAGAGGAAGCAAGACTTCTTTTGTTTCCCTGATGATTGAATAACTGACTGGTTTTGCTTCCAGTCGATATAAAAGATGTGAAGTGTTGTGGCCTGTGATTCTGCTGAGATCAGAGATGATCAGAGGTGATGATGGCTTTACCTGCTGCTAAAATCTCATGAATTGTGGCTGTTTGGTCTTTTGCAGTTGCATAGAAGACATAAGAAAGCAAAATGTGGTATTTGATCAGGCTAATCGTTGTTGTGCTTCTATAATGGTGAAAGATGTTATGTCAGAATGAGTGTTTTGGGGTAATTTGTTTTTCACTTACTCTAGAAGGCCTCACTAGTGTAACCTGAGCTACGGTGTTCTTTGCAAAGGAAAGGCAATGCTAACACCATGATGTTAGCCTTACTAGAACTGACAGGCATGCCAGTTAGCACCATATGGGATTTTGTGAGGAAGACAGCTGTTATCACTGGGAAGTGTATTGAGATTACTAAACTCTCCTCCAAACAAGCATCAGTGAGTAAAGACTATTGGCAGTCAAACTTTCGTGGACAACTGGGTCTTTATCGGATACAGCAAGACAGACATAATGACAAGGAATAATTCATCCTTAATTTCTCATTTTCAAATTTCCAGCTTTTTGTCTCACAACCACTTGTGCTAATTATTAAAATAGAAGTGGCATTTTAAGTAAAACTTCCTAGAACTATTATCTGATAGGCAATTTTAGGTACTCTTAATGACTGCAAGTCTGCATATGTCTAGTCTGTATCAAAGTAAATAGATTTTCAGCTGATCCAAGTTGCAAGTTTGAGCTAACATGCTCTCATATCAAATGAGAAACTCATTGTCTAAGAGTTAAGAATCAGACTTAGAGTGGCCTTTCTACCTTATAAAAAGTCTGCATTATGAGTACCTGGATGTAGTTTTTCTGTCCAATACCTTGATGTGTATCTGGAAATAAGAGAATCCCCAAATGCTAAGTCAGCCCTCCAGCAAGTAAGTAAGAATTACAATCCTCCATCCGAGATTAAAGAAAGATCCAGGAAGTCATATGCCTATCAATCTTACTTCAGTCCCGGGGAAAGTTATGGAAGAAATCCTCCTGAGGCCTATCACAAGTCAGTTGAAGCACATGATTAGGAAAAACCAGAATGGGTTCACCAAGGGCAAATCTTGCTTGCCAAACCTGATTGTGTTCTGCAGCAAAATAACCTGCTTGGCTGATGTGGGGCAAGCAGCAGACACTGTCTACCTGGATATCTCCAAGGCTTTTAGTATGGTCCCCCACAGCCTCCTTCTAGAGAAACTGGTGTGTTACGGTTCTGGACAAGTGGTCTGTGTGGTGGGTGGGGAATTGGCTGACAGAGCCAGCCTGCAGGAAGACCTTGATAGGCTGGAAGAGTGGGCTAGCAAGAACTTTCAGAATTTTAGCATGGACAGGTGTAAGTTCTTCACATGGAAAAACATAATGCAGGAGTTTAGCACAGACTGGGATCTACTGGACTAGGGAGCAGCTCTGTGGAAAGGGACCTGGAGGTTGTAGTGGGCAGCAAGCTCACAAGGAGTGAACAGTGTGCTGCTGCAGCAAAGACAGGCTACTGGATGCTGGCTTACATCAATATGGGCATCACCAGCAGAGATAAAAATGTCACTACCCACTCTCCTCCACACCTCAAATTTTGCATGCAGCTTTTGTCCCCATTATGCAAAAAAACTGGACAGGCTGGAGAGGGCTCAGAGAACGGCCACAAGGGTGATCCAAGGACTGGGAAGCCTGCCATCTGAGGAATGGCTGAGAGAACTGGGTTTGTTCAGCCTTGAGAAAAGAAGACTTAGGGGACACCTTATCACTATGCTCCAGTATTAGAAGGGTGACTGCATAGAAGATGGAGACTCCCTTTCATATAAGGAGTCACAGAAAAGACAAGGGGTAATGGGTACAAGTTACTCCTGGGGAGATTCCGATGGACCCAAGAAAAATCTTTTCACAATGAGAACAAAAAGCCATTGGAATAATCTCCCAAGGGAAGTAGTGAATTCCCCAACATTTTAAGATTTGGCTAGACAAGGCATTGGGCCATCTTGTCTAGACAGTGCTTTGACCATGAAAGGTTGCACCAGATGATTCTTGAGGTCCCTTCCAATGCGGTATTCTATGATTCTGTGATTTTGTTTTGAATTTCTGGAGGTTAAGGCTGGGTATATCCATAGTCTCCTTAACTTTCTGCTCTAGCCTCAAGTCTCTGGTAGAAAAATTGGTCTGCTGCTATGGAAAAATTCAAAGCAATTTAGAATCAACGTTTATTCCTCACATTAACGAGGAATAAACTCCATACTTAACCCATATCTAGCAAATCAGGTATTTATTTCTTTGTGCCTCAACTTCCCTGCCTTTGAAAATAAAACTAATATCTCCTTACCCATTCTCAAAGTACCTAGAGAACTAATTTACATCTAAAGTGCTTTGAGCTCCTATGACAGGAATCATTACAGAAATATGAAATGTTCTTGTTATTTTTCCAGGGGAATAAAAGTACTCAGTCACTCAGCCAATTTGCAAGATGCTTCAGATGCTTTTCACTGTGGATATCTCTGTTTTCCAGGCTCCGGGAGGGTATGTCCAACACCTGATAGCTAGGTTTGGTTTCTCTTCCCTAAAATGAATGATAGCTGTGTTTTGAGACAGAGATAAGGGGAAAGGGGACGGTGAAGGATAATGGCAGCAGTTTGGGCTGTCTCTTTTGGCATGGCCTCAATCCTCTTATCTCACCTAATGGCAGAGTGAGTGCCAATGTTTATTTGGCCATTCTCATTCACCAGCTGCTCCTGTACCATGGTGTTTTTCTTCCCAGATGGCAGCACGATGTTCCACGATAAAACTGACACAAAAAACAATGCAAAATTTGTCTAAGAGAGGTTCAGCAAGGATGAGAAAAACAGCTGATATCTTTCAGACCTAGCCAAGTTGCCTGACCTTGATGCCAGAGCAATTAAGGTTTGATTTGAACAGGGGGTAAGAAAAGAAAGGCCACCACCGGATTTATCAGGTATGTTTCTGGAAGAGGAAAAAAAAATATTACAACTCCTCTCCACTTTTTGGCTCTGTTACAAAATCAATTGCTGCAATCTGAAAAAGCTCCCAGAAGTCCCATATATTAGCAGGTCTTGTAAACTATTACATGCTGCCTAATTAATGCCCTTCTAGATACATATATTGTGATTTCATTCAAATGAACACTGTGATGATATAAACAGCTGTATTTTCCTGAGTTTAATATTTCATTTATCAATATTTAGAAGTATTTAATAGAGATATAATATTTAAATATCTCCAAAACTTTATTTAAATTATTGCAGAAGAAATGTAATTAAATTTTTTTATTACTCTAATTTCTTTGAAAGCAAGATATTTTTTCCCTACAGATAGTACACATATGTATACAACATTTTTTGTTCTGCCTTAAGATCTAATAATTTTTAAATCTAAAAAGTTTAGGATGGCACCTTTTTAATGATCCTTTAAAAATACCCCAAAATATTACTTCACTTAAATGATGAAGACTTCAAAAAAATCTCCATTTTACATATTGCAGTGGCAATTACAAATTACAAGACTTTTTTTCTTGTGGACTTCTGGTTTTCTTGTGACCTGTGTTCTGATCTTAAAGTCAAGTAAATCATGTCAAATTCTGAATCGATATGCATGAGATGATCCATCTGTAAGCCTAGGATTTTTGATTGCAGTTTCTGCAGATGGGACATCTTCAGGCCAGATGTTAGGCCACTTCACTGGTGCTGTTTCCCGCAGTAGCTGACACTTGGGATACACTGTTCCCATCTCAGAAGTTAGAATGATAAACTCATAGAATATCCTGAGTTGGAAGAGACCCATAAGGATCACTGAAGTCCAGCTCCTGGCCCTGCATGGGACACCTCAAAAATCACACCGTGTGCCTGAGACCACTTTCTAAACAATTCTTGAACTCCTGCACTGAGGTTCTCACTGTCTCTGACTGCTGTCACCACAGGTGAGGGCCACCTGCACCCTGCTCTGACTCCAACTGCTGTCACCAAATCCACCCTAAGGTCAGCTTCACCAGTAGCTGCCACTTAGCTCTTACAGCACACCTACACTTACAGGGCACAGAGTGCTACTAAACAGAGAAGTAGTTTAAAAAGTATTTAGTACTTTTTAAAGGACATACTAACAGGGCAGTAACTTTCATGTGGCAGCACTCTTTTATACCCCTTTTGATTTACTCCACCTTTTGTTTTTCCCTAGACCTCTTCCCTTAAACATTCTTACAGGAATTTCGCATAGTCTCAGAAACCTTCTCAGACATCCCAAATTCTCATGGTCATCTTGTTTCCTCCTCTTCCTCATTTACAACATCCAGGTTGTCTCTTTCTAAAGTGATACCTGGTAGATGGTTAATAGCCTGTCAGTTAGTGCCTGGACAATTACTGTCTTTGGTACTGCTTCATTATCCCTTGTCTGCTAGATCTGCGTCTCTGAGTTCTTGTTTTGTCTTTGTGCATTGAAAAGTACTGAATAATCTTAATGATGCAGATGATCTCACCTAAATCCCAGTTATTCTGATAATTTAAAGACCATCACCAAATTTTTACATATCGTAGTCCAAACCCCACTAGTTTATACTGTTAACCTCTTCTGCTTTACCTACAAATCAGTACTGAGGTATGCTGAAGAGGACTGAAAGGGCTGCAAGCCTGCAGAAGACCAAGCCCATGCTTTTCCAATCACTCCATGTGTGCTTGTCAGACAGCTGTGAAATGCTCCAATGTTTTGGTTTCTGCTCACAGCAGGTTGCAGTTTAGTGGCTGCAGACAGCAGAGCTAAATGTCACAGTGCTCATGTTTGATTCACATGGGGTGCCTGAGCTAGGCATCTCTAAATGAAAAACCCCAATGTTTTCTCGTTGGAGTTAAAGAGCCAGAATTTTTGTTGTGGAATTGATAGCAGTTACACAATGTCTTGCGTAGCTTAGCCTTTATGAGAATGACAGGGAAGTTTGTACCATGTTCTCTGCTAGAAATACAAATGGCCATTCCCACCTGGTTATCACTGCCCTTCCCTGGTTATCCCTGTCCTCAGATCTGCCAACTGTGAACTCTTGTGCTAGAGCACCTCCTGTTCCCCTTAGAATGAGTTAGCTGATGGAACAATCCTGGTATATGAGGCAATCCTCATATGAGTGATTTAATTGAGAGATCTGAGGGACACACAACATGCAATATGAAATAATAATGAAGAGACTGCATCACTCTTCTACTGACACTTGGAAAAGAATGATTGTGTCAGTGTGGGTTGCAGGAAGAGTGCATTTACTGTGATGGCAAAGGGGATGAGGTTACCTCAATTGTGCAAAGGCTTTCAGCATTGTTTGGCACAGAGGTAGGGACTGAATGTATCAATTACAATTAGCAAAAGTTTGCATAAGGCACTAGGGTAACAGTTCTTGCTTCTTGGCTTTCCAATTTATTGAATGTTCCCTGGGCTGGAAGGAATCGTGGGAAATCTTTATTCTCTCTCTTTCAGTTTTCTCCAGTCACTTTATTTGTAGTAAATGCCAGTCAGAACACAAAATTACCACATGAACCTTTCTGACATTCCGAATTGGAGATTTTTTGAAGAGAAGCCGCACAGATAGATCACTGCAGAAATCACCATCCCTGCAGTGTGGCTTCTCTAGCACTAAAAGGTCATTCCCTCTTAAAAAAAAAAAATCACTTTGCAGATACTTTCCTTACAACATCTGTACCATTAGCTTTTGCTTACAAGATTTGTCTTAAGAATCTGCCAAACCGTCTTTTCAGGACCTGACTGGAACAGTGCCAGCCTCAAATAGATGTGTTTGAGCACAGCCACCCAGTTATGTACCACTTAGGTCACTAACACCAAAGAAAAATGGTATGGATAGAAAACATTGAATATTTACAGAAATCTGTGATTCAGGTATAGAGATACTAAAGAAAATTAAGATAAAATCTGTGAAATTATTGGATTGTCACCTAAATTTGTGTGTCACCTCATATCGTAAAGATCAATGCACCAGTAAGACTAAATTCATCAGGTGGATGACATATTTTTTTCCATTCTGTTGTACAGCTTTTTATGTTTTAGTGACATATGAGATGTAAGATGCTTGACAAAAAAATCTCCTTTATACATCCTCTAGCTGTACTATTTCAATGTAATAGTGATATAAGCCACCACTAACTTTTTGGACAGCTTCTTGATAGACTCTGAACTGAATATTTCTAGCAAGTCATTGTAAGCTTTTAATCTTGTGTATCTTCATCAGGGGAACAAAGTAAAACAATGAAATATCAGCAGAGGAACTGACAAAGAGTTTCAGACCGTTTGATGTACAAAAGCCTTTCCTGTCTTACTATGCTCAAGGAGAGGTGCTTTACCACGTGATAAAGTCTATGTCAACTCCCTCTCTAAAAGCAAATTCTTCTTTGGAAGGCTGATAAAGGTCACTTATCTCATGCTATAATTCTGTCTGTGTCATATTCATAAATGAAATGGTGTTTCACTGAGTGAGTGAGCTACATGTGCTTTTCTGGAGGAAAATAAAATATCCTAAAGCAATGAAAGAGTTAAGAAGGTCACAGGATTTGCCAAGTATCATGATGTAATTCTTTGAGTCTACTCATCTCAGAATAACTTAAGATTCTGGACAATGTCCTTTTACTTGAGATTCCAAAAGGATCAGAAGACTGTCTCTATAAACAAGATTAAGTGGTAGCTGACTTAATGAAAACTTGGTGCTTAATCAGGAAGTCATTCTAAGTTACTGTGGATCACCTAGATTCTAAATTCTTTCCAATACAAATGAAAATCTTTTAACTAATATTATGGCTTAGATCACATTTAGACTTAGAAAACCCACTGTGTAAAAGCAATTTCTTACTCAATTGATCTACTCACTGGAGTGCTAAAAATACAGTTTTCCCCTCTTTTCAAACCTCTTTCAAAAGCGCTCAGGAAAGGAATAGAATCATAGCAGCTATTGTGTCTCATACATAATTGGAATTGTCAAGCAGGACCTGAATTTAACTTGTATATTAAAAAAACACCTACTAATAATCATCTTTAAATAACCTTTAAAGATGCATATAAAGCAAAGACCAGTTTCTAGACTGACAAAACATTTCATTCACATCAACATTAATAAACATTGATTTTTTCTTTTTTAAAAGGCATCAAATTAATCCCTTTAATGTTAAATACAGATATGTAACAAAGGAGATTCCCTTCTAAACAAGATTTCCTTTTCCCTTTTCAGGGAAAAGCTTTCCCGATTTATATTGCATTAGCACCATTTGTCATAAGATGTGCTGAGTTTATATATAGAAATAATTATTTTTTATATTTTTATGCTCTTTTGTTTTCACACATGAATGCCCATGCAAACTCTAGTCTCATATTTTGAAAGTAAAATTAATGATTATGCAGGCAGGAAGTTATTATAAAGACAGTTAAAAATCCAGAAATATCTTTGATAATTTTGTCTTAATTTTTGTAACATTTCCACTTTGATTCTTTGCAAAAGGGTTTTTCTGTTTTGTTTTTTTTTAAAATTTCACAAGAAGCACTTAGCTGGCTAGAGCTGTGAATAATCTTTGACCTCTGTAGGAATCTCAAAAATCTTGAAATGCTCCCTTAGGTCAGCTCCTGAATGTGGAACTCACAACTCCTGGACTTTTTATCACACACAGTATATATTCTCAGAAACTTAATTCAGTTGTCAGAGATCAGGATTTCCAAGTCATGGTAGTAATTACCTTTCTGAACCCATACAACAAAATGAATGAGACATAACATCTGTTTTCTGGTTTCTTAAGTAAACTCCTATTGAGTGAAATCAATCATTGATTACCTGTTCAAGCCAATGAGACATCACATTTTTCAAAGTCAGAAATTATTACAATTTCCATTGAGCCTATGATCTAATTAGAACCGAGTGGAAAACAATTTTCTCAGCCTGTAAAAATGTTTGATATTTCAAAAATTTTCCTCAAATCAAGGAACCCTGTAACAGCCTTCCCAGTGGCTGGAACTTCCTGTCTGCTGTATAAGAGTTCAAGACCCTTCCATCCTTAATTCAAATCAAAGACTGTGGGTTTCTCACATCCTATTAAAAGCCAAACCACTAGGAGGTTGGCTATGACTCCACCCATTTTGATCTGAAATGGCATCATAGTGATGGGGATCAGTCAAGACTGATGTGGGGTCTGGAAATTAGGATTCATTTCGAGGTTTGAAGGTGGAGCAATACTAATTATTGGACAGGAGTAATCAAATCACTGTACTAATTTACAACAGGGAGATATGAAGGGACTAAGGTACATAAAATCTTTGTTGAAAAGAAGGGTTTGTAACAAAGCCATAATTTCTGAACTATAACCACCACACATCATTCCTAGCTCCAACACAGATTTCTAGAGATGGATTTCTGATACGTACACCCCATGTCTGCTTTCTGAAACCCCTGGAAAAAACACTCTAATTCCACAGGATGATCTTGTATCTCATTGCAGATCAATTTTGGTCAGAATAGATTAGAGAGGTAGAGTTGGAAGAATGGGGAAAGCCTACAGGATGAACTGGAGGCTCAGAAATCCACAGACAGAAAAAAGTAGAAGTCAAATGTGGAAAGACCAGGGACTAAGAAAGATGTAGGATGTATTTAATAATGTGAAGTGTGTAGGATAAGCTGGTAAAGGGGTAGGGGCAGTATGACATCAGAAAATCTTTGGATGCATGGTTTCTGTTGAGCATGTAAAATCTAAACTGGGAATATTGAGATGGTATTGCTAAATACTGGGGATCTCTGAAGCTCTGATCCAGGATAATTAGAATCACAAAGGAGTGCTGTTGCAGTAGTATACTGTCAGCCTTGATTGAGGCAGTGGGATGTAAATGTGACTGATGCCTTCTCACTCTCCATTGTGCTCTTGCTTATCTTGTATTGCACTGCTCTCTTTCTTGACTTCATAAAGTTCAAAGTACAATTTTCTCTTATTGTCTCAGTATTATGAGATAAAAAGAACAAATCCAGAGTATTGCATCCTTCTGTCTTCTTTTAAGTGTCCCTCCTTCCTTCTTGTCATCAGATTCTTTATAATCACTGCTGCAGGCAACTGCAGTAACCTTTCTCAGGATGTGTAACACCCCCTTGGATGAACTCTAAGTCAGGTATTTAGCTATGTCATCCTCTTGTCTGACTATAAACTTTTCTCAATACAAGGTAAAATGTCTTCCCATGCTAATGCTGTATAACAAATACATATTCACTCTAAAACACACTCACCTCTAGGTAAATCTATTCCTCTCTTTAGAATTTACACCAGATGAGAATTCTGGTCTTCACTAGTAGTTCACTGAAATATATATACAGAATCCCAAGAATCCTATGCTTCAATCCAGACAACCGAGTCAGAAACTGCAGAGAACAGCAACTAATTCCTGCCTTTAACCCTAAACTTTTATCTTCAGTCAGTTTTTCCATCTTTGTAAGTTCCTCACAATTCCGATGGGTTAATGGGTGATGTAGGCTAGAGAGACACTAGTGTCAAAATCCTCCTGGACTTCACCAAAATCAAAATTTCATTTTATTGTTTTATTAAAAGGTCATATCCTGGAAACTGTGACTTAAATGAGATTCTTGGCTTTCATTCACTCCAATAAATTTCTTTCAGGCTTCATTGTTGCCAAAACAGATTGAGAATACGCAGTCCTAAAACTTTGGACCCAGAAGATAAATAACTTTTCAAATGTAGTGCTAATGTAATTCCCAATTTTGTGAGTGACTCATCAAGACTTTTGAATTTTTGGTGTATCGAACACTGCCAAGTTAATTGAAAAGGGCAAGAAGTAAGGGGGATGTAGCTAAAGACTCAGTACTAATCATGACTTGGTATTTTAAGAATATCAACCAGTGTAGATGAAACCAGCACTACTTCCAAAAGACTGAATATGAGTTTTGCTAGTCTGCGAAATCAACAGATTTGACCCCCAAACCTTCTCATTTTTGCAGACACTCAGGAAAATTTTCAATATACTTCTCTCAATGGGATCAAAGGAGTCAGGTCTCTGACACTGAATTGGAAACTGTCACGTTTTGTATTTTCTGAAACATAGAAGGAAGCATATCTATTCCACCTAGCTTTAAGTTGTCAATTCTAAATTATTCCTCATTTCAGGGTAAAAATTTATAGATATATATAGATTCTTCGGAACAACTTTATGCTTTTTCTCACAGGAAGCCGTCCTTTGAAAAAAAAGTGAGAAATGGGATTATAATCCTGAATGATTAAATGAAAAAATGTCACAATGAAAGCATGTATGCTCAATAATTTTTCAATTGATATTAGACAGACTAAAACTTGGGACCATTTATTTTTTCCCTTTTTTGTCTTCACAGTTAGTAAGCTGAAGCATGCTGCTCTTGGTCTGCTGGCAAATATTCCTGTTATTACCATTTTTAAGGGCTGAACTCTGTTGAGAATACAGATCCATTAGTGACCAACATGACTAAAAAATCATGCTAATCTCTTAGCCTCGACATTTCTAGGGTGTTCTCAGGTCCTGAAATAAAAGCGTTTTTAAAATGCCAGTGTACTCATAAATAAATCTCTAGGTAGGCACCACCAAATTTGACTTATCAGAACTACTGCTTTTGTTCTTTATTAGTTTCTGCATTGCCTGAGGAACTTTTAATTCCCTGTCATATCCCTGATAGCATCATTACTTCTTTTTCCAGCTCTTGTCCCTAATATGGAATGGTCATATTTAATATTTTCTGGTTTATCTAACGCTTGATAATGTTGCCGTATAATAGTCCTCTCATTCTCTCCTTAGTGTGCAAAGCCAAGAAATAATTCGAAAATTGCCAATACACTAACTATTTGTAAATAGTGGGCTCCAAAATTTTATAAATAACTTCTGTTTAAAAAAATCCAGTTGCATCTATGTAACAGAAGAGATATTAAATTCCTTACTATAATACAGTATAATATAATACTTCTTGCTTAGCTAACAATGATATTACAAATGACTCCTCTGTCTCCTACATGCTTTCAAAACTCTGCCTTTTTTTGCTCCATACTACCTGGCTCCTCATTATATTATGAATAATACATTGCATCCCACATTATAGGAAATGTATTTACAAATGGAGTCTAACTGCATCATCAGATGTGCAGTTTGTGACTTTGCATTTTAGAATGAGGTAAATGATTGAGAGCACTTGAAAGCAACTTCCATTATTTATGTTACAGTCAGTCTGAATTTGGCTATCCTCTAAATCTGTCGATTTGAGCCAAGTACCAAGCTTTACTGTATTATTGACTTTTGAACAGTACAGTCCATTGATTTAATTGGAGAATCTTGATTAAAAATTGATGTGACAATGTGCCCTATTGCCCTCAGTCTGCACATAAAGCTAGTACTGATGTACGCCTGCAAAGTTATAGTCATTCATATTCAACTGCTGTTCAGCTAGTTCTAGGTAAAATTGCAGCTCATGCTTTTAGAGATAATACCAACAGTAATAAGCAGATACAAAGACCATTTCTTTTATGAGGAAGGGCTGGAAAGAGATGTTGTGAGCCATATTCGATTCCTACTAAATCTTCGTACCTGTTCAAAAAAGATTTGTGATTCAAACATCCCTTACAAGAACAGAAATTGGTACTCCACAGGACCATCTGGTAAGGAAGAGTTGAATCATCTATCTCCGCATCAATGCTGATGTGATCGAAGAAACGCAGGTTGACTTCTGCAGAAGGATATAAGACTGTTTGTGAAGAATGTCTAAGGCCCAGTACAAAACTCACAAAGCACTCCCTTGAAGTTTCTTGCTGTATTTGTTGAGCATGTACTTTAGTGCACTTGTTCTTTCCTGCAGTGACAGTGTTTCTTTAACTGAAAGGTAAAATTTAAAGAAAATACAATTGTTCTACTGGTGCCCTCTAAATCAACAATTTCTACTGATTTTCTTATTGTACTTGACAGAAAACATTACTTAAAACTGAAATTAACTACTTTGTTAATTATGTCTGAGATTCACTCTCAGCACAATTTTGGAGTTAACTGCTAGCACTAACTCCGAATATATTTCAAATTATCGTAATATCAAGTGTTATGGAGGAAGAATGGTTGAGAAGATATATTCTTTTGTTTTTAAGAATTGTTTTAACAGATTAAGAACCCAAACTAAAACCAAAGAGAACCAGTAGAAAGGAAATTTGCACAAATTAAAGTATCACTGGTCTAGACAGCCACCTAGATAGAATATAACATATAGCAAGATAGCCCAACACAGTCATATCAGCTAAACTTGTACAATCTCCACATTTGTAACTGTATATAACATATAAAAGAAATGACTTTGACCTTTTACAGCATTGTAGATGTTGGAACTAGAACTTAGCTAGTGTTATGTGAGTCTCCGTGCCACTGAAAGTCATAGAGTATAACTGCAATGTTCAGTTCAGCAGAAAATATTCTGTGAACTATAGTTCTTCTTTCCTTGTGCATTTACATTCTGTGCATATTGTCTTTAAGTAAAAATGCTTCTTGAGGCATCACAATGAAAGCCCAACATTTTGAAAATTTAATGTCAAAGCGTGAATGGGTTGCATGTGCAATATGAATACTGAAGCACATCATATAATAAGACCTCATGTGAAATACAATGCTTGTTTTTTGGGGTTTTTTTGTTTGTTTTTTGGGGGTTTTTTGTTGGGGTTTTTTGGGGGTTTTTTGTTTGTTTTTTTGTTTTCTTTGTTTTATTTTGTTTTGTTTGTTTTTTGTGGGAAAATTCCATTTGTATAACATTCAACAGAGGATATCTATACGCTGGAGATTTGTGCTTCCACAAAAGGTTGTTTGTTTTTTTGGTTTTTTTTTAAAAAGCCTGCCTGCAATTTCTGCAGAATACCAAAAGAGGGCACCTAAAGCTTTCAGTATGAATCCCAGGAAATCTGCTGAACTTGGATTACTTTCCAACAATATTTTAGAATTTTTCTCCCACTTTACAGCATACTAAGCAGAAACATAAAGTCTGTCGCTATACAATGAAATATAACATGCAAAATTTACACAGCTGCTTTTAAGGGAAAACAACATTTTGATATATTCACATATCAACAAAAAATAAAGTAAATTGTGGAACAAGAAGAGCAAACATGCAGCTCATGAAAATTGCGATAAAATTCACTAGAAGTAATTGGTGCCAGTAGACAGAAAAGGTGACTGAGCACCATAGCTGTGCAGACTTCTTCCTAGCAGAGAAAAGTGGACTGTTTGGAGGCAGCAGATCCCCATGTAATTGCAGTTAGCGCTGCTGTGGAGTCAGGCTTAAACATGAAAGGCTGTGTGATGTGTCCACAAGTCATAGTTGGCAAACAGAAAGTAAATTCTAAAGGTGCATATCTTGCCCTTTCACAGAGATAGCAAAGGGCTCATTTCAGAGGAGGAATTAGGCACAGGCACTTGCACTTTGAGTCAGATTCCAAACTTTGATATGATTCAGTAATTGCCCTCTGAGAGTTGTGTGTTTGATGAGTTTCAGCAATTACTTTGTTACCTACCTGTCTATGCTACATATTTTCCTGTTTTCTAAAATTAAGAACAGTTGAATAATAAACTTCTGTAAGTAGTAACAAAAATGTTTGAAGCCAACAATTTTATTTGTAACTGTATAATTGCAATTATTACCAAGGTACAAGAGTGTATTTTTTTATAACTATATATAAACCAGTTAAAATAATTTGCATTTAACAGAAGTCCTCAAGTTATAAATAGCTTTTCACCAAATCTGGTCTGTCAGGAGATAGTCAAGGTATTTCATGTGGTTATCCTTCACAGAGATGTTTATTTCATATGCAAAACCAAAACCCACTTAATTCAAAGGCAAAAAATTGAATACAAAACCCCAAAGATTTTATTTTCCACTTGCCTTTAATATGTACAAACGTGTATATATCTTAGAAAACATGTGCTCAGTATATATGCAACTGTTGCTTTAGTGTAGATGTTTAAATGTCTCACCATTTGCTTCTCTAATTGCCTTCCTATGCCTGCTTTATGAGTAACAGAAAGTAGATTTCCAACTGTAAAAATGTGAAATTTAATCCCTTATTAAATGATTGTACATATTTTCTGGTCTTTGGAATGTCATTAGTGATAATTGACTGCATGACAATGGAAGGCAAGAAAGAAAATAGTTGTCCTTCTTAAATATTTATTCACTCAAACGAGAGATATTTGCCCTAAAATGTCAAGCAAGAACTCCAAAAAGAACATAAAGAAGAGCAGTCTGGAAGATACATGATTAGAAAAGGATCCAAATGCTTTGGACACTTCTAATTTCATATTTCTTGGTAATTTTTACTGTTTGGGTTTTTTTTTCTGTAGCTTAAGGATTTGTCTGCTGGACACCACTGTATGTTTTTTGGTTCATTTTGAGTCATTCAAGATTGTATAAAGCTATTCCCTAAAGTTGCAGTGATAATTTTGCTTTGTTACTTTTATAGCTCAGGTGGATTATACTGTTACATTCACTGAAGGAAGCTTTGAGCGTAGGAAAATCTAGAAATAGCTAACTTTAAAGTAAAGTATTTTGTTATTAGTGCTTCTAAATATATTCAGAATAAACTATCTTGTTATTACTGCTTATACAACTCCTGTTTTACAAGGATTTTTGCATTTCCTTTCAGTGCCACTATGTTTTGCAGGTAAGCAACAATGGCATGCTCAGGGGATTCACATGCTGAAAGGTGGGCTACCACTTAGGCTCCAGACTTGACTATCTAATTTTTCAGCTACAGAAATAAAAAGAACTTTTTCATTTGGGTTACCTGAGATCTAGATTGTGTGCACAGACCTAAATGGAGCAGAACAGAGGGAGGAGCGTAGGAGGGTTGCAGGGAATGTATGCCTTTCAACAGTGCCAGGGAGTGCATATATAGTGGTGCAACATGCTCAAACATATGGGCCTACATTTGGATGCATCTGTTTTGGGTTCCCAAGCTGAGAGACCTAGAGAGCTGAAACTTCAGCAGACCTTGGGAACTAGCCTCTGAAAATCAGGCCTTTTTATGCTGTCTCAACTCTTCCTTGTAAAAGTAGTCACTAATAATCTCCAATCAGGTTTGAAAATACATGTTGGGGAATATTCTCCACTCTGCACTTAGAAAAATAAATGAGTAGTAAATCAGAGGTTAGAGTTCTAGGTTTTCCTTGAGTCTGACCCAAAATCTGAAAAAAAAAAAACCTTACTAGCTGGAATAGCTGAATCTCAAAGGTTTAACTTTGCTTTAGCTTGATATACTGAATAATATTGTCATTTCATGCAAGGAACAGATCTAGAAGAATTTTTAATGCTTTTCTTTGCTAATTTTGATTACCTCTAAAAAAGTGCTCGAGATGAAAACTTTCTCCCATGCAAGCCATTGCATATGCTAATTAAACCAGCTCATAAACCACAATCAAATTAACTAGAATACTGTTCCAGTAAAAGATGCATTTGATCCTAAGAGTAGCTATCTGAACACCCTACTAATACAGTCACATACAGTGGCTCAAGTAATATAAAGCTGTTCTAGATTTTTCCTCAGTGATGTGTGCTCAATATAAATTAGTTTGCTATGAAAAATAAAATGACAGCTTTAGCTAGATTCAGGATTTCTTTTCCACAGATTCAGTTCTTTGATCAAAAGCTACAGTAGATTGAAGTTTGCTATTGTCAACATATTGTACATACACAGTGTGTTTATTTTTGTGCACTTTTAATGTATTTAACCTTAATGTCTGTTTCTTTAAAGCAAAGAAACTGTGGCTCAGCATCTTGAATTGTCAAAGCAACCTATTGCAGATTTCTTTTTATAGATGAAAAGAAGCGTCCAGATGATGAATGCTATTCACAAAGTGATTGCTGTGGCAGTCATATCATGTCTCAAAGTACACATGGCTGTGTAAATAGAAACTACTGAAACTTGTTCTGACATGCAAAACTTTTTCCATGGCATATGAACTTTTGTGTCACCTAAGCAGATTCAGCTGGAGCTCCAACTAAAAATGCAAGTGTTTTTATTTGCTTTTTGAATTGTTTTTTGTTTTAATATCGCTTCATTGAATGGGCCAAAAGTGAGATATTCCTCTCCCCCAGGAGATCCTCAAGTTTAACATTAGAAGAAGTTTTGTGACAGTCTAGTAAACCTTTAATGAGAATTCTTTTTGTGACAGACAGATGTAAATGTATCCCTCTAATCCTATTCTTTCAGGATTTGTCTGCAGATGAATGTTAATAATTAGTAGTTGCTTTCTCCCTCCTCCTTCCTTCATAAAATTGTATTCTTCATAAATTCGTCTTTTTTTTCTGTTTTCTCAAAGTACCAGCAGCCCTGACAGCCTCCCTTTGTTCTTATGTTTATAAATAATTTATAATGTAGAAATATCTCTTCTTAGTCTTAAAAAATAAACTAATGGTTGAACATAACATACTGCCAGGAGCAGATCTACCACTAGCTTTAGAAAAAAAAAAAAAAAAGAAAAGAAGGAAAAAAAGCTTCATGATTAACAAAGAGAGAAAGAAGGAACATCACATGGAAATCTATTTATCTGAGTGAATGCTGATTTTTGTTTGCAGATGCTAAATGCATCTGAGCTACCCTCATTTTATGCTCTGTTTCTTTTCTTTTCCAGACTGCACACCTCAATTCATTCCTTAAAAATGTAGCTTCTTTTAAATGTTCTGAACAAACAAAGGGCTACAACATGGACTAAGCTATCAGCATAAATGTGTTTACACTGGTGTAGGTGATTCTCTTGAGGAATATACCAGCCCTTATACTGACACTTCGTTGACAATTGCTGTCCAGGTTGTAGATGCACTGCTAAAAAAGGCACACATTTAGCCAAGACATTTAGTCTATTGTCAACTGCATATGGACCAGCTGTTGGTGTTGGGATTCTTGCAAAAGAATTCCAAAGGCTATGCTGCAGTAGCAGATACTTTGTCAAGAACACTTGCACATGCAACATCAAAGAACCAGCAGCCAAATTGGAAGTGAAATATACTGAGTTTCAATACCTACTGAAAACCCAGGAATGATCCTGTTTCCAAATGTTTATGCGGTTCTATTATTGTAGTTTTACGCAGTCACAGGATAAGCAGTGTCCACATAAATTACTAGAATTATTGTTAATTAAGGTAAATGCACCTGAACTTGATATTATGTTGTCCAGCCTAATTCTAGGAAGGAATTTTTATTTTGCTGCAGGTTAGCATTTGTCAAAGGAGATGGCTTAAAAGTCTCTGTGTGATATAGTGGAAATATATTCAAGTCTTTTTAAAAACAATCCTAGCACGCAATTTAGATAGGGATCTCAACACTGTCTCACAACAGCTGCCAGGATTTTTAACCAAAGCTGAGGTGCCATATCATGTCCTGCCTCAGAATGCTCCCTATGGTGGTGACATCAGTGAGTAGATGACTTACTATTAAACTACAGAATCCCTGTATGCAGATCCCATAATTGTACACAAGGAAGTAATTTGGGTACTACTTTGCTTTGCAAGAAGATGAGTGTAGCTCTATTTTAACATACTTCATTTTAAATTCCCCATCAGGTGCTAATTCGGATGTCCTCTGCAGGCTACACTCACTATTCACCTACTTTACAAGCATATTATCAGAAATAACTGTAATTGAATCCATAGCACTATGTTATTTAAGGATAGGAAGTGAGAGGAAAAAGAATACCTTATCCAAGGTATACACACAGTAGAAAGTGGGGAATTTAGGCAGATATGTAAACCCTATGGAGAAACAGTTATGACCTGCAGGGCTTAGCTTTGGATCTAAAGGCGAGTTGGAGCCAAGACTAGCTTGATTTTGCAAGAACCAGGCCAGCTGCCCTTTGTAAATTATTCATTCTTGCTTTTGGCTTGTTTCTGACTTTGGAGAGTGGAATGAGTTTTGGCCAGAAAGAACACTAATGTAAAATCTTTTGAAATAACTGGTTAGGGAGCTTTCTGAATAAAAGAAGACGTCATCCCTAGCAGCTCAGAGATGAATCTGTTTGCACAAAAACAGCTTGGAAGGAACGAGTTTAAATCTCCGTCAGGTGTTCAAACTCAATTTGAACCCCATTTTAAGGAGTTTGATCTTCTAATCTTCTACCTTTTCTCACCCCTTGCCTTTAACACCACGTAACAGGATTCTCGGCTTCTGTTAAAATACATTTTGTGATAGTCTGTAAATCTCTGCTGAGATTGCTGCTGCTTTCAGATCTTTCAGGGTGTGATGCGAGGATTCAATGTTTTTCAGGAACTCTACATTCAGAACAGAATCCTGCTTGAAAATCCCGGGTGCACACATTGTAAAGAAAGCAGGAAGACAGACCTAAAATAGAGTATGCATCAAGACCGGAATTTCATCCAAAGGTAGCATGCTTCTGAGGAGACATTTGAAAGCTCAGTGCAATCTTTTAAAGGAAACCTTTCAGGTTCCCAGAGGCTGCTCAGGATCAAGAGAGAAACTAGTGTCATGGGAAGGGACGATGAGGTTGAAGGGAATGAAACATTTGATTGCAAAGAAGAGGAAAACAGAGAATGAGACTGGTATAAAAGCATCTCAGACAAGCATTTGACAGTGGTAACTTCATCTTTTCAATGCTGTGATGCCAGTACGCAAATTAACCCTTAAATGCTTTTGCCTTTAGCTTCAACTTATCACATCTTCATGGTAAAATGTCTGCCTAATAACTGACACATTGCTTTTCAAATTTTCACTGAATAGCTTTCATGATTTTATAAAACACTGTAGTTGCAACACTACTTTCTCTTGGCTAAGTTATTCCCCTGATCTGCTCTGTTACAGAGGTAAAACCACTTCCAATGCATTCAAAACCTCTGCTTTGTTCCACTCTAAACCTTAGCTTGAATAAACACCTTGAGACCCTAATGCCTGAAAAAGAGATCAGGACTCAAACATATATCCAAATCTCTTTTTTTTTCCCCCCTAAGATTATAAAATGGACAAAGCAAAACTTTAGCTGTAACACCCCTGGTTTTTGTTGGTGTCAACACTTGATCAAAAATTTTTCAACTGAGACCCTTTGCTGCCTATAGCAATGTATCTGTATAAAACAGAAACTGCCTGGCTCCCTGGCAGTATTAAGAAAATACTGTATACAAAAGCTTTAAGCTTCAAACTATACAGCATGATTATTATGATAGCAGGAGATGTCAGGTGGAGACAAAGACACATGGATAGAATTGACTTGAGGCACGTCATCAGAAAATAAGGGTGATGTGATCACAGTACTTATAGCATATGCAGCAGCTGTACAATTCTACATGGCAGCTTCCATCAAACCCTTCACATGAAAAAAAAAAGAGAAGATTCTGAGTAAATGATGGTTGAATACACAATAAATTGTAGTGTATGACAAGACACTTTCTTTTTTGTTTAATATATAAATCAGGAGCACTTATGAATTAATATCAATTAAAATAATGTATTTGCTTTCTTTCGACAGTTATGTCAGCCTCATTAAAAGCCAAGTGCTAAATCTTCATTAGATTTTTCAATATTAAAATACTTCCATGAAATATAAATTAACATTTAACTTGTTGCTCGTCATATTAAGGAAAAGGAGGGGGCAAAACCCATCGGGATTGAAATCCTGACTCAGTTAAATCAATGAGACTTTTGTTTCTGAACTCAGTGGGGCCAAATAATTCCCTCCCTGTTGACAAGAGGCAATACCTTTAAATGTGGCAGAGAAGCAGGCCTCGGGAAGTATTCTGTTTCAGTCTATACTCCTGACTAACATGATGATGGTGAAAATTTTCAAAGCATCCTTGGCGACATAGGGAGAACATGTGCCGGAACAAGAGTAAAAATGTTTAGATTTCCTGGGTAGCTTCAGTGTTTTAGGAAACCTTATGGTGTGCCTAGAATTTTAACAATTCTACCTCATGAAAAGACACAGTGGTGCTCTCCCTAGAATGATGCAAAATCTACTTTTCAGTAGATGAAACCTGCAAAGCAAGTGAGTAGTTGGTGTGTGAACACTGGAATATCTATCAGGGAGCAGACTGTCACTGGAGCGCTCTGGAGGGACGTGCCCTGTCTGATGAACACCAGCGAGCAGCGAGTGGTGCGCGAGGCTGGCTCACAGCTCTGCGCTGTGAATCTTCCCAGGGCTCAGCTCACTACGCAGCTTGTGCAAGATTTCCCAGCGGATGGGAAGTTTAGGAAGATGGATAGGTCAGGAAGGGAGAGAAGCTGAGGAGCTGCAATCAAGTTGAAAGGAACCACCATAATGTGCATATTCAGTCATAGCTGTGATAAGCGACTGCCCTTCCTTTTGCAATAGCCACAGTCTTGAATCTGAGCAACCCTACCTGGAAAACTGTCCAAGAACCCTTTGAAATGACCAGGCTGCCTTTCAGAGGCATTGTGCTTTCTGGAGGAGATGCGAGCTTGCTGCCTTTCAAAAAGAAAGGCGATATTTTAACTGTGCTTCATCTGACAGTAGCTGGTGTGGAACGAGGAACGCCGCTCTCTCCTGCCTGGGCCTCTGCACCACCAAGCCACAAGGTGGTGGTATGGTGTCACTTTTTTTTTTTAAGCAACAAAAAGAGGTTTTGTTTAATGAGCTTGAACTCACAAGCCTGCTCATCTAGTGAACTGTGACTTTTCAAATACCAACCTATTAATGTCAAAGGCAATACTGAAGGGAACAGTTCTGTTTGATTTAAAAAATACAGACAATGTGAAGTCCACTATGCTCTAATATCTATCACCTATGGGGCTCCATTCATGCCTAATGCTTTATTCAAGCTAAGACCTAGTTTTTATATATCAGATTAATACATATCTACAGCTTTGCACCTTTCTATTTTGATTTTTTTATTATCAGGGCTCGCCGGGGCCATTTTCATTCCCTTACTATAGCATCTGCAAGCAGGTGGATTAGAGATAACTCTCATTGTGCTTTGTTTTCTCCTGACACTGTCATTAATCATTCCTTAAGCCACACTTCAACTTATAGTAATCAGGACTGGCTGTTCCCAAGCTGCACAAGAATTGCCTTTCACAATGTAATGTGAAATTGGAAGCGAATGGCTGAAGCCAGACGCTTCTTCTGCATTCCCCATCTATCTCATCATTTAGGTATTTATCCATCTCAGGCTTGTACAGGGAGCATCTCTCTCCTTCCCATGAGGACACAGATTGCAACAGAGGATCAGATTTGTTACCCAGGCTTTGGGCTTTGATTGTCCTCTTATAAGTTCAGGATTAAAGTGAAATTTCCCACAGGGCTATGCAGGATTTGCTAGCATTTAACTGTTTAACCTGGCTGTTTGTGAATGAGAATCCTGTGGTCAACTATTCCATAGAGAATATTATGGTAAGCCAGCTCTGAATGGCAGATATTTCGGTAAATTCCTGTAAAGACTGCTACAGTTGATTCCAATTAAGTTCATACCTGATAACAATTGTTTTCTTGTACATGATGAACAGTAATCTTATGATAAAAAAAACAATTGTCTAGTCTCTTGTGAAATACTCTTGACAGCTTCAGAACAAATGCAGACCTTCAAAAAGTTGCAGTCGACTGTTTATACTTCTAGAATTATGGTGCACTAATTTGTCTTGAACCAGATCATATCCCTCACTATGCAGAAGAGCTGTATGCCCTTCTATCTCATCCAATTTTAGTAATAAGTATAAGGTAATAATATCTGTAGTAGCACAGCAGTGGAATGGACAAACATTTTAAACAAACTGCACTTGATGCATTAATAAAGACAAATTGATGGTTCTGGAAAGCATGCTGTTAAATATGTAGCCAAAACAGATGTATTTTTCCTGGCATTTGATGTGATTCTTGCACAAAGGGAAGTACCTATAATGTGCTATTCTCCATGAAACTGAAAGCAAGGGGAAAAATTTTCAGTCCACATTATCTATCTTTTAGTCTTAGCTTTAGAGCCATTTAAGGAAAAAGATTTTAAAACAAGTCAAAATCATTTTGTTATCTAGTTTAAAAAGACTGTATGCTCAACCACTGTATATATATTCTATTTAATGTGGATGTGTTTTTAAAATGCCTAGGAGGATAGTGCTCATTTCATGTGCTTCTCCAAGAGAGACATAACACCCAAGCAACTGAAGTACATAATTTAACAAAACATTTTAGCTTGCAGTGAAATCAGTTCCCTTGGAGGGAATGGACTGAATCATTAAACTCAATTTTAACCCCACTCCCTGAGAAATTTTTACATCTTATTCAAAAGTTTGCTTTTCATTTTCTTTGTTGGCTAAAAATGTACTGAATTTCCAAAATAAGCTTTCATGGGATTTAGTATGGGGATAGAAATCATAAATATTTTTGTTTACCCTTTGGAAAATAAAGAATCACAGACACCTCAAGGGAAAGGCTCGTGGATATTATCAATTACAAATCTATAATCTCTAAGGCAGACTCTAATTAACAAATATAAAAGACAAATATATTATTTTTCTTGTTCACCCTTCAACTACATTATGAACCTGTAGTTATGACATTGATCTCGTGTTAAGCAGCGTCTCAGGGAAAAGGAGCAGTGTTTGGTTGTATAACAGCACCTGGGAAAGCCTCACTGCCTGATAGCAAATTACTAAATATCTTTGCCATCGTTTACTCTTTCTCTCTTAGCATTAAATGATTACTGAAAAGGCATAAGCAGTCCTTTCTATTTATTTAAAATATCCTCTAGATTCACATGAGTAATTTTCAGCTGTGTATAATGCTCCCAAAGTAACCTCTTCATTTCCATTGTTTTAGTGTGAAATCATTTCCTCGGGAGATAATTAGAGTTGCTCCATTTATTACATTAAATGATTAGCATGCACTTGAAATGATTCAGTATATTTTCCTTTATTGCTGATGACTCTTAAATATGGGCCTACATTTTTAATGGATAAATTAAGATTATCTTGACACTTTGTGGCTGCTTCAGCAGAAAAACAAGACAGGCTTTCTCTTCCAAATACAGACACAGGTGTGTGTTGAACAACACACATTAGCTGAAAGGCTTCTGTTCACCTGACTATCCCACCTGGCTCAGCTTAAAGACCAGTAAGTTTGAAGGTAAAATGGGATTTTAAATGTACCAAAATTGCTACTGCCTCTGTTGCATGTATAGTTAGTAATTATTCTTAAGTGTCATGTGATCAGAATCCCAGCATCTCAGCTAAAGCGTCTGCTTCCTCTGAACAACCAGCATCTCCTTCCAAATGCATATAGAATTATTTCTTACAGTGGCAGACTTGCACTTTTATCATATTATATTAATTAATCTAAATGAATAAAAGAGTTTCTGTATGCTAACTAGCGAACTATCATCCACTCATTTATGAGAATAAATTACCCTAGAATTGGCGAAAATACATCCCAATTAATACTCCTTATTAAAACTGAGTAAGGTTTAATGTCAAGCTACAGCAACAGCTTTAAGACTTTCTTTTAAGAATGGGAGAGTCTGTAGTGCAGAGCGGATGGGTTGCAGGCCTGTCACCAGGTATTTGTGTACCCAACAGCGTGACAAGGACTCCTACAGCCGGTGCCAACACTGACCTGGATGTGGTGGATATGAACAGTGCCAGAGGTCAGCAGAATTAAAAGGGCTCCATTTTCCCAAGACCATGCAATGTCATTCCCAAAAGAAAGCCAAGGAGATATTTAACTGGATTTGAAAGCTTGGTTCATTGGAGTTAAATAACCTACAGCACTCGAACTACATTAGTGGATGCGAAACTGATGTCATTATTAAAGGATACATTCTCTTGTGATGGGATACATTCACCTATCCCTCATTTCTCAAATTTCACCATGGCCCAAAGACTCCTTGCACATCCAGTCAATTTAAATTCAAGCTTTTTTTGTATTTAATATGATGTAAATGTAATGTATTAGAGATTTTAATAGTAAGGAGTGTTTTTATTCTCTTGGCAAGATTTTATTAGAGTTTTTGCATTTTGAAGAGGGTATCTACAGGTTATGTGTGGCCAGACAATGAATCTCATGTTTTATCTGAAAATCCACTTTGAGTAAGTTCACCTTTTAAAAAAATATACAAATTGTGACTGTACAGAATATGAAAGAGAACACATAATCCAAAATTCAAAACCCCAATATTATAAATACTTCTGCAAGTGTGTAACACAGTGTAAAAACCCACATTCATAAAACTTAATCATAGATCAGAAAATAATATTCTAAATTAAGTGTTCAGTATTACAAAGAGAAAATGTATATTTTTGCCTTACTCACTGATTAAGC
This sequence comes from Origma solitaria, assembly GCA_013397895.1. NCBI lineage: Eukaryota > Metazoa > Chordata > Aves > Passeriformes > Acanthizidae > Origma > Origma solitaria. The sequence goes on along the minus strand of VZRL01005208.1, from coordinate 2,825,675 downwards.
ACACACAAATAAGCTTTCAACTGGCCTATTTTCCATCCAGAAACCCACTGCAGATATTTCTGGCTTACAGAACACTCTCAGCAAAAGAAATATTTCTCCATTAATTCATAAACATTGCTCATGTTGCATGAACAGGAAGCAGACGTATTTGGGATAGTAGATCTCATCAAATCCAATAAACTGTGCCCTCACAAGCAATGTTACTGTAATTTCACATAGTACTGCTGCATGGAAACAGCAATGGCATGCATGGCTCCATATGCCTTGAAACAAGCATTTTTCTTGTTTTTATTCCTTGGCTGATCCCCACTTGAGTCAGATTCTTACCTGTGTCTAAGCAGCTAATTTGACTGCAGTGGGGTCAGACGTGACAGACTTCCTAAATTTAACTTCAAAAGTCCAGGAAAATGCTTAATTTTGTTGTTCCTTGGACAATGGTAAGAGGAGTGGGGAAACCTGCTGGAATTAAGCCCGAATGGTGAACAGCTGTATGCTCCTAAATGATAATTGAGCAAACCCACCCCTGTCCAGCCAAATTCTTACAGCACATGACTGTGTTCCACCAATAAGCAGGTCCAGATAAAAACAGAAGGTTTGATAAACTGGGGCTCAGAGATTGCTTATGATCTTATTAAAGTCATAAATGTGACTATTTCTATCTCAGTGATACTGGACCATCGTAACTAGAGGTGAAAATCTGCTCACCTCATTAACAGCAAGTAATCCTATTTACTACCCCAGGACTAGTATATGATGCAGGCACATTTATCCTTTAAAACTTCAGCAATATAAAAGCACACCATTAAATAATAGCACCACTATAGGCGTATTATACAAAAAGTGCCATAATGTTGTTTGTATATGACAGGCATTTTTAGTGTAAGAATGCTGAAATTCTACACTGATGTCATTAAAACATAAATGACACACTACTGAAAGATGGAAATACTAATGTATGGTGGTTAAAACTACACTCCTTTGTAGGTTTTAGAGTATTTTTAATAGATTCAAAGCATGTTTTTAATAGATGAAGTTATAACAATACCAACAGTAGTGGCATGAAAGGTTACAATGGATGAACACCATCTCTCTCAAACATTTATTCCATTTAAGTAAAAATACTTGATAGAGAGCATTTCTATTATTCACAAGAAATCATGGAATATAATGGTTCCTAGCACTCCTTTTGTAATAGCTTATTTAAATACTTGGGGCTGCAATTCCGATTCCCACTTTGTTCAGACTTCACAGAAATACTTCTTACAATTGATCACATTTTTATTCTTTATTGTATTCTAAATAGCCTCTGATTTTTCTGAACCCAAGACTAAAAATTAAGTTTGCAGAAGTGAAAAGTACAGTATTGAAAAAAAAACCCTATGCACTTTCCTTAAATGAGGAACAGCAACTACAAAACTGAACAAAAAAACTATGCTATGAATCATTTTGTTTACAGAAATGCATTAAGGAGTTATTCCTGAAGTCTAAATGGAGCTTGATGGACCTTTTCTAAACCCCTAAAATCTGAAATGACCTGAGGGTATAAAGACCACTTGACTTCGGATTTCATTTCTTTGTAATATTTTCTTCAGGGCTTCCAGCTCAGACTACACTAGTTTACACAAAATTAAGAAACCCAGTAATAAGAAGTTATTAAAATTCTTACAATTTAAAGTTTATTTATTGTAAAAAAAAGGATTTAAATGAGGAAGTAGGAATAGAACTTTATTAATGATGAGGTTTAATATCAATAGTTTACAGATGCTATGCATCCTACCTTTCTCAAATTATTTAAGAGCTTTAAATGTATTTATTATGAGGCTGGGGTAATCTCTCAGTTGATATAAAACAGTACAAAGTCATCAGAGCTCTTAACTTACATTTGTTGAGGATAAAGATCTTTTTTTCAGATGTTTTTGAGAACAAATCATAGAATACCAGCTCAGAAGGGGTCCCAAGGGTCACCTGGTCCAGCCGTACATGGCAAAACCATGGTCCAGACAATAAAATGATGGTAGTTATTTTAATTTCAGAAGAACTGGACTTCTATTTAAAGAGCAAATTAAAATGAAAATGTATAAACGAAGAAGCAAGAGTATATTTGCATTGAATCCCTGTCAATTTACATTCAAAGAGTAAGACTGGAAGATATGATGTAACTTAGGTTGGTTGTGCTGTCCTTGGTCAACCATATTTTGTCCTGATGAAATGGCGTACTTAGGTAGAATTACTTATTTTAAGTGGATAATAGGTTTTATATTTTAATTTTTAGTATTTTAAGTTAGGATTAATTGTTTTAAGATAAAACCTAAAACAACTAGTACCATGCTATGACCTCAGAGGTACTGAAATAGGTTCAGTACTGAAATAAACCACTGAATTATATAAATACATAGGTTATTTTGCCTTTTTTAAATAAAGCTTGTTATGTACCTTGATTATGAGGATCTTTGGATCATTATGGTGTGCTAATGAGGGCATACACAATTTTTAAAGAATGTCTTAGCTAAATGATAAACAGAAGCAGCTCTTTTAGGGGCATATAAACTCTCTAATATCAAAACATGCCACATCTCCTAACTTTCAACTCATTCTAAAATGGTTTAATATGATAAACTTCATATGGCAGAAGTATTATCAGACTACAGCATGGGACTCTTAGAGCAGTCAACAGCGCTCTTTTTAATATTGTTCCCATTTGCATTTTAAATAACCAAATGGTTTTCAGGCATTTAATAGAAAAACATTTTTTTAAATGAATACCAAGAGACATTTGTAAATAGCGCACAAATTGCTCCTGGGCTATAAACCTTAGTGCCAAGTTTCTCTTCAGTATGAATACAGACAAGTGTTAAAAGTCTGAAAAATGGATTCTTTAATGGATATACTGGCAGACCTGTAAGTGTAATAGAGCTAGAATGTTCCTCTTTAATAAAGATATCATATTTCATCTCCTAGATTACACATAGCTTTTCTATTCTAAATAAAAAGATTAGAAAAAGAATTTTTTTCCCTGCATATCATATTTAAAAATGTACAAGGGAATGTCATCTAACAATTTGTAAGCATTGAAATTATTTCCTTGAAAACAATAAAAAGTAATCCCTAAAGATATGGTAAATGTACAGTTCCTTTATTGAACAAACAAAAATAGATTATGCATTGCTTTTTCAGAATCAAATACATCTGCTTTGACTGAGGCAAGGAGACACATCTGGGGGCTTGAATCTTACCACAGTCTCTGTGACTCTCTATATTGTCAGTGCATCAGTAACCTTGTATTTAACCAGATTATTTACAGTCAGAGCCTTGTAAGATCACACCCATTGCTGCTGGTGTGAGGGAGGGAAGGAGACCTCTGAAATTGAATACAAATGTGATATTTATTGTTACATTTATTGGGCTATAACCATATATCAAATGTGCTAAATTCACAGAGATAAAATAATACAATCACATCAAGACTGAAAATTTAATACTAGACAGGGACCTACTAGTTCCCTTCCATCACAGCTTGCTTTGTAGCTCATCTGAACAAACACTCTGCCCTGGAATTTACTGGACAATTCTTGTGTGCTGTTTATTAAATGCAGGGGCTATTTCCTTCCGAAAGTTATGCTAACCGCATACAAACTGACTTGTACACCTAATTTGTAAAACAAAGTATCTGTTTGCTTGCTTTTTCCAGGAAAAAAAAATCTCCACCGATATATCAGTGTAATGGTAGGAGGGCAGAAGATCTAAACATTGCTACTAATATGAAAATACGTATTGCTCTTTGGAAGAATTTTGACTGTGGGGTAAATTAGTTTAGATTTCACCTGACTATATTATCCCCAGTTGCTATGCTAAAAATGCAGCTAGAATGTAATGCATATTGGCAGTGTCAGACTTGAGAACCTGACACTGGCGTGGCTGGGGTGTTTAGGCTTTTCTTTTCACAAGTGCTACTTTCGGCTTTAGAGAAAGGGTTCAAGAAGTCACTGCATCTAGAGATCCATTTTTGCAGAAAAGCAGACAATATGTTTGGGAGGTGGAGCATGAATTCTCTAGATTACACCATATTTCCTTTTGGTTAACCAAATAACAGCAAGCTTCAACTAGAGAAACAGCCGTCAGCTTGTGCCCTGCTTTCTTAGGCTGAAAATAATGATCCACTTCAGCGTATATGTTTTCTAATATACTTTAACTACTCATTCCGTATATACTCATATAACATGATTATGTTTCTGTCAAGACATAAATAGTGTGGACCGACAGCTATAGTAACCTGCCAGAAGAAAACTAAGCAAAATTCACCCCCATGTCACTCATTGATGCCAGTAGGTGAAACTGGCCCTTGTTACTGAGGAGTGTAGCAGGCATATTACACACTCCATTAAAAATAGCAAATAAAAATAAAGGTGGATAGGAAAAAAAAGACAGCTTGTTTTCAAATGCCTCTTTTACTTTCCCTAGGGAAGATCTTAAAAACATAAAGTTGTATGCAAGAGAAGTATTCATTAATATATTGGAGTGACTTTCAAATGCTCGGGGGAAGGTCTGGGTCTTCCGTCTTTTGAACTGATGTTAATTTGAATGGCTTCTTTCCGTGGCAGAGGAATTACAACAGCTTTACAGTCATGTAACAGGCAGCAGAATTTAACACTTGATATACAGGATGGAACTTTATCCTGGATGGAAAAGTAAGACTGTTCTTTCCAGGAGCATAACTCAAATTTACTTATAGCAACATTAGTTGTTTTTTTAGATTGTGGCAGTAACTGAGCTTTGAGCTTTATGAGTAAATTAACTACTTATATGGGAAAAAAAAGGAAGACAAGCAGCAACAGCACAGAACCAGATAATTCCTCTTAAGCAAGAGAGATTGTGGTTACTTTTTATGACAGCTGTGATTGTAGAATTTGCAGAATGATTTTGATATAGATTTTAGGGATTTTTCTCCCAATTACCTTTCTTAATACAGAATACTTTCATAATCCTTAAAAGTAGTATCCTTTATTACAACTCTTATTATGGTAAAATCGATGGAAGCCTGAGTGGTGGGTGTATTGTTGTGACACTTAAACTATTTGTAAATATTGCTCAAAGCTTTCTTAGCATATTTTAGCCAGGCAACATTACAGCAAAGTATAATTTATTGCACGTGATATACGCTGTGTGCTTCAAAGACAATCACACTGGAAAACAGACTCATGAAAAAGAAGCCACAAGTGTGTCTCTCTTTCCAGTAAAAACATTTTTTTCAGTCTTTGGGTTTGGAGGATTACTCTGCAATCTCAAAACCCACAGAGGTGGGCAGGAGGCCATTTCCACTTTGCTTTCAGTGCCCAGTAATAAACAGCCAGTACCTTGGTTGGTGAGATTTCTCTTCGTCCTGCAGCTTCCCTTTCCTTCTCATGCTTTATACTGGAGCTCCTCTGATTGCAAGATTGGAGCCATGACACCAGCATGCTTTCACATTACCTTCTCATCCCAGATATGAAAAGAATGCATTGGTTTAGAGTAATATTACATTCAGTGATGGCTTTGTTTAGACTCACTTAAAATTCTTCTAAGAGACCCTGTAAGAGGAGCATTAAAATTGTAAGGAAAAGCTCAGTGAACAGCCTTCCAGTTTGTATCAACCAGCTTGTAAAAAAGAATGTAAACACCCCCCTACACTTTCTGAAAAATAAAATGTTCTAGCTGCCAGACTGAATGCTAGGGACTAACAACAACAAAAATATTTATATTGCCCCTGCTCTCTTTTATAATCTCCTCCAGTGTGCAGTTTATGGAAGATGTTTTACACATTTTATGTTTAACTGTGATCGCAGAGTAATCTGTACTTTATAGCAAACAGGGAGTTTGACCACGATCTGGATGTTCAGTAAAGCCTTAACTGCTATAGCAAGTAATCCCCAGATACTGATCATGTATCATACATAATGAAGCTTTTATATTCTTATTATAGTAATAAAGGATGATTTTGTGACATTTATTGCCAAAGAGGTTGGCCCCACCACAGGTAAATGTTACAGGTTTCCATTGACATCATGCTGGTGAGGAAAATGCATTGTGACTTCAGTTCTCAAACCCCACAGGTTTTGAAGGAGTTCCAAAATTTGATCCAATCTGGATTGTCTTACTTGGCCGTTACTTATACCAACAATGAATCAAAACATCTGAGTAACTTATCCATATATAACCCCCCACCACCTTTAAATTCCTTGCATGTGTATTTTTTGTCATTTCTGGGTTTCAATTTAGATGTCCTTCAATAACATTTTTATGATGGCTTATACCATAATTTTAGGGGGGAGTTCAATTTTTGGGCTATTTATTTCAGGTAAAATGTCTGACTGGAATTATGGAGATTTTCACCAAAGCGTGGATTGAAAGATTTGACCCACTGTAAATAGGCTTGATATTCTTTTGTAATTGTGTAAATCTATGCCTTTCTTTATTTTTTTGACAAAAAACCTGGGCTAACAGGGAATAGAATATTTTAGAAATAATGCTGTGACTTTGCAGAAATGTTTAGATTAGTGATCCTCAGGGGGAGAATGAAACAAAGCATCTGAAATCAGTGTAGAGACGCAAGAAGGTGAGAATTTAGTTCAGCCCATTATGATGTTAAATTAAGGCCATGCCTTGCTCTCCCTGAAGTCAATTAAGTTGTAATTTTTCATCTTTGTATCATTTTACAATCACAGAACAGTTTACATTTCTTTCTACCTTAAAAAATAAATCCTGTATCGTTATAATTATACGGACAGAGTGCACAAGGTATTACAATCCCTTTTCCAAATTAAACCTTTCACTTTGACAGCGCTCCGTGTTCTGACAGGCACCTTGCTACACACAAAATAAACCGTGTGTGCAGAACCTTGCATGTGCCTTGTACAGCATGTGTGTTAAAGTAGGTGACAGTATGGGAGAGGAGAACTGAAGCAGCTACTCCACACAGGACCCCTATGAATATTCATTATGGAGCAGTCAGTCCTGTTAGGCTGCTACGCTACATTTTAAAGTAGTGATCAATAAACCTACTATAAATAAATAAACTACACATTTTTGTTCTTGTTGAATATTCTAGTTGATTCAAGCAAATTACTTACAGCGTGTGAAAACTCCCACCAGGAAAAGATGTTTAACTGGGTTTTTTTTTAATTGCAGTTTACTATATCTAGAAACATTTCTCACACTGATGATTTACCAGAACTTCAATTTACCTCTGAATTTTATACATGCAAACTAAAAGGGACAGCAGGGTTCTACTTTTAGAATTTTAGCACCATTAAATACCAACTAAAATTACCACACTTGCAGAAAAGGAGGATAAAAACATTGCAAACTCCTACTCTTAAATTCTGCTATACACTCAGAAAAGTAAATAAATACACTTTAAAACATGGATGTGTTTCCAATTAAAAATAATATTTACATTAGGATTGTAATCACATTTTTTCTCCACTGAAATAAGGAAACCTGAAGAGAGATCTGATATATAATAAACATCCTTAAAAAACCCACCTACCTCAGGGAAACACAGATTACTACAAAGTAAATTAATATATTTTACAGACCTTATTGTTTGTGGTTCTGAATGTGAAAGCTGTAATCTGAAGAATGAGAAACTCTGAAGATTTAATTTTATTAATTTTAGTGTTTTTATGAGTTTTAGTTTTAGGTTTAGTTTCAAATGCATGAAAAGAACATTTTTAATATGGGACACATATTTTTATAAAGTACAAACAAAAACTGTATGCTGTCTTAATTTTGAGCTTAAATTTACAGACATGCTACATGGCAACAGTATTAAAGCAAAAAAGGAGGGATATATTTTCCTATTCAATAAAAAGCCATGGAAGTTGCATGGGGTAGAGTCTCTAGGAAATCCACTCTTTCTTTGAAAAAATGTCATTGGTGAGATAGGAGATTGGCACCACAATGAGCAAAATATAGTGAGGGCTGATACGGACTGTCAGCTAGAATTTGAGTTAAGACACTGACTTTTGTCTGCATGATGCCTACCTTCCAAAGAAGATGGAAGATGCAAAACTGGAAGTTTCCTCTCTCTGGTTAATGTGGTCTATACAAGTGAATAATGTATAAGAAGATGTTCCCTTGATAATGTCACAATTATTCATTGTACAGCTATAAACTCAAATATTCACATTAACAGCTAGGTATTATTTTTCTTCTCTGAAATTAAGTGAGTGGCATCAGTGGTCATAAATGAGAGCATTCATCAAAGGCGTAGGCCATGGCAGAGGATTAAGTGAATGCTGATGAAGTGTCCAGATTCCCATAACTTGGAATGGGCTGCATTCAGCATTCCTTTATTATCCATCTGCCACATAACAAAAAGTCTCATATATTTAATGCAGGTTTGCCCTCGGCCACGTAATAGGATTAGGAATAATTTCTACAAATTTACAAAAACAAATCACATGGGAAGGCTTAGAATTTGCTAATAATTTCTCCATAGCTGGGAGATCAAAGGGATGTAAGAGTCCAGAGCCAGGCGGTAGTTTGACCCTGGCCAAGCTTTTTTAATGAAAGGGTTAATCTTCTCAGAGGTGACCATAGAGGAGCAAATAGTGTGACCAAAGGCAGATTCAGGCCTCCGAAAATAGGAAGAAAATCGTCTGCAAAGTATGACAGCAAGAAAACATGTACAGAACAACAGTACATTTTCTGTCTGAAAAAATAAAATAAAACAGCAAACCACAACGAATTGTTTTTAAGCAAAGTGTGACTGGCAGGAGAGGGCATTTTGATATAGAAACAGGAGTGCCATGCAGAGGAGAAGGAGCTTGCAGGGTGGACCAGAAATATTACTGTTTCTTTCTGAGTAACAGAGAACACGCTGAATGCTTTCAGTCTAAAAACACTCTCTATTATCTTCAGGTGAAAACCATCTTCTCCAAATGCATGCCAAAGCTTTGGTCGGTTGATTGTTTCTGCCATATGCTTGTCCTGTTGTTTTTTCCAGAGGAAATGCAGTGTAAACACACACTACCTCATAGGTGAGTTTTTGGGAGGACCTAAACAAGTTGTCCGGGGAAGCATTTTCAGAAATGTTCTTGGTTTGATGCAATTCTTGGTTAAAAACATTGGCTTCTTTGAAGGCAATTCCATCTCTCAATCAAATCAAGCGGCCATGTAAGAAAAGACAGAGAATTAAAGAAGCAAAAAAAGAAAATGAAATGAAGGTATCAGGAGGGTGTGTGCCTACATCTGTGTCTGTATTTTTGGGGCTTTTTATCCCTTAGCAATCACTAAGCCTATCTACAAATTTTCACCTTGCTGGATTTCCTTTCCCACTCAATAAACTGCAAAGGAAGAATGTTAACATCAGCTGTAGGTGACAGGTATTTTAATGTTTGCATCGTACGTGGTTTTAATTACATTAAATTAAATTAATTAATTACAAAGTATCGCACAATGGAGTACTAGCTTTTTCAATTTAATAGAAATCATGTGATCATTCTCATTTTTGGTTCCTGACCTGTTGTAACAAGTTTGAATACAATGTTCATTCTCTGTGGTTTTCTTTACCTACTGAGCTACCCATCAAATGGCGGATCAAATTGTCTGATTGCATGTAAACTAGTGCATAATTTATTACAGCTGCCCAAAAGCCCAAGCAGACATCTGAACCTAAGTGAAGGTATTATTTCTCATGTTTCTTTTCTTGGAAGAGAATTTTAGGCCAAAAGTTTACTTCAGCCTCAAGATTAACTTCATATGAACCTATATGTCCCTCCACATTCTTACATTAAATAAGAAAGGAGGAGTAATGATGACAGGGAAATAATGAGAAGATAATTCCCAGGAAAGACTGAAACATTTCCTGGCAGAGCATCTATGTTTGAACATGGGGACTGCTATGCACTTAGCATACAAAAAAGTCCCTGAAAGCTGAGGGAAAAGGTCAGATTAATATCCCTGGGGAGAAAACTTTCTTTTACTTTTCACAGACAGGCTCCTATCAAGGTGTCTAGGAAAGGAGGATGCACTTTCATTATCATTAGACAGTTCAGCTCTTTCCAGTCTGGTGACACAAGGAGATTTTCAAGAAGGATGTCAATGAGTATCTAAAATGGGTGTGAGTTCCATGAATAAGGGACATTTTTTTGGCAGTGTAAACTGGATGGAGGTCACCAGATTCATTTCATTCCGCTTTCCAGGAAGTCAGCAGTTTACAATAACTTGATATTGCTACCACTATGGACTGAAATGAAATATGCTATAGATATAAGAGACTGTAAACTCTTTTCTCTAGTTATCCTCATATTCTCTGTTTATTTCATATAGATCGTGGTTCATTCCATCTCTCACACTTCAGGTAATTTAATTTAAGAGGTTGAAATTCAGACTAATTTTTTCTCTTTTGTGCGCAGAAGTACAACTCAGCCTTCTGATAAAAGATTGGTTTTTGATACTTCCACAGTGTGTAGAGGTACAATTACCTTATAAATAACTTTCAGGCAGGGCTTGAGGTTAATGTTTTGTGCCCCACAGTCTCAAGTTGTGATGGTCATAACAAAAAAAGTCCCAACTAATATCATTCATCATAGATCAGAAACAGCAAATGCTCAACAATTTGCTGTTGTTTCTTTAGTGACAACACAGATATATAGACTCGCATGCATCAGAGAGGTAAAAGTTTTAACTAATGACATTTGCCTTTAGTTGGTATTTAGATCATCTTTAGACTAAATCCCCTAGCAGGTAAACAAATTTTAGGCATCTTGTTTTGCAGGCTGTTGGCTGGCTGTTAATATTGCCTGGTAAAGACATGAGCTCTTACTCTGAAACTTCTGTGGAAATGGTAAATTGGGTACTCTTAACCAACTCTTCTCTTTCAGCTAAGGTTGTCAGCTACCTAAATGAGGTAGCCAGGATAACTACCTAAATTTGAGTTGTGTGAAAAGACAGATTTTACACCACCAGTGCCCCACTTCACCTTATCAAGTAGAGATGTTATGACAGTGCTCTTTACAGATGAGCAGTACAAATTCAAGCATGTCCCTATTCTACTTCACAAACAAGTTCCTTATGAATATTCTGGTAATTTGAGCCACTAATTTGTTTTACTATGGTTTCATAAAAACAACACAGTGTCTGGATATTGAACAATATATTATTTTGTTGCATGTTCACATTATGGGAGATACAGTCATATGACAAATCTGGATCTGATTCAATTTTCAGACTCCTGTCACTTTTACAACCATTTTAGCACAGAAAAACATTTTAATACCATGTAATATTAACCTAATAAGCTGTTTGAAACAGAAATTGCAGACATACAGTGTGTGGCTCAAACCACACTGTTGGGATTCAGCATCTGATTAAGACCCTGTGTTTCCTAGACATCAGGAATGTTCAGAGCTTTTGGTTACAGCCTTTTCCCAGCTGCATCTGGAAACCAGTTTTGCTTTTCACCGTCTTAAGTAGCTGCTCGTTTAATGGTCACTAAGGTTGACCTTTACGTGTCACGGTGCCATTCAGTGGGATAAAGAATGAGATGCCTTTTTAGGAAATCATACTATGTGTTTACAAGCAGCTTCTTGACCTTAACCAAATGAGTTGGGGAGCAGCAGATAACAATCTATTGTGCTTCTAACCGTCCTTCATGCCAGACCTTTGAGTGCTGTACTGCCCTGAAATGTAAGGTCATATCTCTGCCCTACACCTAAGGAACAATAGAGATTTTAAGGGATGTTCAGAAATACATAGTGTCCCTGTTACAAACAGGGTCGTATCCTTCCCTCTTATGCAATTGGACAGAATAGATTTGTTGGCTTCCTTCCTGTGAGTTCATGTACCAAGTGGTAATACTTTTCTCTTTCTCCTTTCAATTGACAAATGGCCTTATGTGCATTTTTTATTATCTTTCCTAAGGAAGGGAAGAATCCCGACACTGCATGGAAACTAATTGTTGGTGAGTTGAGAATTATGTATTTTCATTGCATGTTGGAAATAAACATGATGAATAATGCCATCTTCCCCAATACAACTTGGTTGTATAGCTAAGTGAATTGGATATATGAATACCAAGTAGTGCTCTTCAGCATCAGTATCCAGTCCTTATGTATCTTGGTATTTTTTCTTCATATATTTCCCAGTGAAGACTACTGAGATATCTATTAAATAACTTCAGAATAAACATCACCATCTGCCATATCACCACCAAGCCCCTAAGACATTTTTTACTTAACTCACAGTCATCACAAATGCATAGGAAATAAATAAGGGTAAAGAAAATCAATTTGGAAAAGATGTTTAGAAAGATCTTTCAAGAAAAGTCATGTGAGAACCAGCCAAACTTATAAGTGATAAGTAGACAGTTTTAAGACATGCAATTTACATAATGAGGATGAAAACAAGGAAGGAGATTTAAACATAATTTCATTACCATTTTATCATGAAGACATTCCCAGAGCTTTGGTACTGTATGCAACAGCAACAGGTTTACAACACAGAAAATCTAGATGTTATGGAGAACTGGTAATGAGAGGAACAAGCATTTAATCTTTGTTAATTCAAATCCAGACTTGAGGTCCTCAGAAATCATTAAGATCTGGCAGGTGTCTCAGCCTATGGGCTACAGGATAAAAATTTACATAACAAAAAACCCTGTCAGGGCTTAGAAAAAAAATAAATAGTCCTGCTCTTCTCAAGGTATTCCCTGCACAGAGAGATACAGTTGCTTCATACTTCAATCATGAGTGAAAATCACATTTCTAAAACTAAAGAACAAATAACTTCAAACATAAACCTTGGCTGAGACTCACTGTTCATTTATGGGCACTTTAAATCTTAATGAGACTTTTAATACAGTCTAATACTCTCCATTGGTTTATGAAATAATACTACATGTCTCTAGAAATTCTAGCTCTCTTATAATCTAAAATAGTTCATACTGTTTACGTACAAGTATGTTCAGGCTATATAGGTACAAGTAGAAAGGAAGACACAAAACTAGTACAAGGTAAACAGAACAAGTAACCAGGACTAGCACCTAGTAAACAGTGACATCATCTTCAGGTCAGCTTTGGCAAGGGAGCAGGATCCTCCTCTCTCCCACACTAACATACCAGCACTTTTTCATACAGTCACTCGCTTTGCAATCATGCCAAATAGCACTGAAATTTATATGGCAGTGTATGCAGTTTACTACTTACAATTCCCTTCCGTTAGCTCTACCCAGTAAAGTTCTCAAAGCATTTTTTCCTGTTAGTAATAGTACATGTTCAGTTTTGAATTCTCAATTTAATCCTATTAGTCCAATTTAATTTACTCAAAATCAGCCCCTTTTTAACAGTTTTCAGACTGAATAACACTGAATAAAACTATGAAACAGAAGATTTTATCTGTTGGAGAAGTTTAACAGTGGAAGGATCACTGCATAATAACTGTGAATTTTGCTGTTCCTGTTTCTCCCTGACATTTTACATTTTGCATAAAGTGCAAACTATCCACGTCTAACAAATATGGTGCAATTTAACACTACATGAATTGCACAAACTACAGCCTCACAGTGTGCCACTGCACAGGGCTGTGCTCTCTGGTCATCTGCTTGAGAAGGCTGAGAGCTGCCAAAAGCATGTGAGATAGAAAGATAGAGGCAATGCATGAAATGCTGCCTATCCAGTAACCGTAGCGCATCTTCTGTAAACTTGGATGCCTTAAAGTAGCCTGTGGACATGCCTTAAGTGAATATGGATAGCTCCCATGTAAGTCCAGTCTCCATTTTCCTGGTTAATGAAGCAATTGTAATAGATGCATATGCAATGTTCTAACTGTTCATGAGTTAGCCAGAGCTATAATAAACTCACCCTGTGCTGTGTTGGTATGGCTTTGCCTGGTGCTTCCTGTTACTGGAATGTGTGGAAGAGCGACGCAGGCTGGATTTCCACGCTTTAGCATGGTACCAAGGGTTGAAGGGTTCACTAGGTTTATCCCTGTGTGGTACGAGAACAGCCACGCCACGTCTAGTGACAGCCTGTCCCTGGAAGTAGTACAGAGTCTTCCATGTGGTATCACATCTGACAGAATAAACTCCTGCAAACTAAGTTGTATCTGCAGTTCTAACACTATCTGCAAGACAGATAATCCCAGTACTGTTAATTAAGAGTTAATAATACTGAAAGCCTGTAAGAGTCTGAATACATCTACGTTGGATTTTAAAACTGCCAAAATGCCTTAGGAACATAAGCCTCACTGATCATTCAGCTCCCTGTTTTGTAGCAGTTTTTGACTGGTATGTGCGGGCGTATCAGATCAAACCCCCACTGTTATGTCAGGAAAGAAAGCACTAACTGACATCAGTGTGACACGAGGAGAGAATATCACAGCAGAGATGAGTGTACTGCCTCTCCTCTGACATCAAACTTTCACCAGCTTCATACTGACTACACTGAAATTACTCCAGTTGCACACCGATATGAGTAATATGATGATCTGAAACGACACAAGTGATGCAAATTAGGGGAGGAAAATAACATGGGGGAAAAAGATCCAATTTGAACACAACACTAAACTCTGCATTTTTATCTCATGAGACTTGAGTATGACTGGTCATCCATTTCTTTGATAGTTGGCTACTTAAGTCCTCTCAGTGCTGACAGATGCACTGCAGTCTTTGCACAGGCTCTGAAACTTTTGTGATATTTCAACCATTCTAGAAAATTCACATTTTTGATAATAAATAATGTACCCCTATAAAGTCACCGGAACACCCTGAGAGAATTATAGCCTTTATTATGTACAATTGGGGGTATATTAATCCTTACATTGAAAGTTTTTTTTAGTGACCTGTCGGAAAGTTAGATAAATTATCAGAAATAGCCAAGTAAAATTACACTAAATGTCCTTTAGTAGAACCATCGAAATGCCCTCTGCAAAATATGGGATTGTTTAGTTAGGGGAAGAGAATCCAGGGACAGACAGACATGGTCATTTTTTGTGGCTCAGTTCTGAGACTGATTACTTGAGTCAAGTGACCAATCTGGGAACTGTGAACCTCTGGACAGTCATTTTTCTGCTATTACTGGTGGCTGTTTTAACCTACTCACCTATTAATCTACCATGTATTTTCGCTTGATTTATGGAACTTTCTTTATAAGCAACATTTGGTAAAATGGTACCTTTAGTCATTCTAAACAAGTTCTTTGCCTAAATCCATCAGAACACATGGGTAATGGCTTCCGAGCAACAGAAAAAAAAAAAGAGAGGAGGAGGGGAGGTAGCTCGTTTAACACAAATATTGCAATATAATTGAAATTATATTAAAAAAATTAAATTACTTTTGTGAACTTTTTAAAAGGGTCAAAAATGTGTTTGAGCTGTACAAGATTAACCTTTACTCGTTTGGGAAAATGCAGACTTCAACAGCATTCCTCTGCAGTGGTTGCACTTGCTAAAAGTTTAAAACAGTAATTTTTTCCCAAGAAAGGTCATCTTGAGCTAAAATGTCAAATAAATTATTTAGATTACTGAATTAGAAAAGTGAGGATCTGACAGGCTGAATTTTTTATGCACATTAGCCACAGTCAGGGTCTCTATATGCTCTTTCTATTAAGTGCACCCTCTCTTCCCTTATTAAGAATCTCTCCATTTATTCCAATATATGCTCCTTAAGATGTACCTTTGCATCTAAATAGCTGGTCCAATTTGCTGCTTACTTATACAAAACAGGAAGCACTTTATTTGACTGTTGATCAGCATTTCTCAGCATAAAACAGATGTAAGAAAGACATTCTTGCTACTGGTTTGTAGGGGAAATTAAGTGTCCAAAATTAATCTTCAAAGCCTCCATGTAACTATTAAATCCTAGATTCTAGCTGAAGAAATATTTTAAGGAGAAAGACTATTTCGAAAGATAGAAAATTAAGGGATTGAAATAGAAAGGGAGTAACTTCTAATTAGATGCTATTCCCTCAATTATGTCCTATAGTTTTTATAGGGCAATATATAGCAGTAAGTAATTACTAGGAAATTGAAGAAAGTCATTGTCACATGTAGCTGCTCACCCACAGGTTTCCCCCACAGGTTCATGTACACATTTCCCATTTTTCCTAGCAATCATAAATACTACTGATAATTGTTAAGGAAGCACGATAGCCTCTGTCCAAACATGGTCCCGTATCATTCAGTCAAATCACATTAAGAGTAAAACTTCCAACTTCATTTTCAAAACCCAGTATTTGCTCAGCATTGGAGAGGTCACTCTATAAAACAATTCTACATTAATAGTGGGCATAATGAATAGGCATGTAACGATGGGTAAATCCAGAGGCAGTGTAGCTGCAGGGGAACCCACCAGGAAATACTGGGGCCTCAGCAGTGATCCGCTCATCTCTCTCCTTTCCTGGGTCCATCAGCACGAAGGGCAGAAACCTAGCAAAGTACAGCTGCACATCCTGGAAAGAACAGAAAGAACAACAGCCATGCTAATGTACATCAGAAGCACAGGTAAAACAAGTGTGTCTGTGGGAGGAATTGTGTCGTGTACAATTGCACGTAGTCAAACGCCTTTAAACAAGATGACAGCAGGAAGAGCTGCCCTCGTGCACTTATATACTTTTTCATTTCTAAACACCTGAGAGTCTTGTGTTTGTTTTGCGTATAAAACACCTGGCATGTGCAGGAAAAGCTTCCTATCACCCTAACCTGAGACTGACCTGTTTTAGCTTTCTGTCTTGAAATGGCACCAAAAGTACTTAGTCATTTGTGCATCATTGAGAAGAGGGATTTAGTGATAAGACAACCATAGACCTTACTCCTTGGTGATTCCTTCTTTGACAGAGTAAATCCTAGAGAAAAACAGTGTTAATAGAGCATGACGTTTTGAAGAATAGAGCCCTAACTGTTAACGTTTCTGTTGTCAAGCCAGGTATTATGCTATGATAAAGAAAAAGAAATATTAAAAGAATTGTGAAAAGCTCTCTGGAATTAAGTTTCTTTCTGCTGCATTACTGTAAAGGCCATTAGTACCTCTCCCACTCAGGGGTCTTTCATCTTTCTTCCTGTGAATTCTTCTTTTCTGGGCTTGTTCATAATTTACCTTTGTCAGGTCAACAAAGTAAAAATTGTAATTTGTTGTATGGTCTAAAATACTCAAGGTTCCTTTAAAGGTCTAAATTTAGGCAGAAACCATTTCCTTTTTGAAAATGTTTGCACATTCTACTCAACTCTGATTATAACATTTGCAATATAAGGTAAAACTCACTGGGGAGAAGTGGAAATAATATGTTGGACTTTAACTGTAGTTTGCAAATGAAAAAACAGAAGAAAGATTTTTAAAGAGTTCTTAAAAATGTAGAGCAAGTCAGAAAACTGAATCTTGAAAATATGAGGTAGGCCAGTAAATCACCTTCTTCAGGGTTTTCATAAGCAGCTTGAACAGATCTTGACATCGTAGCTTTTGAACATTTTTATTGTGTGAAATACTCATCATTTGTACAGCTTAATTTTTCACCTATTTCCTAAGGTAAAATTATGTAAGACCATAACTGTCAGCACAATTAAAATAAAGATACTATGTTTTTCTTGCTTTTTGGTTCTTCTTACCTCCACCCACCTTCATTCATAATGAGTATGGGTATGTTCTGATCTACAGTATTTAAGAACGCTTCTTTACTTCCTCTTCTCAGTGATTTATGTGCTTCTTGATGCCAAAATTTTTGGAGTAAAATGATTCTGCAAACAGAAGTCATACTGATATAAGCCTTGTGATAGAAATGTATTTTGCCCTATCTTGCAGCACAGTGCAGCACTGGTAAAGCATATCTCTAGTTGTTTTCAGGAGAAACTTTATGTTCAAAGGGTGTCTCAGTTTTCTCTGTGTAACAAGGCTCCTTCCAAAGAAACTGCACTGACTGAACTGTGACCTGATTTATTGACTTACTATGATGGTCATTTTTGCTCTAAGGAAAAATCTGCCTAAGAGAACTGACTTGATAGGTTGCTATTTTATTTTGCTTCAACAATTTAAATTAAACTAGTACCAAAGTTCTGTGTGTCAGTCCTCTAAATTCCTTTTCAAATTAACACTGAAAAGAAAATCCATCTATCCATATATATGTAAATATGCAAAGCCAGCTGCCAAACAGTGACATTATCCACGGGTTCCTGTGGGCTTGCAATAGAAATGAATGGGAAACTCTTCTAATAGTGCCAGGCTTGTATGATATTTTTGCAATAGGTGAGAAAAAGCAGCATAGTTCCAGAAAAAAAGGAAGAGCATTTACCAATTGGAACATGGGCAGATGTCACTGATAGCAGATGGTTTTAAAACTCGCATTTTAAGACAGCAGCTGCCTGTCTGTGTTATATTTAAAAGGGCTACCCTTGGTTGGAATATTGGATTAAATGCTTTTGTAAGAAGGCAGCTTTAGCAATAAGAAAGGCAAAAAATATCAGACAGATATAAAATCAGATATTCTATTGCATCCCTCCCAAAGCTTTACTAGATAAAATATCAAAAGGTAGGAAGACCATTTATGTTGAAATTTGTAGAAAGAGCAGAGACATACTTGCTCTGAATTTTTAGGTGCTAAGTCCATATGACTCCACAATGCTGTCTTAATTCAAGGACGGTCTAGGATTCTCTCAAGAAAAAAATGGGCATATTAAGGAAGATGTCCTCACTGACGCATTTTCCAGTTGTACAAAGAAGAGGAAAAATACAAAATCCTTTCTGGGATGGAATAATCCCATCCAACAGTGTATTTTCAGACTGACTAGCAATGCAGCAGTATTGTGGGGGCTCTGATGGGCGACAGTCTGGACACGAAACAGGCACGTGCCCTTGAGGCAAAACCACTAACCACTGACGGGGTTTTGTGGGCCAGAATGGAATCAGCGGGCCAAAGAGAAATGGTAAGTCCCTTCTGCCTGGCGTCCATGAGGCTGAACCTGGAGTGCAGCATCCTGTTCTGCTCCCTTGAGAGTGACAAACTGGAGAGAGTCCAGCAGAATGCCAGGAAGACACATATGAGACTGGAGTCCATGATGTGTGCACATATATACATGATTTGTACAAATATGCATGGAAGCTCAGGCAGCTCTGTTCACCTTGCAGGTGAGAGGATGACTGGGCTCGGTTTGCAGCCTTTTGTGCCTAATGGGGGGCTATGGAGACAAGGAAGCAAACCTCAAAGGAAAGAGGTATGCAGGCAAAGATAAATCATAGCAACTGGAAGCAGCAGTAAGATGAATTCAGACTGGATATTAAGGAGAAATAAAATAACCCTCAGAAAGGAGTTGAGCACTGAAACAGGTTATAGAGAGAGGCTCAGCAACTCCTGTCCCTGGGGATGTTCAAAACATGACTTTTAAAACTGCTTTTAATAGTCCCAGTATGTAATTGACTTTCCAGATCAGACGGAATTACCATCTTTAAATACTTGGATCTTCACTACACCAGGTGATGATTTTAACCTCTATCTGGGCCTTCTATTTTTTACTTGCCGTCTGTCCTTGTGTAACTCTTTTCCCCTTTCTTTTTCTTTTGAAGTAGCCTAAAAATGTTTTTAACCAGATCACAAGACTGAGTTCCTATGTAATTGACTTTGACATTTGTTTATCATGAACTATGGTTAATAAACATAATAAATCTTGAATTCAGACAGACAGCTTTGGTTATCCAAAGCAAATCTTCCACATAGCTCCAGCTAGACCCTGTAGCAAAATATGCAGAAAAAATACTGGGATCAGAGCTTCTGAACCACCAGAAGTGGAAATAGTTGTTTAAACATAAGTGCAATAATTTTAATAAGTATTGTCCTCTGTAACAATGACATTTCAATGAGAAAAGTCATACCAAGTTGGTACTCTATTGCAATTCAGAACATTTTCTTCATTTTTACACTTGTACCGTCTTGTATTTTTAAATGAAGTTTTTTGAAATCTTCACTTGGAAGCCCGAAATTCTTTAAGCTCAGTTGTGTATGTCAGAATTCTTAATACACTCTCTGTGGTCAGATTATCCAAATACCTGTAGATCAGCAAGAAGAGTTGATGCCTATTCAGCTTTTGATGTCGACATTTTAGTACCAAAAAATGCATGTCATTTAGCCAAACAAAAACACTTGTATGGAGATTTGCTTGTTGTCCTCATAGGGTACTAAAAAAATTAAAATACATAAAGCTTCTGGCTTTGGTTTCTGGATCTGGCATGATATTTCAGTCAACAACTTGCTTCCTGATTTGTATTTTTCAGCAGAGAATGGACCTTATTTTAAGACTATCTCAACCATATTTTTACAAAATGCTCACATGCATTGAATGCAGGCATATTTAACATATGATGCAGATAAATTTTCTTTGAAAAAAAATCCCTATAGTCCCTTTGAACTTTGCTCTGGAGAACAGAAATTGGCCTCTGTTTTTGTCTCTGTTTCTTGGTTACAATTATAATTATAATTAAATCACTACCTAGATAGACATGCTGTAAGTGAACATATCCCTTACATTTTTCTGTTAAATGTTTGGTACATTTCTGAACACAAACATGGGTCCCTAATGTCCAGTTAGCTGTTTAAACCTCTTACGCAGCTTGGCTGGCATATGACTTGAACAATGGATTTTAAATTCTACATAATTCCTTTTTTTTTTTCCAAAGGCTAATTAAAATCAATTCCATGGCATTTCTCTGCTGTTAGAAAAGATGCTGCTGGTAGATGTTTCAATCATTAGCAATATGGTGCTGCTGGATTAAAAACAAATTTCCAAATAACATAGCAGTGACAGTTAGTCTATGATAATCCATGCAACTGTTAATGAAGAAAACATGTTCTGCCTCTCTACCTGAATATTTGTTGATGCCATCTGAAAATAAAGATGTCAAAAAGCAGTATTTTTTTTATATTTTAAAGTGATGTTAATTGCTTTTAGCTATGCAAATTTAATAATTTTCTGAATGTCACAAAGGATTCAGATTTTAAAAATATGGGCTTTCATGATAATTATAAATAGGAAATATTTCAGAGTTTAGTTCTAGAGGTAAAATACTCTCATATGCTCTGGCTAAATCTAGAGACACTCAACCTTTGTTTGAAAGTACCCCCAACATTTAGCTCTTAAGTACTTTAAGTTTGGCTGATTGATTGTAATTGTACACTTTACACAACGTAAGCCTAGTCTGAGGTCAGCATCAAAACATTTCTGGCAGCTCATGGAACCCAACGTACAACCTTTAGACCAAATGGAACCAAAATTCTGCTTTCATTGAAGGTCAATGAGCTTAAATATGTCACTGAAATAGCCAAAGTGAGAATTTTCCTTCAGGAATTTGAAAAAGAGTGACGTTAATGAAAAGTAAGCAAGAAAGAAGATTTTAATATGCATTTTGGAGAGAAGAAGCATGATCAGTAGAAAAGGATATTTGTAATTGAACAAGAGTCAGTGCAGCACAGATGTCACAGCCTAAACTCAGTCTCCCTTTGTGCCTTTTTTTCTCAGTAGTGTTGCTGTTTGCTTAGCCTCTGAGAAGGAACTACCATTACCTTTCACATGAAATTATTGTAGTTAGAAACACAGCTGAAGAAGAATCTTATTATTTCTGAAATAAACAACTATAAATGTAATTGATGCATGCATAGACGTAAAAGTCCTTTTTCTGACTGATTTGGCACAAGAATTTGTACATGAGTCCCTTACTCCTCAAATAACTGGATTATTGGTTATTATGTGTTGTTGCATTTTATCCCCATCTAAAGAAGCCTTCCCAACCAAATCGTAATTAAATTTCATGGATTCCCATCAACTCTACCTTAGATACATCAGTGTTTTTCACTAAAAAGAAAAATATTATCAGGTGATTAATTGAATAGCTCTTTTGCTAAAAACAAACAAAAATATCTGGTGCTCTTCCACCAATCTTTTCTTGCTGATTAGCACATTTGGTAGTATCTATACTCATGAATAGCATGAAAAATCCACAGCTTTTCATTAGAAATAATAATAAAAAGAATAAAATTTAGGAAAGTTTGTCAAATTGTTTAGGTAGATGTAATATATCACTGATGGCACATCTGAGACAAACTCATGGATTTTACTTCCTCTCTTAAATGATTATCACCACTCTTTCTTGTGTGACAGACATAGTCCTTACAGACTAGGATCCATTTCATAGTGTAGTTTTCGAAATGGGTTCTGGAAGCTGTGTAAAATGTATTGCTGAAATGAAGTCAGGTGGCAGTGTCTGCTCTGCCCTCATTCACGGATCAAGTCACTTCATCACTGATGGCAACCAGTTGATCAACCATTCGCTTCTGGCAAACCTATGTTGGGTCTTCCCAGTTGTCCTGTCTTTCACATCCATGGCAACAGCTTCCATGAGGGTCCATTGCATAATGTGTCCTGGGACTGACTTGGAGCTGACTCCTCTGGTGCTTCCCAGCCCTTCTGTTTGGCAGGTGGGTATATATTTGTGCTTTTCCAGTCACTGAGAACTTGATCTCCATGGCCTTTCAAAGGTGAAACAGAGCAACTTTGCTGCGCTTTTGGTTGACTTTCTGGGCACCGTCAGACCCATTCTATCAAGTCCCATAGACTTACATATGTCTGAAACTTCAGGTAGCTCTTAACTCTCTTAACTCAGTGGTTCACTGTTTGCTTTGTTGTTGCTTCTTGGCACTGAGACTTGGGGGCTAACTTTACCCTTGAACACCAAAGCACAGAGAGCATTTAGTATTTCAGCTTTTTCTGTATCTTATTTAATTGACCTGTCAGCTTATACTAACTTGTTCAGCCATGGACCTGCATCTTGTACTTCTGCTTGCTGCTCACGTACTAATGCCTTCTTTGTTATTCCTGGCATCTTTTGCCAGTTCAAGTTCCAGCCAAACTTTCGCCTCTCTCACAACTTCAAGCAATGTTCCTCTATGTTCCTCTCTGGGCGCTTGTCCGAGAGTCACTGCTGAATACCTTACATTGGTATCCAGAACTGATACCTATCTTTGATTTCTCCTATTTTCAAAAATGTAAATAATGAGTAAAATTCACAGTAATTGTGTCAATTCAAAAATTCAGTAAGTGAGTTATTGCAGTGTCAATTATCTTTTAGGTTTTTTCCTGCACACTTGAAAAACTGTTTATGAGTTATTTTGACACTGTTAGAGAAGTTAAAAGGGAATACCTTGCATCATTGTAGAGGTGTGTTTCAAAGTTCTACCTATAAAATTTTGACATGAGTCCATGGTTAATCAAGCCGCTACTACAAAAGATTGGATGAGTACATAGTGAATGCTACAATTATTGCGTGTGCGTATGTATAGAAAATGAATATTTCTATGAATAGTACAAGCTATAGACATAAAGAAATGAGAGAATTTTTATATAGGCATCTTTGAAGAGACAGCATGAGAAAAAACAACTAGAGGAATTTGATGTGGGCTGGCGAGGAACACAGGAAAGTGTGCTCTGTGAAATGTGCACGTGCACATGCAAAGCATACATTTGTTAGGGACAAAAGTGCATATGCCTGGAGACATTTATAGAGAAGAGTATTTTTATAGTGTGCATCTGCGAGGGAATTTGGGCATGGAGCTATAAGTCTGTTTATGTATAGATAAAAGGAGAATATATGGATTTATTTATAAGTTAAGGCAGTGGATATAAGTGAGGTGATATCAATGTTCACTCCACATACATATTTACAATGTAAGAACCTATAATTTTAATTGGAAGGATTTATCCATAAGAAGCTTTGTTTGGTGGAAAAGTGAGAAAACAAAGTGGAAAAAAAGGGAATGAATTAAAAATAATGAACTACACACTAAGATATAATAAGAAATTCCTTATGTTGCCATGATAAATATTTTCACGCTTTCAGTGTATCACTTGGAAAAGTGTCATTATTTTCTCTATTGATAGAACTAAGTTTAGTTAGTATTTATGTGCCCAACAGGACAAAAAAAAAACCAAACCCAAAAAACAAAACCAAAACCCCACTATTTTTTTTCCTGTTGTTTACTTTAAATATTTTTAAATAGTAGCCCCACTTTGCCAAACAATTATTTTTGGAAAACCTATCAGTTCCAAAGAAACTTTTCAGGGACGGAAGAGTATGTATATTTTTCTTTTTGTGCGTTTCCTTGTAAAAATCTTATTCTGTCATAGACCCGTACTATTAAATAGCTTACAGCACTGATTATTACTTCTTTGAGTGGCACTTCCCACCCTACCAGTCATTATCAAAAGAGACTTTGCTGCTAATTTCCTGGAAGATTCAAATGCTTCTATTTCAAGGTCATCTCGAAGGATAGTTTAAAGAGCTTTTTCTGTAAAATATGTATATTTACAAGAGCACACATAAATGGTCACCAGGGAAGATAAGCTATCAGAGAGTAAAGAGATGTCTTTCCTTATACAGTTCACACACCAGTGAAGCAGATAAAATTGGTTTTGTACCCAGCCTATGAATACACTGTTAGGAACTCTGTCCTGAAAATTGATCTACTGAGATAAAATTCAATGCATCTCTTTTCATAAATATCTAACAGTGGCATCAAAATTCTACTGCTCTTGCCTGAATAACCATCTACCTGTCATTCCAGCAGGTAGCAGGAGTGACTTCACACATGTGCTCTAGAGACTTAGGAACAGGCTGCATCTGTAGGTAATTAGAGCCTTAGTTTTAGTGCACAAAGATGTGAGTCCAAGTTTTCAGTTATTAAAGTCAGATGCATGAATGATTATGAAATGCTAAGATTAAACCGGTGTTTATTTTTAATAACAAAGTGATCCAGTATTCATTAACTTGTCTTTTTTTCAAGTCCTTCCATGCAGCTTAGTATTCCTGGTCTTATCTTTCCCCTCACTAGCACATAAAAAATACTGGCACATGGCACCTCTTTAGAAACAATCAAACCTGTAGCATTACCAAGGCTTACTTTTGCTCTGTTAGTTCGCTCTGTGGTCATGATCCACCTGACCAATCTTAACATCAGTGTTGTATGAAGTTTTCATATGGGCGTAAGTGTGCACATGGGCTTGAGTGTTCATAGAATATAGGGTCAGCTCAGTAACACACAAAATCAGACGCAGGCATCAGCAGGCACATAAGGGCTACTCATGGCTGGAAAGTGCTCAGAATCTTGTTAATTGGTACACAACTCTCAGCAATTTCAATGCATAATTGGAAAAAAAAAAATCCCATTGCAGTGGCTGTCATGTGGCACTCCTACAATTTCCCCTTAGAGATACTGTTCATTTCTCTTCACATTATGCTTTATGCAATACACAGACTCCTAAAGTAAAAGACAAGTCTGTGAGAACTTGGAAAATATGCTAGGCTTAAACCAACTGCTGCTAGATCAATAGCTAGAAGTCCTGCTTACTTCAATAGGAATGAACACAGGCCCTTTATTTCACAAGAAATCATAACTAGATGTCATCAATATGATGAAGGCAGCTAAAAACCTCTGTTTACATGCAAAGTAATATCCTATAAACAGCTAAGAGGCAACACATTCCTTTAGAAGAACACCAAACTATTTCACTTTTGCTTTTTTTTTACAGTGTGTCACAAGAAAAAAAGAATTTAAAATATAATTTTAATTCCATTTTATTTTTAGCTAGTGGACATCTCATGTCAAAACACAAGTTAAGAGAAAGTGCCCAAATCTAACTCAAAGATGATGTGCTGCAATGATTAAAAGAAAGGAAAACAATAGAATAAGAAAGCCATTTCTTTTCTTCTGCTGGTATAGATAACAATTTGCTGAGAAAATGCCATGGAAAGCTCACTTAAGATTTTGTGATAATAGTAGACAAAACCAGCTTAGCTGATTCTTTGCTCAAACCACCTGAGGAATCACCTTACTGGAAGAATGGAGCTTTAAGGTCACACCCCAGTGTGGGGAATGAAAAGGTGATCCCACAGTCCTCCTGTTGATGGTGTACTGGATGTGAGGTGGGTGCTATAAACAGAAATACCTTCTAACATGTAAAACAGAAGGATGGATGTTCCCTGGTGTGGAATCATTCAATTTCCTTTGCTACCATATTGATTAAAATTTCTGCCTAAATGCAGCAGATCTTGAAATACAGCGCTTTATGAATCAGGTTTAAAAATAAGTATTTGGAAAGTGTAGTCCATAATCCTGATGAAAGTGTATGGTAGTCACGGAGCTTTTTTCAAACCGTGATTTGTCTATTAATAAAACATGGAAAACACATATTATGACCATCATCTCACACTCACTATGAAACATCTCAGTGTCAACTTTCAAAATATCGTTCCTTCATTTGACTGATTTTGAAAGACGATTCCTTTACAACGCTGATTTCAGCTTCTAAACTATTTGCATGCATTACTATTCCATTTTAAAAGGCCACTCTCTTTTCAAGATGCCACTTCAAAAGTATGACAGAATTGGGCTCTTACACAGCACGTGCGTAGAAATATTTGTGTCCCTATTAAAGCAAAAGATAAACCAATCCTTGAAAGAGCAGATATTTTTCTCTTTGATCAGTGTTTCAACAGTATTTAAAAATGCTTATCAGGAAAGATTTTTAAAATTCTAAGTTCTTTAGTCTGAATAATTATATTAATTTTGATATATTAGAAAACCACTTGCCTTCTTGTAAGAAATTGTTTAGACATTTCCATTTGGTGTTTTGTTGAACAGAGGTACTCTAAAACAATTTATGACTGATTCCTCATGTGTTGCTTATTCACTTCAGCATAGGAAGGAATTTAAAACTGATGCAAGCAATTGAGCTACAGAACAGGAAGAGAGAGGGAAAAGAAACCCTAACTATCTTATCTCATTTAGATATCCGCTAACTCTTGTGTCTTGATTCACTTACTCAAACTTAAGGCCTGTGGTCTTGTTTAATATCAGCCAGTAATAAAGAGCTCTTCAGTGAAATGCAGCTATATCCCCCTATTAACTGCAGCTCTTGAAGCAGTCATTGTGGAAAGGGAAGTCTAAACCCTTCAATGTCAAGGCATTTAGAGGCACTCTGGCATCAATCAAGGTCTACGTCCAGTAAGTGCCTGCTTACATTTACATGAAATATTCATACAGCTTTCAGTTTTGTTTTTCTCTCTCCTCATCATCACTTTTAGGGAGAAACTACAATCATCACAGTTAAGGGAGGGTGTTATGGGACGTGTAGTACCTTTCAATGTCAGACTTCCCGCAGATAACTAGCTCTGTAATGAGGCAGCACACTGTATAGACTACCAAAGGTCTTCCTCACAAAGCCTAGCCTTGTTATCCTGCACTATTCATCTTCAAGTACACAACTTAAAGCAAATGAAAGTAACTAATTAGACATAACAGATGTGACAAAAAGTGATTTCAAATCTTGAAAAATATTTAGCATTGCCTTTAAGTGAGCAAGGTTTCCCCCCACACACACGTGTCCTCCAAACACAGTATTCAGGTCTTCTCCTATGCTCTTTTAATTGTAGAAGCACATGGAACCCTTTTAGACTGAGAGTGATTTATTCTTTTCATATTTTTCTGATGCTTCTCATATGGCTATACAGAACTTTGAAAATGCTAGGCGCTATGGTCTGCGAATCATTATTATCTGTGTTTGGCTGGAGTCCACCACTAGTCTTTTTCCCACCTTAAATATCACATTAAGAAGTCTGTGTAGTAATATATATAACATCATTGACTGTTCTGAACACAGTAAATACATAATTTTTTTAAAAGCAGAATAATAACAGTTGTTTTTAAGCAAAACGATGGCATTTGTTTGGAGTTACTTTAGGATTTTGGGCCACCTGGAAAGCTTGCACGTTACATTCCGAATGAAGTATAAACAGCATTTCTCATAATCCTTTATTTAGCCTTAGAGCAAATTTGTTTATTTCACCATGATGGTAGCAGCACCTATACTTCTCTTTATTAGCAGACTATTAATATGAGAAATATAGGTCTTATAAAAACTACTAACAAATAATAGCTTTAGCTGTTGTGATTTTGCTGCAGAAATAAGAACAGATCCTAAAATACTCATAAAAGCAAAAAAATATAAAAGGATATCTAGTGCAGCTGATGCTGGAATTACACAGGTAAAATGACATTCAATCATTCAACTTGCTGTGTGTACAATTATATTTAAAAAAAAAATAGGATTTATGATAGCATATAGTATTAAATGTATTAAAAATCTGACATTACCAGAAAAATATGAAAAACAAAGTTTTCACATTGCCTACTAAAATATTCTGATTTTTTTCGCAGCATCTTCCTCTTCTCTCCCTTTAAATGCTCCTACAGCAAAGTAACAGCATTTGCATTACACTCTCATGTTGAGTCTGCTGGCATCATCAGTTTTGATTTTTCTCAAAGGAATCTGGATTCTCTAATAATTTACTATGCCAAAATTGAAGCTGATTGCCTAAAAATTGAATATAAATGGAAAAGTACTGAAACCTAGGAAAACATCCAAAAGTGTCAACGTATTTGTTATTTTTAAAAAGCTCAACATATTTGTTTACTTTTAAAACAGTTAAAATCAAAGTTATCTTCTTTTATTATATTCCCTAAGTAATAATAAAAATAGAAAACGATGATCATACTGTGCACATGGGAAAAGAAAAAGGCAGCTCTGAGTATCTGTTCATCTAAAGATTATAGCATAGGTAATCAAAAACAATTTGAAACAATTTGGGCCGATAATCTTCATTTACCTCAAATAAAGACAGTCATACTTAAAAACAAAGAATACAACAGTACTGATGTTAAACATAAAAGCACCTACTACACAAACCCACAAGACATTCTTTTTCATTCCCCTGCATCTCTACTTAGGAGAACCCATATCATAAAAACAAACTAGACCTTGAAATACAGGTGTTCTTTCATTTTTCCTTGATTTGGAATGAAATACACTTCAATTCTTGTTCATTTAAAAAGAAGGGGAAAGACAGAACCTACTGACATGAAGCTGTGTAGGCAAGACACATTCACAGCTAATTTACAACAGTGAGTAAAGATTGGAGAGTATCTGACTCAGAACAGAAACAGAAAAATCTTCCCTGAGGAGGCTTTGCTGAGTTTTAAGAAGTAATTCATGATAGATGTATGGAAGATATTGTGAGCAGTAGAAGCAGCCCTTCTTTATAGTACAGTTTTCTAACTTAGAATGCTGCTGGACTAGGATCAGAAGCTGTGGTGTGCAGAGAAACTCTTAGCTGACAGAGTTGCTGACGGCCCTTGATTACCACCAAATTTAGTGAAATCAAAGATACTGATCACATTCCTAGTTTCAAGCTGCTAATGTATGAAACATCCTATTTCTGCCATTTCCTTATCAGCATTGCAATATATTAATGATGGTAATCTAAAGTGTATTCTTGTATGTACACTGTTGCAATAAAATCTTGTCATTAAATGTTGCATTTTTCGCTTTCTAATTATGTTTTATGTCAATAGTATTTACAAATGTTCAAGGTCTTGATAGAAAAGATAATTAAAAAAATATCTGTGTTGAATGGTATAAATAGAACATAGACAAATGAAAATTATCCAGGGGCTACTTGGGATTCAAATACCTTTTAAACAGAATTTAGCATTAAATTGTAGCTTTTAGTAAACATTAAAAAAACCCCAAACAAACCCCCAAATTTAATACAAGCTGCTTACAAACCCAGTTGCATTCATCTCTAGTACTACCCAGCTTGAATAAATCAGATCCCCAGGACAGAAATGCAGTATTTCTCTCTAAGTCTGACTCATAAAGTGGCATAATCCATTAGTCACCTCTTTGCATATAAGCTTGGGTAGATGTTCAAAGTTGAGTTCTGGTTTTTGGTTTGACATTACCTATTGAATTTTTATTTGAACATTTCAAATGACTAATAGCTTTCTGCTGCTTTTTGGAGGGTTTTTTGGGTTCTCTGAGGTGATTTCAGAATGGCATGCAATCAGTTGTGGTTTGGTTCATATTTCAAGCTATGCTGAAACCTGCTGAAATTTGAAGAGTTTGAATCAGTTGTAGTCCACCATACCTGTGGGATATCTTTAATCCCACAAGTTGTGGGAACTTAAGTATACTGTTAGCTTTTGATCTCACTGCAATGATTCTGAACACAACCGGCAACAGCAATGTTAGCCAGACATAAAAGAATTGACTCTCTCTTGTTCTGCTTCCTAAAGTGCTCTCAGAGCACTGAATAACATTAGGCTGTGCTTTGTGTGCATGTGCAGTGCAATGATTTCTACTGTAGACTTTTGCCAGGTGCACAATGTAGAAAGGCTACCAAACACAGAATCCCTTTGAACAATTACCTCTAAAAAAATATGGGTTTTTGAAAAAATTGTTATCCTTTAGCAGTATTTTCTCTCTACTGGATTTACTCTTAAAAATAGTAAATGCTGTTATGCATGAGCACAGTACACGCAGTTGAAACATACATATATTAAAGTATTTTACTTTACATCCATGGATCCCAGATATTTCTGTTAATAACCTTGCATTTTTGTACTGTCATTACTTATGTGAAAAATATCCAAGATCTAACTTTGTGCTTTGTATTATTTGCAGGTACCCTGAATACCCTTTAGATGGCTAACTTTCTGACTTCATCAATGACTGTTTGTCTAGCCAATGCTATAGGTGTCAATGACATGAGCAGAAGGCTGCAAGTCCAGCTTGATAGATATGTGCAGCCCATGTACTATCAAAAATGGATTACAGAAATTCAAATGTGTTTGTAAATGTCACTTCAGATTAATTTTTTAATTTTTTCCCCCTTGCAGTATAATCCAGTATGATCCACATTACTTCTTTTAAAGTGATGGATAGGTTACCATCCAAATTATTTGTAAGACATAAATGGCCATTGTATGTCTCTTTGAAGTCAGAGGATGTATTCTGTATGACTCAATCATTAAATCATCTTACAAATGTCTAACAAAGCACCTGCATTTAACCATACTTCCCATATTTACATTTTTGGCCTCTTTCTAAGATCAGGCATAAATCCATCAGGCCACTTTAGAACTTCAGAACTTCCTTCTTTTACATATATACTGCTCATTATCCAGAAGTTATTCTGTCCCCTGTGTTAAATTACTTTATGCTGCAGCTTAAACGAACATGTCTTGCTTTCATCTGGCATTTGAAATAGGGCAAAGACTGCTGTACAATTTCCAAACACAACTGTGCTAACAGAGATGAATTACTACAGTTTATATAATTTATATTAGGAATTCATAGACCTAGCAAAAGGGATTAGTACATTTTATTTCAGGGTAGGAGATGATCCTGTCATTAATGGTCGATACTTTCATCATCTTTTAAACCTGAGGAATTTCCTGGGTGACAAGACTGTAAGGACATATCAGGGATTCACAGCTGTGAGCTTTATCTGGCCGTGTACTGCTTTACTTTCAGTATGTGGACTATGTTCCATCAAAACTGGATTAGACTGTCAATCATGTCCTGCAATGTATATTGTATTATGATTTTTTGAAAATGTCACTGAGATCAGAGTAATTTCTTGGCTAATTGCATCTCGTCTCTTCTTAATACTGTGCATTTAATGGTTTCATTACCTTACATGACAATCACAGAGTCTAGTCCAGCATTAAGGGCAGTTTTACTTTTCTTTATGAAAAAGAAAAAAAAAGAAAAAAGAAAATGTAAGGAATCCTCAATCCTTTTAATAACACAGAAAAAATATTTAAGACACTTCTGTATTTGATTAAATGAAATAAAAATGTGTTTGTGGTGTGTGTATTGTTCCCTGTGGTCTGAGATATACATACTAGCAGAGATTGTTTCTCTAATCCCAAAAGCACACCTTATGCTTAGCACTGTATTTTCATCTCTTCTCCTGTTATGGAAATAGATTAAAGAAAATATTAACTTTTAAGAAACTGTCACTCATTACTCACAGAGCTTCCATTTTCTGTATGGTTTTCTCAAGGGAAAGTCTCCCAAATGCAAAAATATTTATGTTTCAATATTACCCATTTAGGCATGAGAGATTCATTTAGATGAATGTTATAGTATGTTTCCTGATGTTTCATTAAATGATAGTTTGCCAACAGCAAAAGGTTCTGATGATATGTGTCGGAAGTGGAGGAGTTGTTGGAGGAATTGTTTACAAAAGTAGAGGAAGTCAACACGCTGGTTTTAGTTGAAAATAAGGCTCCTCTCAGAACTCGAACAATTACAGCTGTTTAGGCACTTGAATATACCATCAGAATGCTACGACTATAAAGAACAGTGATAGGCCTAATTTAGATGCTATTCTTTAAGTTGTTATAATGAGCACTTAAAGTAAGAAGAAAACACTGCCTAATCAGAAAGGTTGCATGAAATGCAAAGCAGAAGTAGGGGAAGGTGGTAATTTAGGATGGGACTGAGAAAACCATGTTTTCAATCATTGCATTACACTGCCTCTGCCACACGGAAATACAAGCTGTTACTCAAAACTGAAGTCTATTGCATAATTGCATGCCTAAAGCTGAACCTGAACACTGTTTCCTGAGTGCTTTTGGTTTCTTTAAGCAAGGGAGGGGTTGTGTCCATTTTTGACATCCAACTTGCCTCTAAAAACCCTCATACTTCACCAGGCAAGGCAAAACATCTGCACTTCTATCATTCTGTAGTCCTTCCTTTTATACTCTATCAACTAATTGCAAGCTACAGGGGAGAGAATACACAGGGAAGATAGACGTACACTGCCAAGGATTCCTGGTAGGGGTGCTTGTAATGAAGGACACTCTTGGGTTTGGATCTGACAGCAGCTGGAAAATCTACTTCAAATTTGCTGTGGCAGGTAGAAAGAGTGCGAATGTTAAAATATCCGAGGCGTTTGTAAATACTCTAACTTGCTAGCCATCTGTGTGGTTTGCATCTAGTTTGTGTGGATTGCTCCTATCACTTGTATAAATGTAAGCTGACATCTTTTTAAACATGCTTTCTATGACTATTTGGTTGAGAATGCTTTTTATTTAAACATTACAACACATTTTATTGATATTCTTGCAAAATAGGAATAATGATTAAACACTGCATAAAATTACAATGCATTTCACTGGAGCAAACTGATCTTATGAGCAGATGCACATGTGCATCCACAAATTGTTTAACTCCTGGTAAGTTTCAAAATCAAGAAAAGGCCATTAGTATCTCACAAAGGGACTACTCACAGTGTTCTGAAACAACTGACAATTCTGGTGACGTGGGGAGGGGTGAGAGATGGAGAAAGCATGACAAATCCAGGACTTCCTTAAGTTAACAATGAAACATAGTCCTGGCACCTTGTTTTTAATTCCATTTTCTATTACATTAGTATTTGGTCTCCATATATTTCTAAGAACAAATTGAGTTAGTGATGTTATTAAGATAGGCAAGTCATTGCTTAAAAACATATGTACATTAAGATATTATGTCTAAGGACACTAGCCAAGCCTATCAGAATGAATGAATTTCACAAGCAATGGACGTGTAAGGGAAACTGGCCTTTCTCCTACAAAAGAGGTGGGGGGAGAGGAAGAAAAGGAGAGAGTTTTACACTCCCAACAGTTGCTAAAAATAGAGGATTTATGTGCTAAAATATATGGATAGAGAAACAATAGGTTTCTGCCAAATAAAGGGAATCCCTGTGCATGCTTTTTGTTATGTATATCTTAAAAACTGTATGCTTTACTAAAAATCTCCTAGTAGGAAGCAAGAAAGAAAAATCCTCCTGAGAATCTTCTGATGCCCCCTTTTATTTGAAAGCATAACACATGTGAGAAAACTGTTCTTTAGGTTAACACCTTTGTCTGCAGGGCACACATAGAATAACGTTTTGTGAATCACAGCAGGGGCTGTGTGATGCTCTGTTGGTCACTTCCTCTAACAAAATAGCTGAATATAAAGCAAACAAAATAATATTTTTGTTTTTAAAAGCATGGTTTATTTGCAGTAGAATGTATTAATCTTTTTTTTTACCATGTTTGAACTTGTATTGACATCAACTGTGACCTTTCTTGAAAGGCATGAACATGAGAGGGCCACTATTTCCAGGAAACAGGACATTGCCATCCTGGTTGACCTGGAATATTTGGGGATATTGGCTCCCTTCAATAGGATTGAGTCTACTTTCCACTACAAGACCTAAATTAAAGTCTGGTAGCAATATGACAACACCAGCAGAGGTAAATGCATTTGTTGCAAAGTAAAATAGACCTTTGAAAAGATTTTATGTCTGTGGAAACAGTTTTTGAGTTAGAAATTACGCTTATCCATAAAAAGAAAAAATATATCAATGACACATTTCAGAAGTAAACAACTTCTTCTATCTATGGTGGTAAATTCATCCAAATAAGCAAACATATTGCAGGAACTGAAGTAAATAAAAACAACCCAGATGATCAGTTACGGTTTTCTGTAAGATGAGTATAAGTTCATTACAAGTTTTCAGAGACCAGAGACAGAATCATACAGATGGACTCATTTCAAAGCATGGTAATATTGTAAAAAAATCCATTGATGAAAATTTGCTCAAGTGGTCATTCTTGGACAAACCAGGAAAATCAAATAAGGATAGGCAGAAGAGGGGACACTAAATTATTTTCTCACCAGCAGTTAGTTGAATCATCAAAGAATTTGGGGACTGATTGGTGATGAGTTGTTCACAAGTACAGCAATACCTTCACCTATAATATTTCAAGCAGCCTAACATGCTTTCCTGATGAGTGAAGGGCTTTACCAACACATTTAGAGTCTATGGTTAGTTTAATAATGATTCGGGACAGGAACACTCCACAAAAAGCAGTAAATGATATGATTAACACAGCCTGTTCTATGGACTATCCTCTGCCTGTGGACAAGGTAAACCTTATATTGCCTTTCCTTCTGCTATACTAATGCTGTGGACAAAAATAGTATATATCTGAAAAAATAATCATGGTCTTTACACCATGTAACTAGTGGAGAAAAATTGCTGTGATCTGTAATGTGAAAGACATTTCAGTGAAGATCCTTAGTAAGCCTCAAAACTGAGGACCCAGACTTTGGGTCAATGAGACTTCATAAATTTCACATAAACTTTAATCTACATTGATCTTAGGTCTCTTCACACTCTTGTGGTTGCAAGTACTTGAATAACTTCTGTTTTACCAAAATACAGAAATGTAAGTGGAAGTTCAATAAAATGACTGGGAGCTAGAAAATTCAGTCTGCTTCGAAATTAAACATAGAAAACCCTCTAGGCTTGTTTTTTCTCTAATGCTCATCCCAAATTCTGTAAAGTTATGGATTTGACATCATCATTAGTCAGAGACTTGGAGTAATAATTCCTTTTTTTTCTTTATGTCTACTATGATCAGCCAGTTGTTTCAATGATATTTGATAATATTCAAGAAGGGCTTGAAGAGAAGAAGTAGCTTCTTCTGCTCCTTCTCTTTTTTCAAAGTGCGGGGGGAAAAGAATGCCATAGTAAGTGCATGCTATCAAAATATTTTCCCTCTACTTTCCAGGTCTAAAACTACCACGAATACATTTATATAAAGACCACTTGCTCCTCTCCTCTCCTCTCCTCTCCTCTCCTCTCCTCCCTGCACAAGAATACACCATTAGAAAAGATGAAAATTAAGATCTCTTCTCATTTCAGGTTTTGGGAAAAACATTTCACAATATTTATGTAGGTTATTTGCAATGCTCCTTTCATGTACCACCATAGTGTATGTGTATGATTTTAAAATATATATTTATAGGAGGTTGATAGATTTATCAATAATTAAGATAAAATTAGCTTAATTAATAAGCATTCATCAAAATATTGCTGTCTAGCAAAACCCACATTTTTATTTTAAAGCATACAGTCTACTCTTCAATTATTTTTTTCAATCTAAGTACAAAAATTAGTGTCTTCTCCCCCCAGGTACCTCTACGAATTTTCCTCCCTTTAACTGAGGCTGATAGAATGGGTACACACATAACAATCTCCAGGACACTATTGGAAGGTGTCGTCGGTTTGACCCTGGCTAAAAAGAAGTGCATGCTCACATTGTTTTGATTTCTTCTTAAATATGTTTTCACAGAGGCGCAACTAACATCTCTAATTGGCCCAGGTTTTACCAGCAGCATGTCCATCATTTTACAGCCATCAGAGACTGGCTCTGCTGGACATGGTGGAAAATTTCCAGAATCTTTACTCAGGACATGCAGGAGCCGTCTTTGTACCCCACCCTGTTCACTGGCAAAAACTGGGCCAGGCAAAACTACCACAGAAGGACATTCCTTTTTTCTTTCTTGATCGTTTGACTGATTTTTCAAATACATTCACACTATATACTACGTGAGTTTAATATTTTGTGTCTCTATATATGAGAGCAAGTTGTGTCATAGAAACATAGAAGGGACCTTAAAGATCATCTTGTTCCCACCTCCCTTCCATGGGCAGGAATGCCATTCACTAGACCAGGTTGCTCAGGGCCTCATCCAACCTGGCCTTGAACACTTCCAGGGGTGGGGCATCCACAGCTTCCCAGGCAACCTGTGCCAGTGCCTCACAACATCTAATGTAAACCTGCCCTTCTTCAACTTAAAACCATTGCCCCTTGTCCTCTGACCATCTGCCTGTGTCAAAAATCCCTCTCCCTCCTTTTTATCGGCTCCCTTAAGGTACTGAAAGGTTGCAATGAGGTCTCCCTGGTACCTTCTCTTCTCCAGTCTGCACAATCCCAGCTCTCTCAGTCTGTCTTTGAGAACGAGATGCTCCATCCCTCTGATCATCTTTGGGGCCTTCCTCTGCACCTACTCCAGTAGATCCATGTCCTTGTGCTGAGGACCCAGGGCTGGATGCAGAACTCCAGGTGGGGTCTCACAAAGGCAGAGTAGAGGGGGAGAATCACCTCCCTCGGACTGCTGGCTGCTCAGCTTTTGGCGCAAACCAGGATGCTGTTTGCCTCCTGGGCTGTGAATGCACGCTGCTGGCTCGTGCAGCATTTTACCCATGAGAACCCCAACTCCTTCTCTGTATGGCTGCTCTCATTGACTTCTTCTCCCAGTCTGAGCTCATGTCTGGGATTTCCCCAGCCCAGGTGCAGGACCTTGCACTTTGACTTGTTGAACTTCATGATGTTCTCATGGGCCCACTTCTCAAGTTTGTCCAGGTCCCTCTGGGTGGCATCCTGTTTTCTGTTGTGTCAACTGCACCACTCAGCTTTGTGTCACCGCCAAACTTGCTGAGGGTGCACTCGATCTCACTGTCTGTGTTGTTGATGAAGATACCGAAGAGTACTGGTCCCAAAACAGAGCCCTGAGGGACACCAGTTGTCACTGGCCCCCACCTGGACATAGAGCCTTTGTCCCCAACTCTCTGGCTGCTTGCATCCAGTCAATTCTTTATCTACTGAACGGTCCATCTGTCAAATCCATGTCTTTCCAATTTACAGATAAAAATGTCATGTGGGATTATATGGAAGGCTTTACAGAAGTTTAGATAGATGACATCTTTCAGTCTTCCCTTGTGATGACCAGTGCTGTCACTCCACCACAGAAGGCCACCAGATCGGTCAGGCACAACTTGCCCTTAGTGAAGCTGTGTTGGCTGCCATGGATCATATCCTTCTTTTATGTGCCTTAGCATATCCTTTAGGAGGACCTGCTCCATAATCTTCCCAGGCAGAGGGATGAGGCTCATTCATGTGTAATTCCCCAGATCTCCCTTTCTCTCCATTTTAAAAATGGGAGTAATGATTTCCTCTTTCCAGTCACCAAAAACCTTGCCTGATCACCATGACTTTTCAAGTGTGATGGACAGAGGCTTGGCAATAACATCAGCCAGTTCTCTCAGGAACCTGGGATGTGTATCAGCAGGCCCTAAAGACTTCTCATCATGATGGAGAAACCCCCAAGCTATAAAACCCTACCAACATGAAAAATAATTAAACTCAGCTGTTTATCAGGGGCTCTGAACAGTTTCTTGATTTTCATGCTGGGTTTCCCCTGAATACATGAGATCCTGAGATGGTTTTGATGTTATTGAGAAACAAAGTGTGAACCACAATGAAGAAATCCATTTAATGTGGTTTTAATGATTCTCACAGAAAAAGCTTGAATCAACACAAATTCTCTTACAATTAACACAAAATATTTACAAAAAGGATGTCTGAGCTCTATGTTGCTGGCAGATGTGAAAAAAAAAGTGTTTTCTAAAATTAAAATTTGCATGGAGTTGCATCTTAAATAAGATGCACAATTGCAAACAAAGCCATCAACTCTCTGTGCTCCAGCATAGTATAAAAAATACCTGGATAGAAAAAGTAAATGCAAATACTTACTATTAAAAATAGAAAGTACCATTTAAAAATCCTGCATAGCCTCTGTTCTATACTGCTCTATAAGCAGTTTATTCAGGTCTGACACTCTAACACTGTGAATGACATTAACAGGAAAAAAGTTACAAGTGGCTAACTACAGTCAGAATTTTGCATGGCTGGATATTTTTATTTCGTAATAATTCTGGTTTAATCAGTTTCAGTTTTTATAGTTGGTCAGAATTCAGGGGACAGAGAAAAGGGTTTTAGAGCTTGATGTGATTCCTTTTGGAGTCACATTGACTTTAATAAATACAGATTCATGCCTCTCGTCCTGCTTTAATTCACAGGCCAGTCTAGATATTTGCAAACATGTTTATTAGGAGGAAATACCTTATAATATTTTAAAACAACTTCACAGTATTTCACATGCATAATAATTCATGCTAAAATGTGCTAAACATTGGGGGTTATAAATATGATTGCTAATACATAGCACTTATGCAATTATGCATAAATAATGCTATGTCCTCATAAATCATTACCACGTGAATGTAGTAATTTTGCCTGCAGAACTGCTTATTGCCTGGCCCTAAAGCTTTTCCTAAATCTCAGGTGGACTCAAGAGGCAAAATACGGAAATGAAATGTAGTAGAATTCCTCCTCCCCCATTCACATCACACACACACACAGAGTCATCTGATTTTGGGATTTAGATATAACGAATTAAGAATGTGGATCACATTTATGCAATTCTGATTTGGATGCAGATACTGCTTATATTCTGAAATGCTTAGAATGGGATTTTGTTTTGTGCTTGCCTGTAGAAAATCTCTTCATTTGCCATTCTAGTAGTAATATTTAGCTTTTATTTATTCAGTCCAAGATGTGTCTTTTCTTGCTTCTAAGCAGCTGGATTTTGTTTTCCCAGGGAAAATCTAGCCTGTGTAGATGAGAGCACAGACTTAGAAAAATAGAAGAGATTCTCCTTGCAGCAGTGATTCTGTGGAACTGCCCAGTGGCAGTACCATGGTGTCATAACAATTTTTCATACGCAGAATGGGGCAGTATGAATCTGACTTGTTTAAGTGCTTCAGTGGCCTTATTTCACAGACAGAATGTGGGACAGGGTGCAACAACTGCCTGAAAAGGGCCCTGCAAACCCCTGCTTACACAATTCACCAAACACATTTTCTGAAGTTCCTGAATGGACATGACAAAAGCGGCAGAAAAATGGGTCTCTGACTACAACACCTCTCCAATGGGAACTGGGCAAATTCCTTCCTCTTCTTGAGGCATATTGTCTCCCTCAAACCTCTGTTTGTACACTTCCTTATCTAAAATGAGAAATGGAGCACCAATTCAAGGCTCAAGCATTTATCTAAATAGCATGAACCAAAATTTACATTTTAATTAAATATTAATTGTCTTCAAGAAAACAATATTGAAATATAATATTGTTTTATTATTCTATATCCAGTTGAAGGGCTATTCCATTATTTATTTGGTTTGGTGGGGTTTTTTGTCGTTTTGTTTGGGTTTTTTGGGTTTTGTGAACCTGCTGCTCTGTTGTAGAATATTTATAATGTAATTCTTATGTTGGTCTTCCCAGAAAATACAACAATACTAATTTATTATATAGCAAAGTACACTGTAACATTGGGAATTACTACATTGCCTACATTGCCAGGAGCATTGTAGTAATGCCTGTAGGCCTGGGACCAGTTGTGCTTTGGTACACTGTAAATATTGAATAGTCTGTGCCTTGAGGAGTTTAACACCACAGAGTACCTCTAAAAACCACTTGTGTCTCCCAACAGGCATGGCCAATGCGAGCCCCAGAGGAGCAGCGATAGCCATGAGATTTATGGCAGTACAGGGAAAACTGTCTGTCCATACAGCTGAAAAACACACCTCTGTAAATGCACCCATCATCCCACAGTCTGAGGGAGTGATGACACCATTTTACACACCCTTGCTATTCTTCAAGCAGTCTGAAGAACAAATGCACTGCCATGCGGTATAAATGCCTTTACATTCTGCTCCCATTCCCCATCCCAGAGCTGGAGGGCAGGGAGGGCTTCTTCCCACAAGCACTCTCTCTGGGGAAGAGCCATAATAGACCTACAGTCCAGATTTTATTACTCTAACCCCAGGCAGCATTGAATGGCCAGAATTTTGCAATCACAAAGTGTATTTTATATCTGTAGAAAAGAAGATAGTTTCATTTTGCAGGAAAGTGTGAGGAGCCAGTGCTTGGTAGGGACCAGTCCATAGCAGGTAAGCAGCGCTATACCTTTTCCATGATAACTGGAAAAGCTGCACTGGGCAATGCAGAACTATTGGAATGCCATCCTTATGATTTATTTTATTTTTATTCTTGGTTGTAATTAAATGCAAATTTAAAAAATTGGCTTTGTATGGCTAAGACTCAGAAAAGCTGTGTGGGGGGGAATGCATGAATGTTTTCTCATCCATGCCAAAAACATTCTGTCTTTAAAATATAACAAAGAAAAAGAAGAAGAGAGTATTTTTGAAAAAGCCTTTTAGGACCATAAAGAACAACTTCGTTCACCATGTGTGGAGAAGACAGGGCTGCTGGATGATGATTACCTTTATAACAGGCCTGCTAAACACTGCATGTGTGCTACGATTGCATTATTCCTCCCTCTGACTGAGTGCCCAGATGAAGAGAGAAAGGAAAGTGCACATCCGGAAGTGAATTCCTCTGGGATTAAGTTTTCTACAACTTTACTCAGGTGAAGTCATCCTGCTGATATCAACAGCACAAACCAGATGAGTAAAGCTCAGCACGTTTACTAGCGTTTGAGAATTACAGCCTTCATTTGCGATTCAAAGCCCAAGCCTGCTGCCACTGAATCAATAAAAGAGTTTTTCCATTAGCTACAGTGGTGTATAGGACTTCACCTCCACTACAGATTTCTGAAGACACTTTACTGACATTAAAATGCACTTTGTTTTGTGGCACAGGCACCGTGAAGAAAAGAAGGGACAACATTTTTTCCCTGGCTTTTGGATGCATTTACAGTTTCACTGTAGGCAAGAGTTGTCTAAATGGGTTATCATGCCTAAATGAATTAGATTTCTGGAAAAATTCTACATGTAAGATTATATATTGTCTGACAGAAATGTATAGTGAAAAACAGCATTTAATTGCCATACTTCTAGAGCCAATTAAAACTCATTAAAGAGTCCATAGCAGGAGCATGTGTTTTAAAAATCACTTCAGTCTCTGAAGGTATCATAAAATGTACTTTCATCATGCACACAACATCTACAAATTCTGATTGGCATTTCCTCCTTCCCTGAAAAGAGAGTCTGGCTCAGTTTGCAGCAAATATGACAATAGGCTGTGCAAATGTACATCTGAAACACAGCCCTTTCGGGGTTAAGCATTCAAGCTTATATGAGAGATCATCAGTTTCGGGTCAAAGTGCTGTTCTTAAATGATCAGTGCAGAACAGAAAAAAAAAAGGCATTGAAGTGACCTTGCTGAGGGTCTAAAACTGTGCTAAAGCCTTTTCTGCATGATTAAGTGAGCAGAATCTTAGATTAGCTAAAAGCAGTGCAGAAACATAATGAGTTCACTTATTTTGGAGCATTTAATAACAGTTATAGACAGTTATGTGATCAGGCGGAGTTATGACTTATTCATTCTTTCATTGCTATTAAAATTACTGCATTTGAGGTTTTTAAAGTCATTGAAATAAAAAAGTCTGATTTATGTTAGGAGAATTTAGCTTGCCCTTTGGTCTCTCCGTTTTTAAATGATATAATTAGACTTTTTAAAGACCATTCTAAAAGCATTATTAGCATTTTCTATAGCTGAAAGTAAATGCATGTTTTGTGGGTATTTTAATTTTAAAAAGAAGAAGGATAATACTTGATACAAACAGCAATACGTTGTTACAAAAAGAAGTATTACATGAAATTTTATTAAAGGTTACTCTGCGCATTTATATATACGCGTACACACTGAGATACACACAGATAAACACATGCATAAGTGTGAGCCCACATACATTTAGTGTATATATGAGCAGGAGTTCCAGATACACAGAAAAATAAACCTATGCCCTTCACCCATTTGGGAGATGAAGGCAAGTAGAAGAGCAAGTTCCATAGGACATATTAACTCCTGACCTTTAACATATTACCTCACAAATTACAAAGCCATCCATCAGTCTCAGGGGAGAAAAAGTGCTTTGATCAAAACAAAGGGGCTTGCAGGTGTTTTGAATTAACAGTAAGCGATAATCATTAAAAGCACTGGGATGAATATGTGAGTGTCATGAATGTGGGCACATTTTAACATATGCTCAAGCCCTAAGTCTTAGCACACACATTACTTTCAAATGATATTTGCATATTAATTATTAATCCCCTCAAGCATTCCCAGTGTTTTCAGTGGCAAGAACACACATTTTATATATCTGCTTTTAAACTTATTCAAAACATTCACAATATACAGACTCACAGCTGAATACTTTCACACAAGACTCTGTGTATCTCACTGCAAAGGCCAAACAGGTGAACCAAAATACTTTCCTTTCACATTTAAATAACAAGCATTTCCTACATTGTTTTGGCTTAGAAAATAAAATTTCCCATAAGATTAAGAAATTCTGCTTTTAGTTGGGCCTCAGGGGAACATATCTTTGCTTACAAAAATCACGCTTGCAACAGCTTCCTTAACTGAAAGCCCTTTTTATGTGTGTGCTTTGTATGTTTATTCAGTAGACAGTCTGGATTGCTCATTTTGCTGCTCAGAATGCAGTGTGCTTTTCTATTAAAACATATTATTAATACTAAATCAGAAAGAAGCTTATTTAGTAGTCATTTCATGCACATGACTGATGGGAATACATAAATTATCAGACTAATATCTGATTAAAACTTGATTAACATGCTAATAAATTATGGTAGAAATGTTGGGGTTTTTTTAATTTCTCCACTTTTACTTAAACTTCCTAATTGACACTTCAATTATTTTGTTCTCTGAATTTTTGCCTTCCTTATGAATAACAGCTGAGATAAATTATTTCTTTGCCTGAACTTGATAAGAAAAATGATCAATTATGATTATTAAAGCTCTCTAGTAATCTGTTAATTGTTATTTAAAAAGTCACCTCATTTTTGTTTGTTAAGTGCCGACAAAAAGCTGTGGGGTGCTCTGGAAGTCTGACCCCACAACCAGGGCAGGACACAGAGGCAGCACAGAGCTCTGCCAGCCAGAGCATCCTCACGCTTTGTGCAGGGTGACACTAACTTTGGCCCATCGG
This sequence comes from Origma solitaria, assembly GCA_013397895.1. Lineage (NCBI taxonomy): Eukaryota > Metazoa > Chordata > Aves > Passeriformes > Acanthizidae > Origma > Origma solitaria. The sequence goes on along the minus strand of VZRL01005208.1, from coordinate 2,782,132 downwards.
CCTCTCTGCTTAGGGAGATTACAGAGCAGTCTGTGTCAGCTTCACGTGCTGCTGCTGCTGCTGCCTGTATGGAAAAATACACCCATGAATCTTGTAATGCAGACTCCTGCCCACTAGAGACTGATCTCAGCCCAATAAAGCATGGAACTTGGGACCCTCACAGTTTAGACTTGAACTATGGTCAGAAAGGTGAGAGGCCAAGGCTTCATCCACTAAGCCATTTACCCTTTTCCTTTGTAAGGGAGATTGATTTTTAAAAAGCTATTAACCTTCAGCAATTTATCTCATCAGATCATCTTCATTTTGTTCCACCTATAATAAGGCTGTATTATATAGTTTAATTCTTCACTTAATTCAGATAGACTATCTAAAAAGAAATAGATGAAGGAAAAAAAAAAACCCAAAAGAGAGAGAGAAAAATTATCAAAAACTTTGCAATGAAAATGTTATCACGAAAACAAAAGAAATTTCAAATGCTATCACATGTCTTGGAGACACAACAATAAAAGATGTGTGCATACAGAGATCCTGGTTGAACAAAAACTTTCAGTATTTCTCAGTCTTTCATAATGAAAGGATGATATGCCATGCTCACCTAAACTAGTCACAAGAAAAAAGGAGAGTATTCTTCTCGTGTCTTGAGCTGACTCACAGCAGCATCAAGACAACCCATATTCTTTCATTTGTGTATTGTCAAATAGAGATGCTCCCTCAGCAAAATAGAGCAGCTCCAAGGAAATTTGGTATTGAAATTTTATGTTCTGCTGGTATTGAGAGAAATGCCTCAGTGAAATACACAAAACAGTGGACTGTTTTGGCAACAGCCTTATAAGAGTAATTTTCTGTGCAATAAAGCAAGTAGGGGTTGCTTGCTAGGGACTGAATTATTTCTGGTTTAATGATTGATTTGGGGAAGGAAAAAAACCATGTTTTGTGAATAATGCGTTTGCATTAATGACTTTAATATATCTGGCTGAACTTTGTGGCAGGTACCAATTAAAATTTTGCTTGAATATATAATGATGAAAGCACTTCTAAGAATTTTAGGTAGGATTGGTTAGTGAGTTTGCTCATATTAAGGGTTCAAAATTATTCGGAAACTTAGGTGCCAGTGACTTTCAGTGAGACTTTGATTTTTAAGACTCTTAGATTCATCTGTAGAAACATGTCCTTCTTTCTTGTGTGCATTTATAAAATGCAGAGCATGGACAAAATCATAAAAATAATAAAAAAAACCCCACCTCTCTGTTATCTTCAATTGGCTTTGGATCAGAATGAAGTTTTTTACTCATTTTTTAAGCAGATTTGAGTTACTTCTATGGCTGTTTTGCTAGAGCAGTGACCACTGGATAAACCCAGGAATAAGCAAAGCCCAGCAGGTCATATCTCCTGGTGGCTTTTTCTTCTACTTTACAAACACATTCTTAAACTTATGCATCTGAAAACATCTCCTGTTTTTATTCTGCTACTTGGAGGTTTAGTGGGTAAGTGTGAGTGCTTACAGCTCCTCAGTAATAATACAACTTACAGCTTACAGCTCCTCAATAATTTGACCAAACCACGTGCAGCAAAAGTCTGTTTTAGTTTTACCTCTGCTTACTTAACACTCCTGAGGTAAAATCTCTTTTGAGATCATGAGAGTAAGCTGGTATTTGGGCAGATGAATAAAATTTGAAAAGGGTGATACTAAATGTTGCTACAAGAACCCCACTAAGATACTCAATCAACAAATTTCTCCAGGTCCCTAGCAAGTGACTGTCAACAGAAGACAGGGTACAGGTAAGCAAACTCTGCAAGCAAAAACCAGGGAAAACTCTCCTGCAAAATAGTTTGCCTTTTTTTCTTTACAAATGAAACCAATGATAAAGTAACTCTTCAGGAACTGGTTATAAATCCTCTTCATACATATTAAACAGTATACAGTGAATAGGATTAGTAATATCTTTTGTCTAATTTGTCAATCCAGTTCTTAGTTCCCCACAGTGCTTCAGTCAAATACAAAGACAGTCTCAGTTACTTTTCCATAGATTAAGTAGCTCTTGAATTGATATTTGCTGTATGGGTTGGGACTTTGACTGGTAAACACAGTGACTGATGCTGAAGGCCAAAAAAAGGCAGCAATGAGGAATTAAAGCAATAGACTTTTGGTTGACTTGAAGGGCAAATCCTCCCTCCCCATTTTGCTGTAAAAGAAGAGTCATTCCCTTAACAGGAAAGGAACCTAAAAGTATTAGTATAAAAATCAATGATTGTTTTAATAATGTCTTTCTTTTCATTGGCCTGATTTATTTTGATGTGTAAAGCTAAATTTTGTGTCATTTCACAACAGGAAACTGCAAAGACCTCTGGTCAGCCTAACTGTGCCTGCTCATGCTGCTTCTGAGCCCTCCTCAAAAGTCAGCTCCAAGGACATGAAATGTGGAATTAACTGCCATAATTTTTATCAGAAGCATCTTCTCCCAGGCAGTTGGAGAAGACTGCCACAATGACAGTGCTGTCCACTAGACTGCCCGGTGCACATGGGAGCAGGGAATTCAGGTATACTCTTCAGAACCAGCAGATAACTCGTTTTCAGCTGCAGTGACACAGACATAGAGAGAGGTATATTAACTAGGATATAGTCCATCACCAGACCAGGTGGAATGGCAGAACATTTCAGAAGTATGGATATTCTTGCCTGGATCTCTGCAGCTGCCAGCCCCTCCTCTCTATCATTATTCTATTGATGGGCCACGGTGTAAACAGCTAGGTTTATTTGCCTCACACTGATGACAACAGAGGTGCATGAACAACCAATAGAATAATGTGAAACTTAATTGAAGAAAGACTTATTGGATTGTAAGATGTTTTTCCAGACATGTTTGTAACAATTTTTTTCCCCAATCCTATTTTAATTCCTTTTGTCTTAGCATAAATATACATCCCCAAAAAGAATGAAAAATGAAAAATATAAACACTATTTTGATGCTTCATAATTTTTTACTATCTAGCCATTCAAAGTAACTACCTATGTTCACTGACTTGCTCTCCAGTCGTCCTTATTTCAGTTAACTGATTTGATCTGGTTGCTGTTAAAGGTAGTTGTAGTTGTAACGAATAGTGTATTCATTGCACTATTTTTGGCATAGCCTAATAGTCACATCCACACTGGGATAGTCAAAAACTCGTATTCATTGTTAACAAGTGATTATTGAACTCTTTGTGGAAGCTTGAGTTGTGGAAGGTACATGTTGTTTTAAAGATCATAAAATTTGGAAAGCTGTAACAGAAGCAAAGAGAGAAAAAAATGGTGTAAAAATTGTACTCAGCTTTTCTAATTTATTTCTTAATTTTACACATTTAACCTCATTCAGCTGCCAGCAACGTCAACTAAAAGATTCGTGTAAAATTCAATTAAATTGATCACCAAGGATCTAGCCTATTGTCTTCAGCATGTTTGTTCCCAGGAGTCATATTCCAAACTGTGGATACAACATGACCAGGTTTGTGTTTAATACCATTGGCTGTAAATGACACAGGTGTAACATAGAGACATAGAGACAGGCACAAATATCTGTGTCTGAAGATGAAAGACAAAGCTGTCTTTGGAACCACTATGGCAATTCGGGATTATGGATACAGCTGTGCCAATATTCTGCCTTAGGACACTGCACACACAACTCAGCCCCCAGCTCAGCAGTGGTTTTTGCAGGCAGTCTTGTACTTGCACAAAAACTCCTCAAACAGATTCAATTCGTTCTGCCTTAAGCCTCTGCAAGGTGGCACACTGCAGAGAGATGGGGCCTGGCAGGTTTGTGTACGTACCAAAAACACATCCAAACATGTGTGTAACACAGTCTGTCCACCCACAGCTGCGCAGGTATGATCCTGAACCCACAAATGCAACTTCATCAACTTTAGTGAGCTCAGCCTCCTGAATGCAATGCCAGGCTGACACGGCCAGGCTCTGCCTAGAACGGAGCCAGTGCATCCTCACAGTGCTGTTCAAAGTGGGATTATGTGCCATGGTGGTGGGTAAAAAGGTGCCATGCTCCATTTCCTCACCACCTCGCGCCGCCAGTCTGCACCGGAGGACAATGCTGCTGCCACTGCCTAAACACAACCCAAAGAAAGCTACATGCGGGCAGTCCGGCAGTACAAGCAATGCTGAGCCCTGAATAAAAGAAATAAGCCAAACACTCGCAGGGCATTTGAAGAAAGGACTTCATATTATATGGGTGGCTATGGCCAGTGAATTTTCCATGAAATATTTTAATGAGTAAAATCTGGTGCGAAGTAACTGAAAGAGTTAACAGCCAAAAGTCAGTTACCTAAACTCTTACGAACAAATTTTACCCATGTCTTATTTATGGAAATCCTGATTGCACTGAGCAAATCATTATTTTTATGCAAAAAACACCAAGCATTTTGTAGCATGCATGTAAATCCATGTATGTCTCAATGTTTGACTCAAAAAAATCCAGGATAAAGGAAAAGAAAAAATTTGGCAAAAAGCTGAAGTCATATGCAGCAGGTAAACTCCCAAAGATCCTCAAAAATTCCTCACAGAAGGTATCAAGGAAAAGGTAGCATTAAAACTACTTAACCTGCAGCAATATTGTCAGGAATGTCACCCCCAAGTACTGATTAGGCTGTGACAAACAAGTTTGTCTTTACATGCACATTCTGCTACCAACAATGTCTATTTGCTTTAACTGTGGAGAGGCAGACACCCTTCCTCATGACAGGGCTGTAATATTTCTCTTAATTTAACATGCCTGAAGAAAAATCTTTAGGCAAACACTAACATATGATACCTTTAGAGCAACTACAACTTCACGGGCTATAAATAAAAAGGAAAAAGGCCTAGTTGCAATTGCATTCATTACAAGGCAAAACAAAACAAGCACAAAGCTTAAAAACACCACAATAAATAGCAACACCATTTTCAATCCTAATTCGGACAGCCAACAACATGGATAGAAAGGCCTCAGGATACTTCCACAGGAGACAAAAAATTAAGCTTGTTGCCCTATAACAGCTCCTTAATGAGGACTTGACTCTGTAGCTTCTTTTCTGTCTCCAATCTCCCAGTTTTATAGGGGACAAAACCAGTCTGAAACTTCTAAATTTTCTTCCTGATGTATTTTTTCTCCTTGCCTTTCACCAGAAAAAAAAAAAAAAGACACCAAATCATGAGAACATTTTGGAAATTATCAATTAATATTTATATATCACAGCATTTGTAATGATATACTGCTGTCTGAATTTAAACTTTGTCATCTGTGCTCCCCCTCCCCCCCCTCCCCTCCCCTCCCCTCCCCTCCCCTCCCCTCCCCTCCCCTCCCCTCCCCTCCCCTCCCCTCCCCTCCCCTCCCCTCCCCTCTTCTCTTCTCTTCTCCTCCTTTTTGAATGCAAGCCTTTGGACCCAGGATCTGGATATTGGAAGTGACTTGCAGAACACGTGTAGAACCCCACCATGACGTGCCTATGAGAGATCAGGACTAAAATAATCTATCAAATAAGTAAAATCCACAATGCTCATATATTTGGATAAAAATGTTTTAAACCAACCATAAGTGACATTTTACTGTATCCAGCAAGCGATGAGTTGACTCAATAAATTTAGCTAAGTAACATACTTGTTTCAGATTTCGTGTACTTGATAATGTAAATGGATAAAGTCCTCTTAGCACCACCATATATTTAACATAAGAAGTTCATACTTCATGATGCAGTTTAAGTAGAATTTTAAAGGCATGTATCACAATCACAAAAAACTTCTGTGCTGCATAGTTTTGTGATGATTTGTTGCAGAAGTAGCTCAGTGTGCAACAACCCTTCAAATGCATCACACAGCACACGTGAGGCTAGCACTGCACACCAAGGACACAACAGCACAGAAGGAGAGCAGAGCTGGGATGTGAGGACTGGGTAACAAGTCCCAGCAGTGTTGCTGCCACTCAACAAGAGGACATTTCTATCAGGAAGCCTGGCATTCCGTGGGCTCATTGCCTGGTCCAAGGCACTCATTGCCTAGAGAACATGCCATGCCCTGCTTCCTGCCCATCTTCCTGATAACCACAATTTTGACGGTCTTTTCATGCCCAGATAATAATTTTAGTCCAATATTGGTAAATTGCTGGATTTGTTCTTGAAATGAAACAGATAATGGTACTACTGATCTGCATTTTTTACTGTACCATTATTTAGAGATAAACTGTTTATCCATAAAGATGGTCTGGCGTCTGTTACTCTGTCCCAAACTGATAAAAATTTGGCAGGATCACATTAAACCCTTACAGTATAACACATATGGAGCCAGATATACACTGTGAGTTTTTTTGTTCATTTATTTATGGTCCTACCTTCTTGCTTTGAAAGGTCAGTGTATGGTCAGTAGTGACAGTGGTCGCATTGCAGGGAAAAAAATGCACAGGTGCCTGCGCATGCTCTGATCCCACCTCAAATGTGCAAATTCTATTGATGCATTAATTTGTCTTTGCATACATAATGAGGGAGTCATTATCATTTCCCCCCGTGGAAAAATGAATCAGTTTAACAGCACACAGATGAATCCAGTGCAGTACACCTGCAAAAACCCCATCCTCACATTCCTGTTTTTTCACACATTAATTCACACTCTGTCCCAGTATATGAACAAATAAACTGATCAGGTCTAAACCACATTACAATGCAGAAGTTTTGGAAAAAGAATAGCATATATTTTTTTGTCCCCAGTGAACCACTTGAATCCTTTTCCCTGAAACTTTATTGAGCTTTGTTACTTTACAGGATAACAGTAACCTTAACATATTTTGTATGAGTTCATAACCTGAAGGTTAATTACCATTCACCAGAAATGGGAACAGTGTTGTTCAGAGAGTTCTATAACTCTCTATGTAGCAATAACCTGAAGAGTCACTGCATGAAAAAGGTATTGCAAATGCAAATGGTGTTGACTCCCTCCAATCTCCAGGATAATTCTTAACCTACTTTCAAAGAAATATTTTATGGAGGAAACAGGGTTTATATTAATAGAAACTGGATTTAAAATTTGAAGATAATTTGGAGATGACTTTTATTATTTTTCATCACCCATAAGTGCATTCAGATAAATTCATTATGCTTGGAGGATTCAAGCTCTCCATCATAATGTTAATTTGAATTTTAAAAAAACAACAGAAATTAATTTCATTGCAGAGGAACAGCATAAAGTGTAAAGACCAGAGGAATAATGAAAACCTGAAATAAATTTTAAATGTAATAATACACTAACACAATTAAATTTTCTTTATTTTTTTTAGTAATTTTCTTCATCAACTTCCTAATGACCAAGCAGCTTCCTAAAATGAGCCTCCATGAAGATGCTGCCTAGCGTTGCACCACCTGCCACTACTAAGAGGTGTCTGATACTGTGATGTTTGCAACTCCAAATGGTTGTAGAGTGCTCTTGGATTGTCCTTGGCCAACAGACTCAGCTTTCGCTACAACTCCTAAGAGAACATGTTCTCTAGGCCCTGACCATCTTGGTGATGCTTTCCTGGACTCACCATAGTTTCTCAGTCCAGAGAGACTGTGGAGGTTACCCAGATTCACTATGCAATGTTTTACCCAATTTAATGCTGCCATCAGTCCTGCTTTAAATGAGAGTTTAAACAAAATGACTTCTCCACAATTCCTTAATGACTGCATGACTCACAACACATCCAATAATTTATCATTGCAAATGTCTTCCTTGCTTTTTAGACAAATCAAGCCAATTATGTAGGTGATAGTAACAAAACCAGATGTCCACTGTGTGTATAGATTACATAAATATTTGGGTAGAGAGCATCAAGAGTTTCTGGCTTTAGTTAGATATAAAAGTGTGTTGGAAAGGAATTGCAAGCTGATTTAGTTTATACTTGAGCATTATCAAACTTCTCAGACTTGTGTATCTTTTTAACAGCAATTAATATATTTATTAATGGAAAGCTAAGTATATCTTGTATTTCTTCAAAATATTGATTTTTATCTAATACTAAGTTTTCAGAGAATTGAACCAAATTAATTTGGTTCATATTTTTGCTGATTTAAGAGCATGAAAAGATACACGTTTCTCTCACATTAGTGTAAGCTACTGTGCCTTGTGTCATGCAAACCCAGATAATTACATTTCATGGGTTTTCCTTACTGAGAGACAAAAAAGAGACAAATCTTCCCCTAACTGTTCTTTCTGGTGCAACTTTGATCACAAAAATGCTATTCCAAGTGCACAATTAGGAAACAAAGCTTATTAATATTTTCAGTTACTTGATGAATATTAAATGCCAATATACAGCTAAATTATTCTGAAAGATGCTTATCCTTGGCTAACAAACCACACTCGCCTAGAAGAAACTTTCACATATCTATGACTGCAGATAGGCTGGCTAGGCCTGTATATCTATTGTAAATATTGTAGTAGATATCACATTATTAAATATAACTTTATAGAAGTGCACTACTAAAGTGGAAATCTCTTTTAGGTTAAAATCCTAAAGAATTGCACTTGAACTTCATAGAGGATTTTCATTTCTATATAAAATGTTTACAAAGACACAATAAAATATTAATGTAAGTAAAACTTCATGTGTGGTTTAATTATACTTTTTCGGTATGCTTTTATGTAAATAAATAAATAGTTGGTTATAAGCCAAAGATCCAACTACAAAAGCAGAGAGAGCAACAGAAAAGTTTAGGTAGCTGAGTCAGTAAAACACATTTGAAAAATTGCCCAGGTGTAAAGGAACAAATTTGTTTACAGACCATTCTCTTATAGAGCATCAATGCTTTCTCTTTCTAAATAAATACCACACCCTAATTTTTCATGTGCAGCAGTAATGAAGTCTTTATATAAAGCCCATAAATCAGATTCTGATCTGAGAAGTCAAGATATAGTCACCCTGGAGCTAAATACTCACAAGGTAGAGAGTGTGAGTGAAATGTTGCTTCATTTCACGGCTAGCTTGTCCTTATAAGCCTTATGAGGATTGGGTGAAGGCCCTTGTTCTGTTCAGCCTGGAGAAGAGGAGACTGAGGAGCGACCTCATGGCAGCTACAACTTCCTTGTCAGGGGAAGAGGAGGGGACCAATCTCTTCAATCTTGTGACCAGTGACAAGACTTGAGGCAATGGCCTGAAGCTGTCAGAGGAGGATATTGGGAAAAGTTTCTTCACCCAGAGGGTGGCTGGGCACTGAACAGGCTCCCCAGGGAAGTGGTCAGAGCACCAGCCTGACAGAGCTCAAGAAGCCTTTGGACAATATTCTGGGGCACATGCTGTGACTCTGTGCAAGGACAGGAGTTTGACTCGATGGTCCTGATGTGTCCTTTTCAGCTCAGCTTATTCTGTGATTCTGTGAGGAAGCTACATGTGCAGAAATGGCAAGTTAGAAGAAAGGCGTACAAGCACAATAATTTGAAGACAACAGTAAGCAGTGTCTTAGATTAAAACGTAACTGCAGAGAAAGAGGTTTCTTCTCAGGGCCTGACAGGAAGATAGATTAGATTGTATGACTGGAGTGAAAAGGAAATGTTGATGAACAGACATGATGTGATCCTATTTTAACCTTAAAAGTCTATGGAAAAGCATGAAGACATGGAGAAAAGAACTTGTTGCTTTTCTTTTGAAGTTCTGGTGACATCACTTGCTTTGAGATAGATGTGGCCTGCCATCAAAACCCCACCTTTTTACAAAAAGGTTTTCTACTTTTTCATATTTACTCATTAAAAATGTAAGTCCCTTAAACAACTAATGAATATACTAAACATGAAACAGTGATGAATAATACACTGAAGTCCCCTTTTTCTTGACCAGAAGGAAGATGAAAGATGAAATTTCCTGAAAAAATTAAAATCTATAATGGAATAGAGACTAGTTAACGTTTAGGTGCTTTAATTTCAAAGTAGGTATGAATGCTGCCCTTTAATAGCCTGGAACAAGATACTTGAAATTCCTAAGGCTCCTTTTAAAGGAGCATGTTGGGGTCCTTTCTTCACAGTGTTACCTTGTGTAAGTAATCTTAATGAAGTCAAAGGAACTCAAAATTAGTTTCATTTTTTATTAGTGTCCTTAGTGGGTTAGGGACCCATAGTACAGCCTCCACAACTTTACGTAGAAAAAGAAACAAGAGAAGGGATCACATATTGTGAATTCACACTGAATACTAAAACTTAGATTTGTTTAATTTGGAATAAAAATATTACCAAAAGGTTTTTTGTTCAGTCCATGGACAGAAAGATGGTATCTCTCTGTGTGAACAGTGACAATTTCAAACAAATACCCTTTCACAATACTAAATTATTTGATAAAATACCCTAATAAAATAACAACAGTAAAAAAGTCAAAACACATTATTGGTTATGATGTATTTGATAATTTGAAGAGATATTGTATTTCTAATTTCTTATATTTCTTTTCTAGTGCCCAAAGATGCAGACAAATATCTTGCTTCACACACTGTACTTTTTTTTTCTTGATATATATATATGCAAAGCTCAAGGATTATCCAGTAAAGAACATCCTTTGATGGCCTTTATCAAGGGTAACAAAGGTCATGAAAGCTGTCCTTTACACAGACTGCATCTGAATTTTTTCTAGAATATTAAGACACATATCAATATGAGCTGTCATTCAACCTTGGGGTTCAGTTAAAATAGAGAAATGATGAGAGGTGCTTGATGGCTATTTATTTTACTAAACTGATCTGTCTAAAAGAGAGCACGAGATTCAGGGCAATAAAGAGTTGTGTGGCAAAGTGGTATCTCCTGAACTCCATCAGTGCAAGGTGTGAATGCAAGTTTTAGTCAGAGTGAATGCAAGTTTTAATTTCTCATGATCTCACAGAGATCATGTCCTTAGAGACTCAGGTTTTCTTCTACAGAAAATAAAGGAATTTCATCTTTCAAACCTAGCAACTGGTAATCTCTCCCTAAGGAATCACTGCTTACATAGATTCAAAGGTTTTGTGCATAATATTGGTGTGTGTATCACTTGTAAACTTTCAAAAATACGCTGAAACCACACCAAATTATATAAATCCCACTTGGCCAGGTAAAACTCCCAAGCCTATGGAAGTGATACTATTGTTCAAGTCCAGTGAGGTTATAATAGGAATGTCCAGAAGTGTCAAATGATTAAATCAAGCTTTTGACTGCACAGCTGGGAATCTTTCACCTTTACCCACTTCTGATTAGGCCTGTATCTTCTTATTCATAACATATGACAGTATTGCCCCCAAATTTCAAGTACTGCATACAGACCAGACTGGTTCCATACAGATCAGAGCCCAGCTTCCTGCCCTATGCAGCTCAAAGCCATCTTCAGAACTTAGAAGATCTCAAGAAGAAATTTACTTCTTAACAAGCCATCATTGGAGATCATTGCAATTTTAGCAGATATCTTAGAACAACACTCAGTAGGTTTCATCCTCCTCATGCTTGAAGTTACATTATTTACCACCCTGACCATAATTTCAAAATTAAAACTCATTAAAATAGGAATTTCACAATGATACCCAAACAACCCTCTTTTTTTTAGCATATCATCAAGTAACAATCACTCAGAAAAGGGTTTTCTCTTCCACTCTCTTGTCAGCAAGGACTCATCTAGTAGGTCACTTGAGCATCTTCCCTGTCAGCAGCAAAGAGAGCAGCACCTTTATGCCACACAACTAACGGATGCAAACATTTGTTCAAATCAGGAAGAATTGCAGTTAGCCTTTATCTAAAGGCAGGACAGTGAATGGTACTTGTATTGCTGAAAAGAGGACTCATTTTGCTTTGCACTTTGCCATCACTGCAAACCTCTCAGCATCCTATCCTATGACTCTATTCTCCTCATGGACAAAAAGTAGATATTTTTTTACTTTGTAATTTGTTTTGTAGTCAAATTTTCATTCATTCAATGGTGCTGTTTGAGCCCAGGAGCCAGAAATGCATAAGTTCTCCTCTTGGCCTTGAAACACTTAATGGGAATACATCCATTTCTCTGTAGTTTTATCTCCTTTGAAGGAGTGTTGTAAAGAGTAATTACAATTTTTAATGTACCTTGCAATGTGATCACAGAAAGAGAACAATCTAGTGAATGAGTCATGGAAATGGAGACTCACCAAGAATGAAGATAGTCACCTGCACAGCTATAAACCTCACCTTTAAGAGAAAACAGAATTAGTTAAAAATGGAGAAAAAATATAATTAACAGATTAGATATGATTTAATTCAACAGATGTGTTTAATGGATGCGAATACAAATAAAGGAATATTCCCAGAGACAAAGCTTCTAAGCTTGTGTCTGCTTCTTTTTCAGTCTCAATTTTGACTCTAAAACACTCAAACAGCATGTTTTCAGCAGTAGGATTTACTTCCACTGAACATTCTGAACTAGTTAGTTCCTGTTATTCTTGACTCTTCCCTTCTTGCAAGTTTCTAGCTAATAAAGACTGCAATAGCTCTCACCATCCATCCATCCATCCATCCATCCATCCATCCATCCATCCACCTTTCCAAGCAATATATTTTTTCCAACAGCAGAGAGAACTTGTTCCTGACCCACAGACAAGCACAGCAGGGCTAGCAGGTGTGAAGGTATTTTCCACTTACAATGTCCAGAACAAGCACAAAGAAGGTATTTGCCTACCAAAGAAAGCTGCTTTCATTACCCTTTCTATAAACTTCTCTACATCTGTAAAATAGCTGAACTTCCCCATTCACCCCTTTAAATGCACAGTTGCATTAACTAATCTTTATGACATACTTTCCCAGGTTGTTTAGTGACTGTTTCGTGAGCATGTCTCATTTTAGCAGAACCTTTGGCAGCTTCTGCTCAAAGCTTAAGAACTTCAAAGAAACAAGGATGCAAGCAGGACTGATGGGTATGTAACTAAGTCATGATCCCCCAAAGCCATGCTCAGCTAATGCAAAAGTCCACAGTATCACAGAAGTTGTTGTTAGGATCCTAAAATCAGAACCTGGATGCCAGTGTCACATCTGCATATTTAGGCAGTTTTGAATCATAATGTTTTTATTCATGCAAGCCCAGCTCGGATCCAGAAATCACTGCTTCTCTCTGATCGACCTCCCCAAAGGATTTTATTCCATAAGTTTTCTTACAGTTTGACTTAGCCTGACTTGCTTTTACACATCTAATTCTCTTAATATATGCACAGTAAAGAAGGCAGTAATGCCTCATTTTTAGGATCTTGGTGGCTGGAGGCTGGGAAGTAGAAGACCTAGATTTCATTCCCTCTTCTCATGGAGAATAGGATGAATGCTTTTCCCTGGGAAGAGACCTGGATTCTGATCACTCTCATGTTTTTGACATGAAATACTAATTAGATGAAATACGTATACTGATTTGAAATTAGTAAAAGTATGGGAACCTCTTCAAATAAAATGGCAGAATGTTTTCTTAAATTCTCTCTAATTTTTCATTTCTGGTTTCAAAATGCCATTTCTGTTCATCCATACAAACTACCTACCAGTTCCTAATAACCTTAAGCTGAATTGGATAAATGCCTATGAAAAAATCAAGTATAAGATCTCTGTGTTTAGATATTTTCTGAAGTCAGTACCCGAACTTAGAAGCTATGTTTGAAAATGCTTTTTTTCACTTTTCCTCAAGTCTTATGTGCTCTAAGAAATGAAGTAAAATGTTTTGAACTCATAAGAAAGACTGTCAGATCTCCTGAACTAAGAAATGAAAACAAAACTAATAAACAGAAAAGCCAAAAGCTATAAATGTCTTACAAGCTAATAAAAGGGAAAATGCAACAAACAGCAAAAGCCTAAAAATAGCCACCAACAGGGATCCAGTTTCTTGGCTTTGTGGAATTTAAAGGTCCAGGCTCCTGAAATCAAGCAGGAGAAAATGATTACAGGAGAAGGGTGGACACAGCCTTCAATACAATAAAAACCTTCCCTGTCTGGGGCAAGGCTGTGTTAGTGTATGCAGTATGAAGCCAGGATATCTCAGCACTGTAAAACCTGAATTTTAGAAACATGTCAATTCAAATGTTAAAATAGTCTGTTGTTAAAATTTTGAGAACTTTGATGTACCATTTTTCCGTAATGTATTATCTTAATAGGTGCAGAGGTCTCAGGCTTCCATACCAAATGCAGTACTTGGAAAACTAATTTTTCTCTATTAATCCTGCTTAGTATTTGTCTTTCATTCACATTGTTATATTTATTGCTAAGCCATGCACCAAAATATTGTAAAAGTCTTGTTATTATTATTAGGTAGGGCTCCTTAAGAAAGAAATGTTCAAAAAATATATCACAGATTATTGACCTATGTTTAAATTATATTATCACTTACTAATAATTAATGTAACAGAGTGAACAATTGAGTAAAAGGTTATATCTATAAAATTATTAAAAAGGATTAAATTATGCCCAGCAGCTACTAGTGAAAATCCACCCAGCCATGGCTATCTATACTGCAGTTGCACTGTCTCAGGTGGAAATTGCATGTTAATGTGGCCCATTTAGTTTATGCTATAGACCTCTCTGAAGAAGGAACAATGAGGCAACTGAGATAAAGTCCTAATGGAACATAATAAAATGTGGTTGTTGATATTGAGAAACTAATGTCAATTTTGTACTTCTGCTGCTCTAAGTACATTATTGTTAATAACTAATTTTAATTTCTTCAATTAGTAAGTATTCTAGTAAGGTTGAATCATTTTTCCCTAAAAGACATTAGAATGACAGGTAGAATGATATTACATTTAGTAAACATACTCTTATCAGAAAAAACCCCACATTTTAAAGTCAAGTATCTTTCAACTGCTTTTGCCCTTCTATAACTTTACCTAACATTAATACGCTTTTTATTCTATATTGTATATCTTATCAGAACATCTAAGGGCCTGCCTCAACATAGAGACTACAGTTCCAGTATATATTAAAAGGAAATAGTTTATTATTATTAGTTTGATTTTTAATCAAAATTGAGTATCTCTTTTCTGTTTAGTGGCTTTTGCTACTGACTGATCCTTAAATCTTTGCTGAAGTCCAGAATCTGAGTACTTATTACAGAGCTTGTTTCAGGACTGGAACATACACGGTAATACTTCAGAAGAATCTATCCTATGTATCCACTTACCAATGAATTTTTTGGTTGTTCTTTGTATAGAAACACGCAGAAAACTAACAACTAAAAATACAAGATTTAATTCAAGAATTGCCTATAATTCTTTCAATTATCACACTTTCCTATTTCTCATCATCCTGAAGCTTTTTCCACACACTAATTAAAAATTATTTTCCCCACTCTGTTGACAAGTCTTCAATTTTGGTATGACAACTCTTGTTTTATAATGAGGTGAAAGGATATTACTGGTAAAGAAAAATGGACTTCTCTGCTTGCTAACGACTGTCAAGTATTATACTCCGTTGAACATACTGTCTTATTGGGAAGAAAATAGTCATATGGAGTTCCAAATGTGTACTGGCATGTTTATTTTTATAATACAAACAACCATGAATTTAAGGTGACTTTCTCCAAAATTAAAAAGAGAAAAGACTCCTTCTTGTCTCTAACACTGGCAATTTCTTCCACTAACTTTAGAGGTTTTTAAGGAGCTGTGAACAAAAGTCACAAACATGGAACTATCTTTTTGGCATCTTTACTGCCCAGTTAGGAAAGGGAGGATAAGGTCTGATGAAAGTTATGTCCTGTGTTTTGAAGGCTAAACCTCTAGACTGGAGGTTAAGTGTCCATCTGTGTCATTTACAAAGTACATATGTAAAATCTGGATTGCTTATTTTAAACAGTATTTTCTTGGCTCTTAGTGGTGTTAATTTTCTGTTGCTTCCTTCTCCATTTGGTATGTAAAATCTGCATAACTCTCATCTCACACCAGCAGCTCCCTTAGATGACCTGGCTTAATTTCTGCAATATATATAGACCATTTGTTCACAAAGGACTTTGTGGCATCTCTAGGTGACTTAAAAATAATTTAGGTGGTTCCTAAAGTAAGAGGATGAAGGCCAGTTTACAGAATACTGTGCTACCTGACCTTCATAGTGATAACTTCCACTATGGAAAGACTTTCCATCCTCTGGCCTTTGGAAATGCCTAGCTTTAGTTAGATGCTGATTCATTTCCTGCAGCTCTTTAAACACAGCCAGCTGTGTGTGTGCTGCTGAGGGTCAGTATTATTTAAGCATTGTTTCAGAGACTTCCTGTCCCTGAATTCTGTAAGACGGAAAAGGTCTTGTTTTGCTGTTTGGTATCAGGTTTTCTTTTTTTTCTTGGTTTTCTGTTTTCTTTTTCTTAGGGGTGTACATTTCTCCATAAGTAAAAACAAGTCCTTGGGGGAAAAGCTTCTGTAAATGACTGATAAGGAGTAGAAAAGGAAGTACAGAATCAAAGCATCTAGCTTTTTAGCCAGTTAAATCCCTCCAAGTCTAGGGCATCAAAGAATCTGAAGCCCATGTATAAGAACACGGGAAATTAAATGTATCCTTTACATAGTTTCATAAAGAAAAAGATGTTCTCATAAGGAACATTAGAGATTATCCGATACTGTGAGCCTTAATTTATCCACTGTTACATTGCCACAGAGTATGCAGTGACAATGACAGCAATAAAAGAAAAATCCAAGAGCTCTGAGACCTGGTTTCTCTATTTGCTTTCAATAGTAATTCAGGCTTCGTGTCAAAATGATGATAAGTATTCCCACAAAGATGAACTATTAGTGATGGGACTTTGTTTCTTAGTTTCTTATCACATCAAAAAGGGTAAGTCTTTAATTATTTTATTAAATATTCATTTTGGTGGCTGTGAAAATATTGGAAACAAAAATATATTACACAAATGGGTTTATAACTTACTCTGTCTCAAGGCAAATCCAGCCATAAACTACATTCCCTCTTGATTAATATCTCAGCAGTGTTTACTACTCTTCAACTTCTAGTACAATGTTTATTCTGTTCATTATACTGTTTCCTGTATCACTGTGGTGTTTATTGTTCTACTGTGTATTTTTGACCTCTAAAGTTTTATCTGCAGCTCTGCTATTAAATTCACTTTCTTTTTTTACGAGTGTGGATTCTGTCCTGCTTGTATATTGCTGAATTTTTCAAACCTTTAACAGAAAATTTTCCTAATATTGATTGGTAATATGAAGTCAGAAGTGTTAAAGTAGCCTTGGAAGGAGCCTTTGCTCTTGGGGTGGTTTGTACAGTATCAGGCATGCTGGAGCCCGGTGGGGTTCATCTGTCTAAAAGGGGTAAAACTGTTCTAGCCTGTGGGTTGTCAGGGCTGATTGAGAGGGGTTTAAACTAGGTTTGGAGTGGGAAGGGGATAAGACCAGGCTCATCAGAGAGGAACCAAGAGGAAGCATGTCAATTTTGGGGGGGCAATCAATAACCCAACTGAAGTGCATCTTCCCCTCGCTGACTCTGAATCATGCTAAGCACTCTGGAACACACTCACAGTCTGATGGGGACAAGCCAAGGACTCCTAAGGAAATAAAAGCCAACAGGGAAACACCAGAAAATTATCTCAAAGGAATTAAGGTGTGTTCCTCTAGGACAGCATCTTGGCCAACAAGGCAGATGAGGTCCCTTTACACGAACACATGCAGCATGGGCAACAAACAGGAGGAGCTGGAAGCCAAGGAGCTGCTGGAAAGCTCTGTCCTTCTTGCCATTACTGAAACTGTGTGGGACAAATCCCGTGGCAGGAGTGCAGCTATCGATGGCTGCAGGCTGTTCAGAAGAGACAGGGGAGGAAGGGGAGGTAGAAGGATTGCCCTCCCTCTGTATCAAGAGGTGGATTGAGTGTGGAGAGTTCTCTCTGAAGAACAGACTTGGGCAAGTCGAAAGTCTGTGGATGAGAATCAGACTGAGACCGCAAGGGGAAGTGAGTGGTTGGTGTCTGACCAAGGGGAGCCTATTGACAAAGCCTTGCAGGAATCATTGCGCTCCCAGGTTCCTGTTCATCTGCAAAAGTGGCATGGTGAGGTGTAGGCAGGCTTCCAGGGAGACTTCTGGAATACATGGAGAATAACTTCTTGAGCCAGGTAATGGACAGCCCTAGCAGAGTGGAGGCAATGCTGGATGTGATGGTCACCAATGTGAGGTAATTGGAGACATCAAGATGAGGTACTTCAGATGGTTCATCACTCATTACTTTTTACTTTAATCCCTTAGGGATTTTAGGCATGGAAATAACACATCTATGGCACTTAAATGTTAAATGACAATTCTCCCTTATGGGTGGTAAAATTTTAGTAAAAAATGGGATCAGAAAAGCAGAAAATAAATGGCAACAAACTACATTTTTGTGCAAGTCAAGAAGTACATCTGTGTCATAGGTATCCAGAAAAAACCAAAAAAATGAGACATGAGAAGCAAGGTTTCAGGGTTATAAGATATTCAATTTCTTTTTCTTCTGAATCTAAGAGCAGTTAGTCAATTTCCTATAAACCTGCAAGTTACTGCTATTTTACAGTCACTCCAAGACCACCCCAGACAGGCTTCACGTGAGGGATGTGAGCTGCACCACCACAGACTCTCCCTGGTGAACACAACGTTTTTTCCTTTCAGGGAGTCTCAAACCAGGTGTGAACCAAACGCTTTTGGTCCAGTAAGCAGACAAAATGTCATTTGATGCAAATTCATCCAAAAACATGTAACAGAGATGGGAAGGGCCTCAGCACTAACAATAACAAACAACTGATTAAGTAGTTTTGCTCCAAATTGCTAGGTAATGTAGAAATAGCCTACTCCAGGCCTGACAGAAATTCCCAGAAATCATGTGAAGTCCATTGAAATCTTTCCTTGGTTTAAGTGTTGAACCCAAGATATTTCACATGAAATAAAACAGCTTTTGCTGATCAACTCTATTCCCAAAGGAGTCAAACCAATATAATTGCATTTTAAAATGCATCCCTATCCCTTTAAGTTCAGCATTGGCTTTTTTTTTTTTTTTCTTTTTAAAATTGTCTTATGATTTTAAATACCGCTCTTTAAATACATTTTAGGTAGTACTATTTTATAGTGTTTTCACCTACTTATCTATCAGCTGTAAATACATGTTTAGGTGATAACTGGTAAAGATTCAAACATACGTTTATCCAGATTGGATTTCAACTTCTCTCTCAGTTGCTAACACCTTTTTAGTAGTGACCTCTTCCAGCAGATGTCATTATGTTGCAAGCAGCAAACAGAAAGCAGGGAAAGCCTGTACTGCAAAACAGGAGCACCAGAAAATGTTTAGTGCTCTTAATAATTGAATGTGTGCGTATGGACGGAGTTGCAGAGTAAACAAAAACATTAGGTAATCTCTTGTTTTTCACACTCTTGCTCAAAATATATTCAAAGCACATTTTCAAACCTTTCAAGAACAAAATGAAGAATCTTAAAATGCAAAACTACCTCCACATTTAAAGTGTATGTTTGAGCTTTCATTAGATAACTCATTATTTAAGGAAATACATTTTACATATGTTTAACATATGGATTGCCTTCAATATTACTAAAATCTGACATTGCTGAGATGGAGTGCAATTCTTCCTTCTTAATAAACAAATCCTATTAAAGTTTTTCAGACAGAAAGGCAATATAACCTGAATTTCGTGACTATGGGAATTACTCAGATTCAGGGAGAACAGCAAGTTGACAAACTCTGTTATTTCTGAATTATGTTATGATACTCCTCAAGAGCAAGTAATGTGGAACATATAGTCAGGTACTATTACACCTGGAACTAATGGTCCAAGCTCTCATGCATAAGGTGGTTCTAATCTGCAGACATGTCCTGATTCAGGAGAGGAAATTGTTTATCATGGGATGTGTGTAGACTTTCCTGCGCCTCAGTAGATATCAGAGATGACTATATGATTTCACCTCAGGGATGACTACATGCTTTCTACGACAACCAGCCTCCCACGGAGCATCCACAATTGCCAAACAAATCACAGCATATCAAAGTATCCCAAATCAAATCATGACTGTTGCACTTGTACTTCAACTGTAGTAGTATGACTGTGCTGTGGGCAGATGATCTTTCACATTGGAGACAGGAACACCTAGGAGAGGAGCAACAGCAGCATGAGGGAATTGGAAACACGGCCGTCATCCAAAGTTAAGCCCTTGCTGCTTGTGTGTATACAGCCAGACCCTGCTTAACCATGACCAGCAGCTGCTGTTTTGCAGTAGCACTCTTGGATGCCTGTCAGAGATTAGTATTGCCATGGCCAAGCGCATGAAATGAGAACCGGGAGGAAGCTGTGGTCCAAGTGAATAGCTGCTGTGCCAAACAGTGATTTCACAGAATGCTGCAGGCTTTCCCCACGGGACTTCTAAACTCTCCAAACCCCAGAATAAACAGGGTTATTACAGTCACTTAAAGAATTACAAAGACTTTCTCTCTGACACAGGCACATACAAGACCCTTCACAAACAATAGCACAATATATGGAAGGACCAGATTTCTGCAGTATTGTTGAACACATGTTGTAAAGATCAGAAAAGCCATTTTATCCTCAAAACACAAGTTCTGTTATTTTAAGAAAACAAGTTATTCTTTCATCCCTTTCTTCAATGAAAAATGGAATACACTGTTAATTATGTGTCCATGTGTAATGGAGGCCTTTTTGTTTCCTTACGCTCTGTTTTGGGGACTTGTTGGCTTTTAATGCCAGCAGGATATATATATATATTAGCTTTTTTTAAAAAATATTCTTATTGCAAAATATCAAAAGGCTTTGAAAAAGCTCTATCTACATGTTTAATTGCAATGATGTTCAATCTGTCCTAGAAGTGCCCCTGGGAATCACCTGAACATCAAACACTAATGTGTATGTGAGACTGAGCTGAGGTGGAGATAAGTAACACAACAGAAGGAAGAATGTGGACTCTGCTCTTGACTTTCACCATCTCTGACACAAGAACCGAATTTCAGCATCTGTCATTTCCCATGTGAAGACAAATGTGGTAGCTTAAACCACACTTCATGATGCAGCAATGGCTTTAGCTGAAACAGCCTTAGCAGTGCTCATGCAAGCAGAGGGCATGGCTCAGACCAACTGCGATAACTAACAGCTGAGAAAGAGAATTCCTGAAAATTCCTCCCCAGCATAAATGAGCTATATATAGATAAGGAGATTAAAGATGGGCACACAGGCTGCCCACAGCTGAGGAGCAGCAGAGACAGAACCAGCGTGGGCTAACACACCTAGGCAGAATGCAGTACTGACACCCTCATTGACACGCTCTGTGGATGAAGAACTGGGACTGGCTGACTTAGACCCCGACACAGTTGTCCATCAGCATTTGTAACACTTATTTTTTCAGTTTTTGTAAGATTCTGGAGGATGAGACATTGTATCATCATCCCACACCACTCTTACAAACCTGTTATCAGATGTGCTCTGTGAGGAGGGCATAAAAGAGCTTTTCAGCCTTTCATAAGCAGATGATTCCTCAGGTGTTAAGGTGGAAAGGTGGAAGTGTTAAATCTCTTTTGCTGTGAGAACAGAAGGTTGGAAAAAATTACCAATACAAGGACTCAACTGAAATCAAGTTATAGACAAACATATAACAGTTTTCAGAGCAGAAAATATTGTCAGATAAAGACTACTACAATTCACCAGAGGTTTGGAAAATTTTTCTTATGAAATTCAAAATGTTTATCTGCAATTAATATCTTCAGACATATGAGCAGCCGCAAAATTTTCCTCCAGAAGGTCAGCAACGCTTTGTATTCAATGAATTCTCTCAAACTGTGCCTACATCATTAGAAAGCTATTGTTGACAATGAGTGTGATACCGTCAGTGTCAGTGATAGAAAACATTATCTTTCAGGTGTGTGTTCTTCTTTGCTTCCACATAATATAAAAAATTTCTACACATTTTTCCTGCAGCCTTGAAATTTTTTGTCTCGAGTCCTTCGTCCTGCTTCAAGTTTAAATAAGCTAAGGTGTACACTAAAGTAATTACATGTATCTGTATTAAAATTCACTATAACGTATCTGCCCAATCTTTTCCCTTTTCTTGCAGTCTTTTTTTCAAGGATAGTCTTTAGACATGCTTTACCATTAGCATAAGAAAATGATTAACAGAATATGCATTAACACTTAATCTTAGGCGACTGAATTTATTGCACCTTTATGGAACCTGTACTGGAGTGTGTTCTGCCTTGAGCCCATCGGGTTGCTTGCTGCTGGTGTGTGTATTTCACCCACGCTCCCTGAACATTGTTCCCCCACTAAGAGAAATCATGCACCACACTTCATAGCCAGCAAAGAATAACAGAGCATTCAGAAAAACATAACTGTGATTTCACAGCATAGATTTTAAGTCTCATTTGAAATGGATGCAGCACACACTTAATATTCCCTGAGTTCTAACACGATGTCTCTCAAAAAATTCCTCTGCTCTTTTAATTTTTAGCTGTCATGCATTAGTAAATAAGTGAGAATGCTTGTGCCTTTTCTTTACTGAGATGCATACAAAATGCATACTCTGACTGCCAATATCGTAAAGTGATTTTCATTGTGTGTTTTACGGAACTGTTAGATATGTTGGATGAAATCATGGTCTCCTTTGAAGTTAAGGAGAGCATTACTGTTGACTTAATGAGACCGAGATTTCTTTTATGTTCAAAGTTAAGCAATGTTATTCACTTTCTTTTTTATTAAAATATACTGCAGAAAGTTAAAAAGTAAATCAGTACTTTCAGTGTTGCATCCACAACATCTAAAGGCCTAAAAATGTCAGTAATTCAAAAATCCCCATAAATGGCTTTGAATGCGAGACACAAAGTTAGATAGAATTTGTATGAAGTCAGAAATATGTGAAAGAAAGTGCTTTTCCTGGCACCCAGTTTGAGTTGGATTAACAAACCCTTATAAAAAAGTTTTATAGAATTTATTTAAAATTAAAATCTATCTTTTTATAAACTACTTACCTCCATGAAATTTAAAAAAAAAAGAAACAGAATTTGTGATAAAATACTATGCCAAAGGATTAAAAAATAAATAGAAAAAAAAGACCTAGTTCTTTACTAAAGACTATCAGCTTTTACATTATTTTCTAGGAAATAAATTCAATGTCTGTAGACTCCAATTATTTATTCTGTACGGCACTTTGATAGGATATATAAGATTATACATAAGATATAAAAAATATCCCATACTGAATTATAGCTGCGGAGAACTACAATTTATAAATACCTTACATATAAAGGTAGCATTTTTAAAGGAATTACTTTGCATTTCAGGATATTTTAGAGTATTTGTGTTATGAACATGTTTAGAAATATTCTGAGGTCATTCTTCAACATCTCATTTCTGGAATGAGCATTGTAAAGCATTTCTTTCAGTAGAACTTTCAGTAGAAGTTTATCTCTTTTTAAGAGGTAGGAGTATGTGGACACCACCAGTTCAGACTGAGATCCTAAACATTGATTAGGCATTTTTAGATGGAAAATCAGGAGTAAGTAGGTTATTGTCCTTTACATGTCTTATTGTGGCTTAGTATCTGTAAGAAAAGGTCATGACTGATGTTGAAATAATTACACAAAGCTGAAAGATGGTAAAACAAATATTTGACACTTCCCTACAATGGTTTCCCTCATTATTAAATAGGTATTACAAAAGCATGTAGAAATCTAGCAATCTGATGCTTGGTAAGAAACATTTACAGTAGCTAATCTGAGAGCCCTGAATGCTTAAAATGCTTGGTGACATCTAGCAAACACATCACCACAGTCAAATAGACAACTTTCAGGGTGCCTTGGCCAATTGTTTCTGCAGAGGCACTTTTTGGAGCAGATGGCTGCTTATAACCACTTGATAGCCAGCCATTACTGGGATGGGGTATTTTGCTTGAATGCTTTTGAAGATCTTTCTGTCAGTTATTTCATGTTCAAAGGATCAACCAATATTCCCAGTTCAGATGAATTTTAGATAAAACATAATTTACAAGGCATGTGTCCAAGAAAGAGGAGAAATGTAAGTCTAAATGCTTCTTCTTCATCTTGTATTGGCTCACAAGACAGAAAAATATTTAAGTTCCTGTGTCACCCAAAAATCAAAATACTAAAAAGATTGCTGTTATATTATCAATACACAAAAGAATTAATTTAAAATGTTAATTAAAAATGTACCAAACACAGATACTTAGCCGTTGCCTTTATGTCACATCACTTTCCCCCATTTCTACTCTGTCTATTTGCACTGGGAATTACACACAAAAGTAATGGAGAAATCATCACCTATATATGTTAATATATAATCAAGGTACACCTCTCTTGTTAAAAGCAAGTTAAATAGAATCCTACACCCAGCCCAGAGGTACAGCTTATGACTTTAGAGTTGCAGCTATGGATACATATGTTTCCTTCCTATTTTTCTTCTCCTTCTCTGAAACCAAGTCTTTCTAGTTTAATTTTTTTGAGTCATCTCACAAATTCTGCTTTCTGTATTTAAAATAAGAAGTGAACATTTTGACAGTTTGTTTTCTTAAACAGGTATCTGTGAGAACCCTGGAGCCATGTACTGTATTATAGGCAACCAGAATAATGACGCAATGACTTCCAAACAGCATTCAAGTTGCTTTACTTATTCTAATAAGAAAGAACAAAAGATTTTTAAAAGGTGGATGTGCCTGACATTATCATGGTCCCTTACATGGAGATACAGAGAGTGGGAATAGCTACAATCAACTCATCATGAAAGAATTTCACTCTGCAGTATACAGAGTATAGAGAATTTGTTCAGTATGCAGCAGTATAATGAAGCAGTGAGAGACAGAGATTAGGCTTTCAGTTTTATTCATATTATGCATAAGAATTCTGAATTTGCTCTTTGGAGGATAAGCATCCTAAATCACCTGTAAAACATTTGCCTTATCTTTCAACATTAAAGCAGTAGTAGAAGTACTGCTGAGTTCTAAGAAAAAATTAACTCGCTTAGGTAATCAGTTTAACACGCTGCAAGTCTTCCAGTGAAATGTTAACTTTTTATACACAGAAGTGCTTGTGAGCACTTAGGCCTAGAAAAGCAAACCCACAGCCCCCTCCTTACACCAAATTTTTTTTATTTTTTTGAACTGAGTAGAAAATATGTATAAGAAAATGCAACTAAATATACTTCTGACAGCTCAAATGATACATAAATATAAGGGCTGACAAGGGTTGGTTTGTCATTGTAGTTCACTTCGATCAACTCTACATGGTTCTGTAGGACAATGAAATTCAATGCACTTATAATTTCCAAAAAAGTGAGCTCAGATTCTTTTAAAAGCATTTCTATGTGAAAACGGATCATTTACATGCCAAAAGCACTTTTAATGTGACATATTTAGCACATGTATTATTGAGAACGAAAGCTGCTTGAACTTAGTGAATTTTAAAGTCTATAAAATGGCACCCTGCTGAGCAGAAAGGTAGCTGTTCAGTGAATTTCCCAGTTATGTGATTATTTTGAATAATAGACTTGTACATAACTTTTTTATGAAATTAAAGGTATGACATTTGCTTTAGTTCAGTCCTGTAAATTGCACTTTAGAACATAAAGAATGGGCTGATGTATGAATTTGTTGTTCCTCCAAGCAATTTTGCTGATTTTTTAAAGAACAGTTTTATGTTTCATCTATTGAGTAACACATCAAACAGTTATCTTAGTAGATTTAATGAGCATTCATGTATATCTTAACACATATGAGGAACAGTCAGGAACCTCAAAAATAAAAGTATTGTGTTTTGCTTAGGTTGTCTAGGACTCACCCAGACTCTGATGCAAGCTGATGAGTAGTTTGATGAAAAGTCCTAACACTTAGGAAGCATAATTAAGAAAAGCATCTGGAAGTATAGAGGCATAACAGATTCATTTAATTTGGCTCAGGTACACTTTGACTTGATTAAATACACCATATCCTTCACTGTCATGGAATTGCACAATGCTACCTGCTCCCAGACAAAGAGGAACCAGCAGAAGAATAAGCCTTATCCTGGATTTTTGATTTTTTTCCCACCAGGAACAACGTGAAACACTTAAAAATATAAAATACATGACAAAAAGTGTCCATGCATGACACGTATGTAAATAATCACTATTTTTTTTCTGAACAGGCTTTGGACAAAGGGCAAAGGGTATAATTTTTGCACATGACCTAACTTCATGTGAAAAACACGCTCACTAGAAATGGAGCTCTGTCTGCTCGCATTGCTGTCCCACTGGCCACCGGAAAGAATTCACCTGACACACACAAGCTACAAGCTATGCTACTCATATCACTCGAGTCCAAAAAGGATCATAATTATGAGCTTTAGAAAGGCAGAGCACACAGCCCCGTGCTAAAGCTAAAGAGTGAACAGACCATTTGTAGTTATATGTAGGCTTAAGCACTTCATGGAATTCAGGTCTATGAAACAGAATCCTGAGCATAAAATGGGCATTTGGGAAGGATATTCATGACCCTTTCTGGCTGTAAGTTGTTTATTCACACTAGGTATGTAGCAATCCATAAATAAGGGACTTGCAAAGAGTGCAGAAAATCCTTTCTTTCAGGGATCACTGTGCTTTTAACTTAAACACCCATACCCAAAAAAACCCCTCAAAACCAAAAACCAACTGTAAATTGACTCTGCCTGGAAAGATTAGGGCAGGGAGCAAGTCTCCCGTGATTTGTAAAAACCCCTGCCCTCAATATCAGAAAAGCTGCTCTCCCAGTGCAAGGTGCAAATATTTCTAACACTTTTAAATAACTCATGAGCTAGGAAAGAGAACAGTAAGACCATCCTGAAAAAGAACATTTAAATAATCATGACCCCCTCCCCTTTTTATTAAACAAGATGCTTTCAGGAAAGATATCCAGAGGTATAAGATCAAAATGAGAATATTTGATATTACATGAGATATTATCACTTCTTGCTTTTCTACATTTCATTCCCTTATTGGTGGGAGTGAGGAATTATATTTACTTTTGCCTTCAAATCTGATGTAAAAGCAGCTTTCTATGACAAACACAACAGAAAACACGAAATGTAGATTCTGGCACTAAACAAATCCAGTGGTTTACCTCAAAAGGAATGAAACTCTCTGCTAGGTACGATAACTGCCTGAAAATTGCAGTGAATTCAGGGCTCCTAATGATAGACACCACTCTTTTGGTTTAATGTGTCTCTAAAAGGGCAGAGGTCTCACATGGAGGATGGCATAAGTCACTTCCTAAATAAATATCCATAACATTGTGGCTACTTTGCCAAATGTATGTATATTTTCCCTAAGTTTATAGCATAGAATGATGCACTACAAATTAAATAAAAAATACATCAATCTTGCTTCCTTGACTTCTTTTCAAGTGTGTCATTTACAAAAACCTGTAGATTTTCAAAATTCCCTAAATGTGGCAGCAAAACAAAAATAAGAGCTTAAAACTCTTCCTTGTTCACTTCCGAAACATAATGTTTTGAAGGTTTTCTCAGATCACCCCCTATTCTTCATATCCAGTAGTAATCCAACAGTTACTAATCAGACAAATATGTTGTGGTGGGGGGAAAAGGTTGCTCTTAGCAGACAGGCTGCAAGGTTTTAATTTGTAGCTGATAATTTGCTACTGGAAGCTTACCCTGATTAGTCTTCTTATGGCACTAACAGTTTTTGAGGTAGTGTGAATTACCTACTGTGTATGTTTTTACCACCCTTTCAGGGATGAAAATGAGTTACAACCTAGGCCTCAATTAAAGCTTGAAATAAGAAAACCTAAAACTTCTTTTATGTCCTCACTTCTAAAGAATAGAATTAGTTGCTTCTGATATTATTGGAATTGTAATTCACACTCCTGAAAATCCAGCAATGGATCTTTCAACCCTTTACAATGAAGCACATTTCAGCTGTTACCCAATTATGCTGCCTTTGCTCCAAGTCAAATCATCATCCAACAGCTGAGAATTGAAACAGACTCCATTTGTGAAAATGAACGGTGTATTTATCTGTAATGCGGAATGGTTTTAAGTGTTACTCTAGCTGTCATGTAGAAATTAAGATGTTATTGGTTTTTCTATTAATTCTCATTTCTGGGAAACTGATTAGTAGGTTGGTCTCATCAGAGGAATATGGTAGGCATTTCTATCTACATTGTATGCAAACCATGCCATAGGCATTACAACAAGCGAAATATTGCCCATGATCTAACATCTGGCTTAAAATAAAGAACCCATCATGGGAGTCACTATTT
Source organism: Origma solitaria (assembly GCA_013397895.1). NCBI lineage: Eukaryota > Metazoa > Chordata > Aves > Passeriformes > Acanthizidae > Origma > Origma solitaria. Next base: position 2,753,934 of record VZRL01005208.1, on the reverse strand, counting down.
TTCAAAGGGGAATCCATGTTCCCCTTTTTGTACATTGGTGCTTAGCAATCCACTAATCTTAGATGACTTTCCCACAGGATGATGGAAACTATATGGGACTGATAACTACAAATTACAGGAAATAATATTCCCCTTACCTAGGTTCTCGTACTTTTTCTCAACAATGTACAAATATTGTTAAGCTATTGTTTGGGGCATATTTCAATTGGTAACCATATACAAAATATCCTTCACTTTTACCAAGGAATTTAACATGGCAATTTTCTCTGTTTGCCACAATCATGTGGAATCTTTTCTTAGGATTCATTAGTAATATTTTTAAGGAATGGAATAGTGAGAGAAATTCTAATGTTGAATATCACTGCAAGTGTTTTATTGAGTCACTATTCACAGGCTCCTATGGATGATGCGAGACAGTGTAACAATAAGCAATAACACAACTGGCAGGGGTGGAGAATAGCAGCTAGGAGTTAGGACATCCTTCATTAGAAGGAAAAAAGTTACAATCAAGGGAGTCATGGGAAACATTCTGGTCTACCAAAAATATAACATATTTATTAAAGTGGCTACCCTGTGGAAAAAAGTGAAGTCACTGCCTCTTAGCTACTGTCAACCACTCTAGTGAGATTAAAACTAGCTGAAGAAACCTATCTGTGCTGAAATCAGGTCTCTGAACACCTCTGTCACTACAATTTTAAAAAAGTCACAGAAGACAAGCAACATGCAGGCAAAGCAAAACTACCCCATTGATGAGTGGCCACTGTCAACTGCTTTGTGTTAAAGTGGTATTATTCCTCTACAGTGATTTTAAGGAATCCTACACAGACTTCATAGAAACCTATTGGGTTGAATCCCTGTTAAATTAAATAAGTCTTTTCCAGGCATAAAAAGTGCCCAATATAGATTTTTCTTTCTCCTCTACATCCATTATAATTTCTGCTTATTATTCTCTGGTTTTGTGGTAAAAGGACTTATTTAGAGTTCCTTTGTCTTTTACCCCTCATTACCCTTTCATAGCAGGTTTTGTCATGCAGTCACTGTCAAGTTCTTTTTTTTTTATTATAAAAGTGACATTTAGAATAATGAACTTAATCTAATTCCATTTTTGTCATACAAAGGTCCAGATTCTCAGCTGCTATAAACTTGTGTAGCCCCTATGAGGCCAATGCATCGGACTTGAGCAACTTTATTTTAACAAAGCCTGCCAGGTGCAAAAATTTCTTCCAAAAGGTTAAATTCTATGGGGATTTTGTCCTAGATCATTAGACTTTACTTTGGACATCTAATTTAGGTGCTCTCTGTCTCTCAGCTAAATACAATGCTTTGGGCATGAAGGGAACCTCCATGAATTGCCCAACACCAGGAAAAAATGTAGACTTTTTCTGTTTGGTTTTTCAAAGTTGAGGTCATAGCATTGTAGCCGCCACGCTTCTCCAAGGTAGTGTTGGAAAATTCTAAGTGGCTAGTAAGGATGCTGCTGTTGTCTGCTCTTTGCTACAGAAATACCATGATCATGCATCGCTGCCACTCATCACACGATGTGGCTACCTTAGGAAACTGTCTGGGACAGAAAGCATTAATGGGATATTAAAACGGGACTTGAGCCATTCACTGTGTATAATCAGTGCAACACAGACCTTCATGCTAGCCCTAAAGAAGGAGCTGGTTTATGCTACCCACTTTCTCATCTGTAGCTATTTTAAAATTTAAATTAATATCTGGTTTCAGATTATTTGCAATATGTTAATTTTGAGTCTTTGCAGTATATTCTTCAGTGTGACTGGTCATTTGAGTAACCTGTTTCTTCCCCATCTCCTTTTGATGTCTCAAACATTGTGGACATAAGACTGGCAAGTTTTGAACAGTGAACAACAGGTTCATATCTGCATTTTCCACATACAGATTATAAAAATTCATAACACTTTCTCCCATTCTTGTTTCGTGTTATACTATATTCACCACAGTAGTCCCTAAATGTGTATTACGTGTATATTAAGAAACATGACTAACATTTATTCCATGTTTATTCTGAGCTGCTTACAAGCAAGGAAAACCATGGAAATTTTTAAGCAATGAGGTGATTTGTATTTTCCATTATTTGTCAAAACTTGCAAATAAGAGGCCCTAGTACAAGTGAACAATTTCCCAATTGTTTTAGATTTTAATTGCCTCTTCAGATGCATTCAATATTCAGATCATTTTCACAAAAAGAAAAGTTGTGATGTTGTATATACATTCCAACTGCAACAAAATCTAGAAGTTTCAAAAACAATTTTCTATTTTACAAGTAAACCTGTTTCTATTAGGGCATGGGTAGATTTGTTTCTATAGATTTGGAAATAGAAAGTGCTGAAGAATATAGTGTATCTGAAAGAAAAGGACCTATTTTTTATAGTAAAAAAGATATTCCCCAGCTTGATTAAAAAATATAGATCTGCTTTAGAAGAAACCACTACTAGAATAAAGAAAATTATGGAACATTTATTTTAGAAAGTCCTATTACTAGAAAAACCAGGATCCCTCAGCTCCTGATTCCCATTCGCAAGATCATATGGAATGCACCAGTACCACGTACCTTACACCGCGCACTCAAGAGATTAAGTGTCAGTCTAAGTCTATAATTTTTTCTGCACATTGGGTCCTGCCACACAGAAACTTGGAAACCACAATAATAAGCAACTGTCTTGTGCAACACAAAATCCAGTTTGTACAGTGCTTTGAAACATCACGACATTTCAAAGTAATTTACCAGATACATACAATAATTGAATAATACAGTCTGCAGCTCCAAGCTAATGACAGTAAGCAAAGGGAAAACAAGTGACTCTTCTCTACTATCAAGGTAGGGAATCTTTCTGTTCCTTAATCTTTTCCTCTCCTGGGGCTGTCAATTGTGCAAAATGGTTTGAAATTATGGATTTTTTTTTTCTCATGGACTACAATTTGCTCAGGCACTCTTCAAGTAAACAAAGTCATTCAATTTATGTTCTGGTTGCCTCTTTCCCTACTATATTTACAATGCTTTTTCTGTAATTGTTACAATATTGATCAAGGAGTGTATTGTAAATATTCTATAGAGTGGTGGTGTGGCCTATGTGTGGAAAAAGTCAGATGATGCCAGTCCACATCTATTTTACACACACAAAAATCTGCATGACATTTTTACTTTGATTAAATCACACTTTTGATCCATTTTGCATATTCTGCAAAAAACCCCCGAAAAGTCTATCACCTGACAAACACCACAAGCTAAATAAAACTGGAGTTGTGGTGCTATTGAAGCAAATGAACATGTCAGTGCTGCAAGCATTGTACTTTGAAAGTTATAATGTACATTGTTTCCAACGACTGTAAAAGAAATTCCTTTTGAAATAAAAGGTAAACCAAAGTAGACTCTTTTAAAGCCCATGTTCTGTTCTACTGTATTAACACAGAAAAGAAAGAGGAAAAAAGAGTGAAAATCAGTACCCAACAAATATAGTGTTTACATTTAATACTCTGTAGGTTATCCTTGATGGATATGATTTTCTATGTGCATTTTCCTTTACATTCCCCACCAAAACTCTCTACGGAAGCTATTTCAGCTAAAAACACTATTAACTTCTTCATGTCTCTTACCAAGCAGCCCTGAAGAGAAGAACATTTAAATTATAGCATGGCTTCCTTGACAGGCAAGTTAGCATTTGGCAGAGATCCCCAGAGCAGCATGGTGGGGTGGGCACTCTGTCATCCATGGTTACATTTGCAGGTCAGCCTGCAGGTTTGGGGGCCTCCCATGTGCTCTGTTACTGCCCTGGGTAACATGGCAAGCACGCAGAGTTGCATTAACCAGAGCTGCATCAGACATGCTCAGGAGCTCTGTGCCATAGCTCCGCCGCCTGTCCCTCAGCAGCAGACACACCGCTCTGAGCTCCCCATTCTGCCCCATCTCCTGTGGAAACCTGTGCCCTTCTCTCGCTCCAGTGTAATAGTTGCTCTACAGTGCTGTTTTGGAAGTTGCACAGACATGGATTGCCACAAACTATGAGTTTTTCAGCAGAGAATGACCACAAAATTAGGGTGTCCCTAGTGTGGGAAGCTGGCACTGGGCTTGACCCCATTTAAAATTTGCATCCACCATATGGCAGTAAATAAATTATCAAGGTTGATAAAAGTGGCAGGTAACACAGAGATCAGGAAAGCCACGGTGAGCAGTCAAGATGGCACAGTATGCTGGGTCCCTCCATGCAAAATGTCAGCGTAACGGAATGCAAACTTATACACTGAAGAACAAGAAATGAATATTCATAACAAGAAAATTACTGCATGCTGGAAAACAGCGGCTGAATGGGACTGGAGGTCACCACAGAAGTCTCTTAACATGAGCTTCCCCACTATGTGGAAAGGCTTCCAAGGCAAATGGCTGGTCAGTTCCTTAGTGCTCCCAGGAACACAACTTCAACAGGACTCGTCACCACATGTGACGTTGGAACACGTGTTGTACCTGGAATGGTTCACGCTCTCAGCTCAACTCAGCCACCTACACTGAGGATGATAAAGGAAATGACACCGTAACTGAATTTGTGTGCATGATTTTACATGTGAGAATGAACAAAGGGGCTTAGTGGCAGAATGCATTAGTATGGTATCCATTCATGGCTTGAGAAATACTGCAGTACAAATCAGGTCACATTGAAACTCAGTTTTGATGTCTCTTTTTAGTTCTTACTTTTCCATATAAAAGGTCCAGGAATATGAATCGCAATAGTATCATAGGTCACAAACCATGTGCTTTTCAGGGATCCATCTTCTTGCAATACCTGTGTGTAATCAATCCTACCTACAGTTTTCATAAATGCTGTATTGAGATGCAGTATTTTCTAAACAACAAAGAAAACTCAGAACAGGTAAACATGAGGTGTGTCCTGTTAATGGCAAGCATATTTTTTGTCACTTCACAGAACAAAAAATTTTTTCAAAAATAAAAATAAGAAGTAGTGACTTTTTAAAATGTATTTTCTTACCCATGTAATACAAAACCCATAACATGATGCTGTAGTAATGTGCAAACTGAGCATATTTTAAAGAAACTGGGATCATCTCCTACAACCAGGCAGCACACTGACCCACAAGGCCTTCCATCCATGGCTGGCCACTTCTAGGCAGAAGCATCTGGCATTGTGCTGCATGAATAAATGCATTTTAGGGCCCCGCATGAACAGAAGATCAGCTATGGTATATGGAAATTCCTCAAAAAGCAATTTTCTATCTTTGAAGTATTTTAGCGGCCTCTGGGGTTTAGGAGCCCAACAATGAGTATTGAGTGCTGTCCACAACGGTGCAAAGTAGGCAGCTCAGGAGTGGAGTATTTAGACCACATGAAAAATAAATAAAATAAATGAAATATGTGCACTGACTGGGAAAACAGAAAGGTAAGTTTGTGTGCCACCCAGATAACCAGGCAGGTGGCACAGAAATATCTGGCAACTGCTTCTAATTGGAATTAACTTCTAAAAGGAGCCTTTCCAGCAGGTCCACAGACGAAGACCTGTCACATTATCAGATGATAATGTAAAACACATGGTGTCTCAGGTTCCTTATTGAACAATGCTTGAGCAGATGCACAACCAGATCCACTAAAAAAAAAAAAGCTCTAGAAGTAAGATGTTTTATAAACATGATTTTTATATTTATTATTCTACATACAAGCATAAGCACCCATCCATTTCATGCATCTTTAAAATTCACAGAAACATACTGAAAAGCATACAGTATTTGTTCCGCCATACAGCTGTGCTAAAGCCATTCCCAACAGTTTCCTTGAAGCAACTTAATTTTAGAATTGTATTAAAATTGTGAAAGGCTTTTACATTTAAAAAAAAAAAAAGCTGGTTATGTTGGTGATAAGTATTTCCTTTTAGAGTTAGATTTATATTGGACATTCATCATATGCAACATTCAAAAAGGATCTCAGGCCTTGTTTTGCACTACAGCTAAGAAAGGAAGGAGGGAATACAATAAACCAGAAACTTGTAACCTGTTTCTCTGTGAGGGAAATTTGGTTTATATATTAAGACAGACTTATAAATATTATAAAACTAAAATTAGCATGAACATGTATCATTTATAAAAAATATGGTGACATAATTGCAGAAATATTAAAAAATAAACAGAAATACAACAATTTAACTTGTTCTCTTTCTTCCTAGTTTGCTATTAAAGAATTGAAGACAACCAGATGAAATTTTTACAATAATTAACATATTTCCTTATCTGTTATTCAAAGACCATTTTACTTTGAGATGAAATTGTTTTAAACTGCTTTTATACTAGCAGAACCACAGACTACTGCCACTTGTCTGATCGAAACACCCTGCTTTCACAACTCCCTGAACCATAAGGCCAAAGACTCGAGTGTTGTAATTTTCGAGTAGCAGGTCAGGCATACACTTTTATACAATCGGAGTATAAAGGGTTCTGTGTGATCTGATGCAATGCCAGGTTAATTGGAAACAGTACCTAAAAGCTTAAAGATACTGAACACAGCAACGTATTGTGCCAGAGATTTGGAAGAGTGTATCTGTATGTAAATTCTTTTGCCACTTTTCTCCTTACAGTAACAGCAACCACCTGCCTGCTGCAAATAAAAATAAACAATGAAAGAATACAGAATCTGCGTGTCTGCTTGTTTTCCTCAAGACAAGAAGTTATATCATGAGGGTGTACTGTGGCCTGCAAAAGAAGGGAAATAGTTCAAAGGCTAAATGCAGCTGAAAGGGAGGCTACAGGCCTGTGTGCAATTGCTCTGTGACATTTCTGCGTGTAATTACCATCCGTCTGTTTTAGGCAGACACCCCTCTCACTGGTTTTGCATTCAGGCATTCCATTTGAATGCACACTTATGATAATTTCAGTTGCAAATATAGTGGGGAAATTGACCTCAGGTCTTGATTATTTTTTCTTTAAATGTGGTCCACATTTATAAGAGCACAGTTAGAGTTACCACTCTAAAATTCTGCTGTTCAAAAATATCAGTATATACCTGGATTGTTATTTGGTTTCCAAAAATGCAGAAATGAAGGAAAGAAGGGAAGAACAGCTGTAACTAAGAGCAAAGACATGTTTTAATGAGCAGGCAGAGCTTTAGATAAGAAATAGAGTGACAATATTGTGATTTACAGATTAAACATTCCAGCCAAAAGCTGTGTATGAAAGCAAGATACAACACTTCCAAATAACAGGATAGCTCTTCAGCTGATGCAATTCAGCAAAGCTCCACTGGAAACAATGCAGCTACTCTGATTTACGCTGGCTTGAGATCTTGCTCAATATGTTTATAGCTTAATGGCTCAATATTAATCTAAAAATCAGAAAAATAACAACTTGTCATTTATTTAACCCCAGCATGATGGAAGGTTAAACTAAATACAGAAAGCCCATAACAAATAGCAGGGACATTCTAAGGTCACCAAATGAAGGCTGTCGTTTTTGTATTCAGGCCAGTGATAAAAGAGTTTTTAAATGTTTGGACATTCAATCTATGTAGTGCCACAACCTGAACATACCCCTTTGCCAAACACAGACTCACTAAATCCTCTTGGAATGTTGTTTACCTCTGAATAAATCAAATTTGACAGAGTAGGTTAACTTTACAGATTCATTTTTCAATCACAAATGATTGATATTTTTTACAGAAAGCAAGCTACAAAATTCTTACTGCATTACTGACTATTGGAAGTCATATTGTTCTTGAGTGTTATACGAAATCCCAGCAATTTTTCAAGGACTTTGTTTCATAGCTATCCACCCTCTCTGTGAGAACACAGCAGCGAGTGTACCTCAAACAAGGATCACCCAGCAGAGATACTTTATCAATTATTTTAAGTCGGTGTCTTTCTCGCAGAGGCTGAACATGTTATACTGTGCATTTTACTGCACTGGCCTAGTGCTAAAATCCTAAATCCATTATCTAGGCTTATGTCACAAAACAATAAAGAACACGCTACCAAAAGAAACTCAATGAAAGCTGAGATATAGGAAGGTTTATTGTTAGCTGATTAAAAACAAATCATAACAGAAAATAGGAAGGGGGAGCTAGAAGCAATTTCTATCATTTGATTTTTTTAAAAATCGTTTGTTGAAAGGCCAGAAGTAATACAAAAAACCCCTTCATGTTAAAAATTATATGTATTTCTTGTTCCCTTAATTAAAAAATAAATATGCACATAAAATTTGATGCCAGCAACAATATTCATACATTGCATTACTTGTTTTTCCAACTGAATATGCTATTTTGGTTAGTATCTGTTTAATTATTATATGTAGTACTGCTTGAGGCTATCTGATATGGGTGTCTATGGAAAAATGACTGTAATTCACTTTTATTATTATAATGACCTTGGTCTGTGACAGGACTGAATTAAATATCAGTGAGAATTTACACAATTCACTGTGCTCAGGTTTGTGCCACTTAACGTTCAGTGTTTAACTGGAGCACCTAAGTTAGGTGGATGGATTTAGATGTACATTTGTCCTGAGGCTGTCTATACTGTCAATGAAGACTGATAGGCACTGCCAAAAGGCAGTTCAGATCTCAGATGAATGGAATTACACTTTGGGGTGCCTGCTGCCTCCATTCTCTACAGAGATAGCCTAGGATAAGTGTGTTTCTACGCTCAGTGCTTCAACTGAGTGCTTAACAGTTATCTGGAGTGTATATTATACATACATTCTATGGAAACACATACTCAAATTGTTAATATTTAATATTATGTTAGAAAACTAATATTTCCTGAGCACAAAGGCAACAACCAGTTGGGAAAAAAAATCCACTGTCCAAATCACTGCTTCGTGCTGATGTTCTTGGTGTTTCATTAGAATGCAGTCTATAAGTGCTTGAGAATCAACTGTTTCTCAAGCAACACCAGCTAATTTCTACTGTCTTATATACCTGTTCATTCATCAATTCAATTTTTATTCTTTTTCAATGTATTCTAAAGGTATGGTCCTAATAGTCCCAGACACTCTCTTTATAGGTGGGCAAGTAGCTTATTTGATAACTTTATTTTCCTATTCATATTTTATCACCAGACTATTAAACATTTTATTTGGGGGATCTACTTTGGCGCGGAATAGGCAGGACTGATAAATATTGAGTGTTCAGAAGCTGTTCTTCCCTCAGTGCAGCTAGTGTGTGGAGTAGTTTCTTTAGATTCTAGGTATAAATCCCATTTATATGAACTGAAGTATCTCCCCTGATTTTCAGCAGCCTTCTCTCCCTGAGAAACCTGTGGGTTCTTGGTTATAAATAGTGTCAGGTTAAGAAACTGAACCAAGACATTCACTACTTCCTGTACATGTTGTATCCACTGCAATACTGTGTTAAGGAGTGCCAGCTCCTCCATTCTTAGTATTTTTAAAGGAAATCCAATTCTTGCTTACTTTTTTGAAAGTGGAGGCCTGGGCACTTAACTGGAGGAAGGGGTGCAGCAATGTGGGTCTCAAATGAAGGGTCACTCAGCCTTGAAGGAGAAGCCTGAGGAGGGTGACTCCAACCTAGCCCCAGGAGCTGCTGGATTAAGTGAGCTTTTCAAGGATTTTGCCCAGTCTGGCTATGCATTTTTTTTAAAGACTTTAATCTGAAATCTCTTACAACACCTCTTAGACACTTTCAGGTACAATCTTCTTGGTTAAGCACTTGAACCAAGACATTGAATTTAGTATCACAGCTCTGAAATTTGTTTCAGTGGTTTGTTTTTGTTTTGTTTTGGTTTTTTTTGTACTGAGCTTGAATGAAACTGTCAGGATCAGAATTATAGAATCAGTGGGACATTTGACTGCTGGTGGCAGAGAGAGCACATTACAGAAACACCACTATGTTCACCTTTCTCTTGCCATCCACTCTGACGCATCTACCTCTGCTTACTGACAGATAAAAGGCTGTCGACCACTGTCTGAACCTGCGCTAGCAATTAGACTGAGCAAGTAGAAATGGAGCAGAACCGTCTGTGCCAAGGACCAGCTATATACACTAAAGGTGTATCAGTGAGTTTACACCAGCTGTCTCTAGCCTGCTCCCTTGGATTTGCTGCTCATTACTAACGTGAGTGCAGGGAGCACTGGAGGAGCACCTCTGTAAGCATTCAGCTTAGGAGTCCAGTTGGAATGCTCAGAAACCACAAGATGTGAGCAAAAGCCAATAAGTAGACGCTACAGGGTGTTCACATGCTCCTTTTCCAAAAGAGAATATTAACTTAGACACAACTGATATGACTGCTTGTTTTCTGAGAGGCTGATGTTCTACAAAATACAGGTAATTTTGCCTTTTTATTTTCAACCTTAGAATATGTGTTGCAGTAGAAGACCATCAATTGACGTAGATTTCATAGATGAAATGCAAAGCTTAAAAGACCTGACAATATCCAGGTCATAATTTTTTTTAATACTTGTAGAAAAGAACAAAAATTAAGGTTACCTTCTTATGAAAAATTTTTTAGAAACCATTATGGTTACTGCTTTATGCAAAAAAATTATGAACATATAATTCAACAGCCCTCTCCCCAGAATCAAACATCGTATATATTTCTATTTTCTGATGACAAACAGACTATTTGGTACTCTCTTGCCTTCCCAGAAAGATTACCTTAGAGTCCTGTCTGAGAAACAGCCTGAAAGAAGGACGTAGGGGGATCCTAAACATGGAGTAGAAAATGAAAACAGAGTAAGATATTTTAACACAGTATGTGTATTTAGCAATAAAAGAAAACAAAATAACTAAGAACACTATCTTCCAATTTAGAATCCAAAATGGTAAATCTGTATTATTCAATCAGTGTTACAAAACCAAATTAATTCCAGCACACAGTTAATTTTATTGGCCAAATAAATTGAAAAATGAGTAGTTTTTAATAAGAGTATCTTACCTAAAGCATAAAGGACATCGCTGCTGAATAGATATTAGGCCTCAATCAGAATTTTTTTTAAATTTAACCCTGGTATGTTCTACAATAGCAGACTTACCATGAGCAGAGAATAATGGAAATGTAAAACAATCATATACTGATTCAAAATTTGGATTTCAGAATTTCCCATGAGATATTTTAGGGCACACGATTCACATCTGACACTTTGGAGGTCAAGTCTTGCTAACTAAAGCTTTTTTCATCTTAAATATCCAGTTAGGATTTCCATCACTTCTGTTCTAGACATTTTAATCCAGTATTCAACCAAGGTTTATTTTTATGGAAGGATAAGGCGACAAATAAGCAAACAGAGCACAACTCTCGAAATTATATACCAGTTGTAGACCTCAAGGTTCTCTATAGTTGGCGATTGGGATAGACATTTTTTTCTGTTTTGACAGTTCTCCCTCCACCTTACTATACTACAAGAAGAAACGAACACTTTCCAAAGATTTTCCTGATAAGAAGGGGAAAACCCCAGAGAAATAAAAACAACAAGGGGAAGATCATTAAGTTCCAAATATTAGTAAGAGAGTGTCCATTACACACATATGAGAGTTACTGGTTCAAGCCTTTGATTAACCTTGAGGTCCCATTTTCTAGATAAGTTTTTTAACTATGATGGTGTATATCTGAGCAGGACACGGCTTGGACAATTAGCTCAGTTTTGTAAAAACTTAATGATTCATTGTACTGTTGCACCTACATAGAATGTAGGCAGCCTGGGCAGACTAATTAAGAAGAAGGTCTTTAATATAGCCCTTATATCTACCACAGATATCACAAAATAAGCAGGCAAGTGTTGGCTACGTTGTGAGTTGTCCTAACCTTGCACATCTTTTTTTGGTTTTCTTTTTTTTCCCGAAGTCTATTGTGAGGCCCTAAGCTATTAATAACCTCAATTTTCCCATAATTTTTTTTAGCAAAAGTTGCCAGAATCTATTAACTCACTTAATTTAATAGCCAGAGCTTTACTGTGCAAACAACTGCAGAAATTATACTTCATAGAAATTTTCACTCCATCTGAACTGACTTCAGAAGAGAGGTACTGGAGAAAATGAATATATTTAACAATCAGAGTTACTAATGAACAGAAGAGTGAGCTGTTACAACCCACCCATGAATAAACAGGAAACAGGAAACTTTAGTGCAAAGTTCAGGCTTAATTAGACACACAGTCATTAAGTGCAGCCTGCTCTGACTTCTCCCTGGCATAGGCTACACAACCACATCTAGTAATTCATGCAACACCTGGTAAGGAATCCACCCATATTTTTTCTCAAGATTCTTGATGTGGTTATTTAATCATCCACTCCTTCATTCATCCAGGTCTCTGTTGATTTAGTAGTAAATTTCTCACTCTCTCCCCCTCCTTGACTCTAAACAGCTGCAGTGTGTAACATACACTATAATTTTCCTATAATTTTTCCCCTACAAATTGTCATAATGAAAATACTGTTATCTATCTTATCTTATTATTTACAATAATAATACAAAATATTATTTTGTATTATTTTGTCTTTTGCTCTACTGGAAGGACTTTAAATATTTAGATGTATTAAAAAATTTATCTAGGGTCACAATATCCTCCATCCTGTGAGGAAGTCAGATATTGCTAAGCAAATGATAAGCAGGATGGATCTGGTGATTCAAAGATTTCCAGCCCTACTGCAGCCTTGGCAACAGTCTCATTACCCTCAGTGTCAATGTAGCCAGGATTTCACCCCAATGGCAATCTGAAATTTCGTTCAACAGTTGGGTCACTTGGATTGTGAAACAAAAAGGAATTAATAAAAAAGAACTTGTCTTGTAAGACATCCCATACTTACTGTTTCTAGATTGAAAGCAAGCAACAACTCAATAAAATACAATGGAAAATGATAATGGCTGGTGACAAGACCAGAACAATGGGCACAAACTGAAATAAAAGATGTTCCTCCTAAACATCAGGAAACACTTTTTACTGTGAGGATGCCTGTCCACCGGCACAGGTTGCCTATGGAGATTGTGGATGTACCTCCAATCTTGGAGATATTCAAAAGCCATCTGGACATGGTCCTGGGCAATCAGCTCTAGGTGGCCCTGCTTGAGCTGGGAGGCTGAACTAAATGACTTCTGGAGGTCCCTTCCAACACCAAGCACTCTGTGATTCTGTAATACTTGCCAAGTGGATTTAGACTATTTGGCCCAAGAAAATGTTATTATTACTTTCTTACCAAATACTACTGAACAAATTTTTACCATGATCTAGCAAGAAAAGCTGCCTGCAATCCCCATACAAGAAGTAGATTAATAAAGCAGGGTAATCACAGTACCTCCTAAGATGTCAGCCAGCAATGGCTATTGCCCTCCAATCCAATTCATAAAAGAATATTTCCAAAAGATATCATAATTCCGTGCATTTGCACAAGTTTCCTGTAGGACAGATTTCCAGTGACCTTAGCCAGAGGCTGTAATTATTCATTACATAAAAGCCCCTTTTCAGTGCTCAGGAAAGTGAGGACCAGCTTCATAGCGACTAGATTACACTTCAAGATGAGCAATATTAACTTTAAATAGCAAATTAATCTTTTTATAGACCATGTTTAATCCTTGGGCAGAACCTTACAGTTATGAACACCACCTGGTGCAATATGTATAAAATTCACTGCCACTGTTGAGAGAGACCAAAGCTTATGCTAGATTTCAATTTCACTTAAGGTTTCAAATAAGGATTTAAATGGGATTTGGGGATGTGGAGTGAAAGGGGTGGCTAAGCCAGTCATTTGCCAGGGTGGTGCACTTGCTGTGAACTCCTTGTGTGTGGTTTCTAGACCAAAAATGCAAAGTAATAAAATATGCCTTTTATTAATTATAAAATTAGATTCTGACTATACATACAATTTAAAATATAATCCTAATGTATATGATAAAGTATTTTAAACAAAACAATAAAAAGAATAATAATGTCTTATTGGATCATCTGCCTTATACGCTTTTGCTGAATCACATGAAACTGAGCTAAAAGTACTTCAACATCTTTTGTCAGACTTAAAGAAAAATTCAGCAAGCAAATCTTTTTCCCAATGATTTTTTGTATCTGAGATAGCCACAAACATGCAAAACTGGAAAAAAAGATTATTTTTCTTATTGATTTAGTCAGTTGGTAAAAAGGGTATGACAGTAAAGGGAATGTACAGTACCTGTGTTTTGATCTTTCTTAAGGTTGTAATAGAGAGGTTATACATTTCATCTGAGCTGACAGCAGTTTGAAATGTTATAGATAGGCTTCCTGAGCACAACCATTATTTACTGTTTGACTGTAATGTCAGTCTTTTTCTGCTTTTTCAATATTGTTTGCACTTTGCCTCTGTGAAAAGGGTCTTGATTGAACTATACAAGAGGAGATATTTCTATCTTTCTATGGGATCAATGAAGATGTGTTTACAGGTCCTGGACACAGTGTACACACCACAATAATGGATTTTAGTCTGTTTGTTGACTGAAAGCTCCTTTTCTTTGTAACTTGTCAATCTTGCATCTATTACTTGATTGCAACATAAAAGGCTATTTGGACAAGCTCTAAAACAACAGCTGTATCAATCTAAGCAAAGTGGTTAGCTGCACTAAGTATGCAGCCTTTAGCAAGATAAATCACTTTAAACTTGAAATCATGCAGGACTTTATTTGTGTCTCCATCTATCATCTCTACTGCATGCACAGTTTTCTTTAAAATGTTTTTACTGAAATGGTACTGATCAACATGTGATTGCAATGAAGTAATGAAAACTAAAACCACACATAATTAACTTTTATAATTCTGAACATAAGCAGAAAACATATGAATGTATCCAGCATGTATCTTTTCCATAACTGATCTCTTGTATCCTGCTATGACCAATGCATATTTAATCAAGGATGACTGTCCTTAGCTTCTAGACCTCACATTTTTAATGTTGTCCATTAGAGGAACACAGTCTGAACTTGGTTACCTCTCTAGGTAGGGAGAAATGCATACCCTGAATCATCTCATCTCATTACATTTATTGAGTCTTGAAACATACATTAATTCATAATCCAAACAAAAGTATTCATCCCCTAATACAAAATACAGCTAAACTGTTTGATTCTATAACCTTCAAGAGCAGAGAAGCTCCACAGGGAGACAGCACACAGCATAAACTCTGTTAGAGATCTTATATTATTGCATAGAAAAAAAAAGAAGACAAAAAGGCCACCAAACAAAAGACTCTGTGAAGGTTAAAATGAGTCCAAGAGAAGTGAGACCTCAGGGAGTGTGAGCCAACAGGGTGAGTTTGCCCTAGACCACCACAGAAGTAACTTTGCTGGGCCAAAAAGATTTGCAGGGGCAAACATGGTAATTACAGCAACATGATTGGCAGAGACAGGGACTCAGAGTTCAACAGTAGCTGTAATCAGCAGTGAATTTTCTTCGGTTTCCTCTCTGCTTTGTGCTAATTAGAGCCAGCAGTGGGAGCACCTGATCCTCCTAACTCACTGTTCCCCAGCTCCAAAGGTCCACACGTATGCAATCTGTAGGCCACTTGGCAGGATAGCAGTGAAGCAAAACTACCGTTTTCATTTCACAATAGAGTTTTAAGACATGCATCAACTTTGGCTCCAGCACATTCCTAGCAGACCACTGCAACTGTAGAGAATTGGATATGCTTTACTAGAAAGCCAAACACTGAACCAAAGGTGATGCTGAAAAAAAATGCCGAGAAAGTTGATGCAGCTCTGAAAAAGAGCCAACAAAAAATATGTCCTCTTAATGAGGTTCAGCCATTTGAAAAGTGTTCATAACTGCAGAACACTGATGCATTTTCTTACCATAGTGGTAATTTCTAAAATTATCATTGCTAGAAGCAGCTATTTCTCAATTGGAATAGCAGAACAATAGTTGGCTTGACCTGCACTCTGTAATTCCCTAGTAGCAAGCACAGCAACATGAAAAGACGAAAAGAACGGCAAACACCTGTTTCAAAAATCATTTCCTATCCGATAGTGATTAGGCTGCTATCAAGGGAAAATGTTGCAGTCTTAGTGGTATCATACTGGAAAGCTTCAATGGCAGTAACATTTTTAGTAACACAGCTTTTGAAACTAAAGTGTAGAAATGTTCTTTCTAAATTGCGTAAGACTGTGCCTGTTCTACTCTCCTTTGTTCATACTTGCTCACAAAAGTCACAAGTAATTAACTTCTATCTGAATGAGTCATGGTTTCAAAAGCTTATCCTTTTAAAAAGACTATGGCAATGAGTTCAGAAAGAACTGAAGGAGATCAGCACATAACAAATTCAGAATTATTATTTCTGTACGTTTTGCATGCTGTTTCTGAGAAACTTTTGCTCTTTGGCCCTTACATTTCTGAGTCTAAGTAAAATAAGCTCCATAACAACTTTAGAAAACATTTCTGTGGTTATTCAGTAATGGTTGTCCTCTTAGCTTTGCAGAAGTGGAGCAGAAAACTGTGTTAACATACCTTGGTCACTTAAAAATTCTGTTGCGTAGTTACATGGAGTTCCAAGTATTTCTCTGTGGTTTAAAGCAATCACAGAAACAGTGAGGTGGTTCATCAGGCTCCCATACACACGAGCTGCTCTTAATTCTGTTTGTAATCTTGTGGGAAAATCCCACACAACTCTGAACAAAAATACATTAACAGCAGTCTACTGAATATTAAGAACCGACAAGAATTTTTATAGAACTTTTAGTTTAGAAGGTAATGAAAAATTATTTGTAGAACTGCATTTCCAACCCGTGTGAGTACCTTTGTTTCCATCTCAATCCCATATAATTTATCATATTAGTCATCGTAATATGGGACATATGATGCAGCCTGAAGAAAGAGAATGAATAAACTAAATACATTTCTGTCTTTTTATCCTGTTTTTGTCATCTAAAAAGGAAGTTTCTAAAGATAGAAGAGGAGAGCAGCAGGAGCACTAGTAAGGGATGGAAGCTGCAGCAAATCAGTATTCCATTTACAATGCCAGCCAGCAAACAGCTTTCAGTAAAGCACAGTATCCAAAGAAACAGTTAAGAAACCTTATTGGATCATCTGCCCTATATGCCTTTTGTGGGTTTTTTTTTGAGAAAATGAGGGGAGACAAAGAACATGATCACTAAATACCTGTAATAAAATACATATTACAATGTCTTGCAATTTCTGGTATTGTGATAGCCAAAAATCCCTAAATAGGACAAGCTGCTACTAGTCACTTTATATAAAGCATCTAGTGATCCAAGTTGTGGAAAACCAGAAATACAAGCCAGAGGCAAGTGGCAGCCCCTCAGTGCCAGCAGCTTAGGTTCCACATAACAGGTTTGTGGTGCAACTTCAAATGGCATTGGTGGGCTCAGCCTTTTGATAAGCAAAAGTTTGTCTGAGTAAGAGGAGTACAGCAGGATGTCAAATGTGAAGAAGTCTAAATTTGACAGAACTGATTTTCATTGATCTTCCGTAAGAGCCATCAGCTTCAGGATGCTAAACTTTGGTAAATTAGAGGCAGGATATGACTATGACAACTTAGATTTGAGTCAGATTTAAAGGAGACAACTCTTTCTGCTGTTTTCTTCCAAAACCATTATGTATTAGACATCCAGAACAACTCTAAAGTACTACCTATCCCTGATTTAGTTCGTAAACACTGGGGGCATAGCACACCTTCCCCTCTTAAAGCTATAGTGTGCACTCCAGTCAAGTTGGTGGAAGCTGCCCAGTTTTTTTTGTCTTAAACTGACTTCCCACTTGACAGCCTCACGTGTCACCTTGATGTCACTACCTCTGTCAGTCCCAGCCAGTTTTATTTTTGTCAGCCACAAGCAGAAATAAAAGAATGTCCACATATGTTCTCTTCAAAGCTTGATACAGAAACTATTTTTGTAGTTAGTGCACAAATGCTTGAGCCTGAGCTGGATAACTTCTGGTAATCCACCCTATCACGTCAGGCTGACAAGCCCTGATTATGCTTGCTGCATGTTGAAATATGTACAACTGAGAAAACAGACAGCATTTTTCTGGATATATACATGTGTATCAGTGTCAAACATAGCTGAGATTACCTAAACAAACCTCTGGCCCAGAGAATGATTTTACTGTCTGACTAAGTGATAGTAAAATTTAAATACAAAGAGAGCATCAGTAGCACAGTATTTTAAAACTAGCGGCAGAAATAAGAATGTTTTTGACCCTAAGTGTTTTTAATCAGAAGGAAATATTTGCACAAGAAAACCTGGTGCATCAGATCACACAACTTTTCCAATTTTCCCCCTGAAAATAAAGAATTTTTCTTAAGATTTTTCAAAACCTTTACGACATAACTTTTAGTGTGTCTGTGTAACAGCCTTCTTAGTTTATACAAAGTTGCAAAAAATAATTTTGCTTGTCACCTAATTTATAAAATCTTTAAAAAGTTGGATTTGAGAATCAAGTCTGATCTTCCCTCAAATTGCATAATAGACAGAAGAAAATTATTTTAAAAGTAGATCTGATCAGTAAATTCAGAGCAATCTTCAGAAGAAACTGAATGGCAGTCACTTTATGAACTTAGTTTTCTTACTTTTTAACAATTGCAAAGACGTTACCTGCTTCTCAACCATGTTTCTTAAAAAAGGAAAACACCGCACCATGACTGATTTTCTGACACTTTCTAAAGGAAACGTACAATATTTCTTTATTGATACACAACTTATTAAATGAGCATGACTATAATTTGGTGGTAAAATGACCCACATCATTCTTGGTGCAGAAGTCTCTCCATGCAAATGACATAAAACAATTAGTAGAAGAAATACATGATGCAGCGAAGAATGGAACAAGGACAAGTTTTGGACCTTTTGTCCTCCTTATAAGTTCCAGAGAATTTAATCATACTCATCGCTCCACTCAGCCCAGTGACTCATGATTTTTATTTAGCCCATTGGAAAACCTTCAGTAGGAGTGACAACTGAGTTTTCTGGAAATGCTCCTGTACTCAGGGCAAACTCTAGACAGATGAGAAACATTTTGAATTCCTTCATACAGTTTGCTCTCAACCCAACTTGTAACCATCAATTAGTACTACCAAGCTTCACAGGCATCACACCCAGCCAACCTCTCATCTTGGGGGGGAAATCCCAAAACCGCTTTGTTTCTGTAAACCAGAGCACACAATTCTTCTACCTACAGGGAAGGATGTTCAACCACTGGTTCACGAAAAGCATCTGTCTTCACACGTGGTAAAGTCCTGGAAAGCTGTGATATTTAAAATATTTTCTGTTTTTAAGGCAGAATAATTCCCTTATTTCAGATTCTAGTTTGGGAAATCTAAGTTTCTGTATTAATTGTACTACTTCTCCCTGTATTAATTATAATTAGGTAAGTCTGGTAGCCTTTTGAGCTAACACTTCTTTCTCTATGTGACCCAGGTGCCCAAGGTATAGGTCTTTCAATCTGGGAACTGCTGTGTCTAAATACTTTTCTGGTTTCTCACTTTACCTGTGAGAGGATGCAAAGCAAAAATCTTCTCTTTTCCATGCAGAGTAAGAAAGTTGTTGATGTAATGCTCTACAGTTACCATATAAGAGAAAGATGATTGACTTAGGTGAGTGGTCTAATTGTTTGTGAAGTTGGTAACTTCGACTAAAATGATAATCTTGGAAGTATCTTATTGATCAAGGACTTTTCAAACATCACGGTTTTATGTTACAATGCTGGATAATCATGTATGTTTATAGGTACAGTATGCATTTGTAAAATCAGATCATACACTTATGTTAATTAAATGTCTGCATAAATAAACATATGTATTTAAACATTATCTTAATGGGAAGCCATAATGAAATACTACAGCTGATTAAATCAACCAGGTAAATTCTCCCTAAAGATATAGAAGGAATTTCTGCAAATATTTCCCAGATTTCCTTTTCCTGAAAAGTTGGTTATCTTGTTAATTCATGAAGGTATTAACTATCCAATAAATTCAGCATATCCCTAGTTGTAAGCTGTCAGGATGTGACATAACATCCTATAACATGATGCTACATGGTACATAATGCCTTAAATTAAAAAGAAAAAGAAAGCAAGACATTCTTTCAGAGAAATAGTGGGTAGCTAATCTGAATATTTGGGGTAATTGGCTCTAGGAAGAGAGAGAGAGAGATCATTATTTCAGATTCCCTAGTGAGTGTTAATTAGTCATATTGCCTCATTGTTTGACAAAGAGAACATTGCTCGTACTGCTAAATCTATAATGACACATAGGCTTTTGCAGCCCAGGTATTTTAAACTACCTTGACTGACTGACAGGTGGGTATTTCTATTCATAGCTGAATGCGCTCACAGAGTTAAAGTTATGTTGTCTCAGAGGTATGAGAGTTTTCTCATCCTGATCATGAGAAGCTTTATTTTTAAACAACAGGGAACAAATTGCACTCTGACCATTAAAATGGGAGTCCTCTATTTGTAAGCATAAAGGGTGCATGGTTTCCTGTAAGAACACGGCCTTGGTACCTACGCTTAGCTAGGCAGCAGTCAACAGCTGTAGGTAAATTACAAATACTTTGCTGTCACGTTAGGCATCCAAGTCCAACACTGAGGTGCAAGAGTGGCAGTATCACACCTGTCAAACTTTTGTTGTTTGCCTTTGACAGCCAGATCTTTAGCACTAAAAACACAGGTAAGTGAAAAATAGTATCACAAAGATAGCTGTATTTTTCTCTGTATGTTTGACATGACTGCACTGTCCAAAAAGAGAGATGATAAATTACTGGCTCTACTGCCTATATGAACCTCAAATTAAGGTTCTGATTCCAAATAAAATTAATTTATTGAAGTCAAGCAGTTCAATAGAAAAGATTTAGAGAAAACAAATAGAAAATTATATGATGGTCTGACATTCCCAGACATGCGAAATGTTTTCAAATTGTGTTTCTGCATCCTCAGTCTTGGTCTTTCCCCTCCTAACAGCATTACTTATTGCGACTGGACATGGGAATAATGTGTGTGATTGGCTGTTGGATTTTTCCTCTGTTTTTTAAAGTGAGAAACAGATAACCTAGCCCAGGCATTCAGGTACCTGTTAAGTAACCCACTTTACCATCTTCAGCATATCTTGCTCATTAGCAGGGTGGATTCTCATTCAGTTCATTATTTTCTGTGTGCATTTGTGTGAGGACTCAACAGATAAACATGAAGAATTAAATCTGGCAGATGAAAAATTCTTGCTGATAGTTTTGTGCTCTGCTTCTCTTAATCTGCTGAGCTAAAATTTGCAATGCCTTGAAAGCCAGTTAATTGATCAGACTTCCCTACCTTGGAAATGTTTTTGGAGGGTAGAGTAACGGCTAAGAAAGGGAACAGCTTCACTCAGGAAGTCATCATTGCATGTCTGGGAGAACAACTAGATAACTGTCTCTTCCCACGAACTATATGAACAATCCTGATATCACTTCCTACAGATTAACCACCATAGTATCTGAATTCCAGTGTGGAATTGTAGCTTCGTCAAGAATGACCCTGTCCCAGAAAAGATGGCATTACTTTTTATATGTTACCATGCTCCACGGGCAGTGCAGATCTAAGTGTGCTTACTGGAGACTTTCATATGAAAAAAATATAGGGAGA
Source organism: Origma solitaria (assembly GCA_013397895.1). Classification (NCBI taxonomy): domain Eukaryota; kingdom Metazoa; phylum Chordata; class Aves; order Passeriformes; family Acanthizidae; genus Origma; species Origma solitaria. The sequence goes on along the minus strand of VZRL01005208.1, from coordinate 2,732,388 downwards.
TTTCCACAAAATATAGGCTATCCAGACTTTCATAAAATATGACTTACCCCCCACCCCAACCCTCTGCTCCACAAATGTAAATACAAAGGGCTAAATTTACTGTGCTGGTGTAACTTTACTGACTTCATTGAACAGTGGTTTGGTAATTAGAGTATTAGACAACTCTCAGAAGATCTACTTTCTTTTTACATAGAACTTCTGACCTCTCTTATGTCATCTGCCTCACAAGTATAACGAAGGTTTGTCTTCATAAAATATCACAAGACCTACATTACATTGGACTTCCTAAAAATTAACCTGACTACCGTTACTCAGCATGAAAATATATGTCTCATAATTATGACAGCCTGTCAATGTCTACAACAGGAGCACCTTTTTTGATAGGTGATTACACCATACATGACATTGAAGAATATAAAATCTCCATCCATAGCATAAGGACATGCAGCAATGAAATGAAATTACTACTGATTCATAATGACATTTTTAACAGGTATTAGGTATGGTAATTGATATGATATGATATGATATGATAATAGTCACCTGTATCCAATCTTGTCTACTTAAACTTCGAAATTTTTTATAAGAACTCCAAAGAGCAAGACTCCAGATGTCCTGTGACTGAATTTTTAGATTTCATGACAATAGATATGGTCCCACAGTGTTTAAAACCCTGTGTATTACTCCCCTCTTGAGGCACATGAGAAGTCCCTGTTATCAGCAGAGGCATGTCTATAAATTGAGAAAATACCTCTAAAATGGTGTTTTTAAACCATTCTAATATTTTTTTTTGCAGCATGTATCATTTAACATTTTCTAGGTACCATGCATACATTAACTAATGAATCCCAACAATATTTCTGTGAGTTAAGTGTCTATAACCATCACTTTTTAAAGGGAGTGGTGCAACTGACACAGGAGGCCAACTTCATACATGAGCTACAGTAGGGATGCATTTAGCTAGTTTTGTTAAGTGTCATAAATAATCTTAAACCAGTCCTTTCTGCATGTTTGCAGCAAAGGTAGAATTGGAACCTGTTTTTTTCTCTCATCTGTCCTCTGGTGCAGTTCACCAGTGTGGTACCTAATGACTTTATGCAATTCCGGGCAACACCTTCAGCTGCCATCAGCAGCTGCAATTTTTCTGAATCAAGCACAGTTGTACTGAATTAGGCCAAAGTCTTTCTGAACAGTTTTGCGCAAAAACTTTCTATGCCCGATTAAGAAGAAATGTCTCTTCTTTTGGCAGCACCTGGTCTCTTCAGGAACACATGTTTACATTTTATTGAATTGCACACATACACTATGCTTTTTGGATAGCTGCAGACATATTAATATTGAACTGTAGAAAGCCACATATTGGTAATGAGCCCGTTTTGTGTCTTGGCTCATGGAAAAGAATGTGGAAATACCTTGTTCTGTGGTATTTTTCCTCTGACAGTACTGATACAGTGCCGCAGGCACTCTGGAAATAATAGCATAAGGTTAACTGACAATTGCATGTGTATTTACACCGATAGCCTGATATTATCATATTGTTAAAGAAAATAAATCTGGGGCTAGAATATACAACTAAATAAATTTCTAGACATTGAAAGCTACTGAAGCTAGAAGAGACATTATGCTCGAACTGTTCACATAGCTCACATGGCTCAAACATTCTGTATACATGCCATTTCAGAAACCTCTGAGAATCCTAGAGGAGCGGCAGGCACAAGGAAAGCTTTAAAACGTGGCAGAGCATTAGCTCAGCGGTACTTGCATAGCCTCTGCTCCCATGGAAGTTAACACAATCTTTACATAAATGCACTATCAGTCCACACAGAGCAAGCAAATTAAGCAACGAAGGTTCATCTGTAAATGGACAGGTTTTGAGAGATGGGATTATCTACAGTTTTCTTAAAACAGTAATATCCTTTTTTCGGGGACTAGGGAGAGTTGAAGGCCCTAAGCTGCAAGGTCTCAAGGAATTGTATTCATAGGACAATTAAAAATTAGTGTCACTATATAACACAGATGTATGTAGTACAACCCACAAAATGCACTAATGAGACATCCTAACCAAACTATCCTGCTGGCTCCTTGAAAGCTCCCATCCTTACACTGTGTACTGAGCAGAAAGACAACAGTTACATTCAATGCCAAGAGTCTGAATAAACAGACTCTCTATGCTTCTCACTGGGCCATGCCTTGCCAATCAACTCCTCTCTCCCTGTATCACCTGTGCTACCTTTATGTGTCTTTGTACTCGTACAAGTTCCCATTAAGCTGTAAAATTTACCCTAAAAACACTGCTCCATAGCTTAACACTTTCATACCTTCAAAGTTAAATCAGGTCCCTTTACTATGCTTAGAAAATGTGTCTTTTTGTTTTGTGTGAGGCTTTTGTTAGCAGCATTACTCTAGGTGCTTATGAAGTAATGATTATGTCTCTGAAGCCCAGTACTCAATGCTTTTTCTAGGTACATTATTTTCCTTTTACTTTGCTGTCCTGCCATATAAAATGACTCTTGCATTTCACCTGTAAATTAATTAAATTTTCATTTTTCTTTAGCTTAGAAGGACATAAACAAGTTTCACATAATTTTAATTCCATAAGAACTTTTATTTATTGTTTACTGTACAGCCAGAATTGAGTCTCCTAAAGCATATGTTCTGTAGCTCTAGATGACTACCTGGAAGTTTAGGTGGTATCATGGTTTTAGTGTTGATGACTGAGGAATTTAAGGGGCGATTTCTGGGAAAGTACACTACACTTAACCTTCTCACCAGTTTTCTCACTGCCTGACTTTAAATATATTTTCTACTCAATCAATAATTTCTTAGCTGACAAAAACAATTTTCTAAAAGCTGTGGTAGTATGTAGAATTTGTTATACAGCAGTAATTCAACTTGTCATGTTGTCCAATAGAAATATTACCAGAAGGCAATCTACCAGTTTCAGTCACTGTCACCAGAGTTTAAACAACAACACGGCATTTGAGAAACAGGGGTTTGCTACAAAATCTACAAAATCAGCTAGTGGTGGCAACTTTCCATATCATGTCACCTTAGGTGGTGGACTCAGTCAATACCTTTCAAATTGTTTCTTACTCAGAGCAAATGAAATTGTGCAATGCAGAGAATTGAAAACACTTTTAGACCACTGAGCTGGTCTGTTGAGAATGATACAGTATTGCTACCAGAACATCTATCAGAACAATCCCCTTAGAATTATTAGAGCCCTTAAAGTGTTAGAGCAGAGCCCTTAAAAATTAGGTATGTATGTTCTCACTGAGAAAAATTTGCTAGAAAAGGGAAAATAATACGGAACACAAGAAGCTCACTTCTTGTGAGCTTCTCAACTCTCTGCCCATCTGGGGAGCTATCCCCAGTGCCTGCAGTGCCTGGGAACAAAGGACAGGAGAAGAAATTACAAAGCATGGCTACAGCAGCTCTACCTGCCACACTTTGGGAGCTCTCAATGTTGCTGAAGGAAGCAGGCAGGGGCTGACAAACCTCCTTTGCCACTGCTGAGGAGTCTCTGCCATATCCCACTATAAGTGATGGTCTGATCCGTGCCGTGGGTCAAGACAGCTCACCCTCAGCTAAGAGGCTGGGTGTGTATTCCAAGTTGTGAATTTCTGAACCTTCTTTGGGGACCTCATGTCTGAAAGCTAATCCAACTAAATAGATTTCTAACACAAAATATCATGTGATATTTACATTTCAAATGATGACCAACATAAGGGATCCCAGAAGTTAAGAAAAGTGACTTGGAAGGATTTGTTGCTTCTGTCCCTACAACAGCACAAATTGGTGTTTCTCTGCTTTCCATGACAACAGCTTCTCAGTCCCAAAAGCACGACTTCTTAACATTTATATGCTCGTTTTGGTCTTGTGATACCTAGCACTGACGAAAGAAGTTGTGTAACACTGATGTGATCCTCAAAATAGCACTTTAGTAGCTAAAAACTAGGGCACAGATTTTACTAATTCCAGCTATATTTAGGATTGTGCTGCCTTGCCGTTTCCCCAATAAGCTTCTATTAAGTTAAATGTCATGTGTCTAATTCCAGCATACTAAAGGCCCAGCAGCACTGAAAGAAACTATCCCAACAGCAAGGTCACTTGATTAATAAATCACTGCAACTGATGTCAAATTTTCACAGGAACTCTAAATCCAAGGCTTGAAAGGGAGATATAAAACTTTCAAACAGAGAAGATTCATCCTCTCTGTTTGCCTGGAAATTCAGTTTATTGTGAGCAAATATGTAGTCACGAATCTCCAAACAAAAATTAAGTTTCAGATACTTTTCAAGAAACTCGCTTATGTATAAAATCTAATTAAAAATTAATTCCTTTAGTGTATGTTAAGTGAATTGTGGTTTTTCCTTTTGGGAGGTGGCTCTTTCCATGTTTTCATGAAGCCTAACTGTATTTGAAGAGATTAGAAAATAAATACTGAATATTACTAAACTGAATATTACAATACCATTCATGTTAGTGATTTATGTTAGTCTAAATATATGAGACAAGAAGCAGCATACTGTTATTTTCCAAAGACTGTGCATTGCCTTACAAACTATTAGACTCATATCACTAGCCTTTTGTAAGCAGTGCTACAATGGAAAAACTCAGGCAACCTCAAAACAAAATATTTTTGCTTTCCTGCCATAAAGATTGCTTTATCCTTTAAAGTATATTCAAGTTTGTTCTTCTTTTAAGAAATAAAACCCAAAACATTTTGGTTTTTTCCCCTCTACTTTTCTTTTCTAGAGAAGTAGCATTATTTTAAATTTTCAGAATTTTGGCGTTTTATGAAATCACAGAAATTTGTGAATAGCGGTAGCCAGTTTAAATCTACACTTCCAAGCGATTCAAACATGCTACTGAAAAATTTAGCGCAGATCTACACGTATCTTCTTGGTTTCGCAGTTGTGGCAGGGATTCAGGCAGGGTCTGCTGTGGCAGGTGGGGTGGCAGCTCTGGTGCTGGCGTCCCTGGCTGGCACTGCCGGATCCTGCGCACAGGAGCATCGCGCCTGCTCTCCCAGCGTGCTGACGCCTATGGGAAAGGCGACCAGGAGGGAAAGAAACGTTGCTGTCAGACTCAGAATAGAAGTGTGCTCCCTTAGGGTGGCTGTACCTCCTGCGTTAGTTGGAGGTCTGGAGGGGACCCGAGGGGAGGGAGCTCATGCGCTGGGTATGCCTTGGAGACAGGCAGAGCCCATTCCCTACCACAGGGTTGGGTGCCCGAGTTCACCTCCTCCAGACTTCATCAACAATTCACACCTGTGTTGTTGCATTTCTCAGAAAAGAAATTACCATAATTTGATATTTTCCAAGAAGGAAACAAGGTTTATGTGTTATGGTTATGTGTAACACCTCACAGATTTTACCTGTTAAGGAAGTCTTTCAGCACCAACCTGAGACAGATCCCCACTGTCTAGGCCTCCCAGATTACAACTGGTTTTAATTAATTCTCTAAATATCTCACTTGATTTTTTTCCGTATTATCCATAACATGTTTCTCTATTTTGCCTTTTCATACTTCTGAGCTGGATGCAATGGTGTCTTGCTATTGGCAGTCACACTTGTTTTTATCTCTTATCTCCTTGAATATGTGAAGAAGTAATCAACTACACATAAAAGTTTTTTATCCTTACCATACCATCCATTACAGGTGAATGTGCCATTCAGGATTTGATTAGTAAAGTTCTTAAGACCCGTCTTATATTCATAACATCTATTTCTTTTAGAGGAAGAACTACAGAGTTCTTGCACAGATATGTGCAACCAAAGGTACAGTATCATTAAACATTTTCACAGAAGGAGCCTTGTGTATAGACTTATATATTAGCACCATCCATACTTCCAAAGCACTCTATCCTAAATCCTTGTTCATCAACATTTCTCTTCAGCCACAATTTCTCCTTAGAAAATTCCTTAAGAACTTGAAAACTCCACTTCTTTTTCAAACTGGCATAGTCAGATCACTTCTTCCACTTTTTTCTCTATTCTAGACTTCCTCCATAACCACATTACCCAGTAGTAATCATAGATTCTCAGTATTGGTCAAGTGCAACACATCAGCAAAGGCAATTGCAAATTTTTGCTTTTTAACACATGAATAAAATCTTTATTAAACATTTTAAAGAAAATAAAGATACACTAATATTTAAGATATTAAAATATTATAAATTCTTCCCAATTTACTTTAAAGTTGAAGAATTTCTTTGTGCTTTTTTCCCCCCTTGGAGTTGCTACTCATACACCCAAGCTCACCATTTACTCTAGATTAAATGTTTGCTCTACTGATAGCTCTTCGATGTCACAATCCAAAACACAGAATTGTTAGGGTATGTTTAGAGCAACATAACAGTGTGGATTCAAAGGCAGCCAAAAACTGCTGAAGAGCTGCAAATCTAATGAGGCTTAATTTACAAGAAGAGATAATTTCTTCTACCAGACTCATTCAGTATAGCCATAGAAAGCAAATGAACCTTCAGCTGCAGATGCCATCCTTCTGACTCTTCTCTGCCTTAGAGCTTTTTTTTGCAGCTATATTTATTAAATATTTTACTTTTCACTGTAATCTTTCCTCTCCCCTTTGTAACAGCATGGCTGCACTGATAATACTGATTCTAGCTTAGGTAATTGAATTTGTTGTGATGGAAATGTAGTACTTGGAAACTGTATTTCGGATTTTTCAGATACTGTATGCACATCCTTATTTTTTCAGTCTTTGGAAAGTTGCTGTTTATTACACACGAAGAATGTGATGGTTAGTAACTTAGTATTGTAGAAGAATTCTTAATTAGAAAAGATATGTTAGACTCCATTCTTCCAGCTATATTGGGGAAGGCATTAGAACATCAAACTTGATTTTTTGAGTACACACTTCTGATTCTTTCGGCATTGTAGATTACTGTCTCCCTCTTTGCTGGGATACACCACTTGGGAAAACTATTATATACTAGAAAAGCAGCATTTATTTACCTGTCCCCCTAGGCACCGGCAATTTCCATGGCAGCTCTGACAGCACAGCATCATACCTGCTGGGATGAGGTGGAATGTTGTCATACAGCTGAAAGAGAGCTGGCAACTAGTAGCAGCTGGGTAGGCCAAAAGTATATATTTTAAAATTAAACTGAGAATACTTTGCCAACTGGTCTATTTTGCAAGCAAACTTTTATTTATGATACTCTCTTAAAAATCTATGGGCCAGTTTTATGAGTTATTTGTCAGCTAGAAAAAACTTAAGATTCTAACTGATCAGTAACATAGTAGTTAAAATGAAGGAAAGGTTATGTTTATACAGCATCTTGATGACCTCTAGAGCAGTCCTTGGAAAGCCGGATAGGGTCAGACTGCTCTGGCCTAGATACATTGCTTTTTTTCTTCATTGACACTGTTTACATGTCTTTCTTTAATTCGATGAGTTATGCCTGTGTATTTTCCCCATGGGGCAGGTGTGCTGGCTCGGTGCCATTTATCTGAAAGAGCATTCAAAATGTTTCTGTATAAACTAACATCTGGGCAGGTTTCCACTGACCACGTGCTTGAGAAGGTGTTTTTAAACAAGGACCGATAAAGTTTTCCTTTTCATTTTTCTTCACCATATAATGGAATAGCACTTCCTAAGTAACTGAATACCATTTATTAGGTTTAGCAAGGAGTAGTTGACATCGCTTTATAGGAAATGGAGAAAGCATCTGATTTAATACTGTAGTCTTGGAGAATTACCTCAGCATTGTTTCAGCTAGTTCCTTTACTTTAAAAATGCTGCATTAAATTGGCTAAAGATGCTGTTGTTCCAAAGGACCACAACTACACAAGAATCAAACATAAAATTATTGTTGTACAGAGTCATACAGTCTTTTGGGAAAGTATTTAAATGAAAAAGATAGTTACCACTGCCAGTGTTAACTGCAATGTATGGAGACTCACAAGAGAAGCTGAGAAAGTATAACTCCAGTATTATATCTAGCATTGCTTTTCTTAATTTATGAAAAGGACGTTTGCATACTTACAGATAAGCATTCAGTTTTGTGTTCAAATGTATATTGAGATAAATGAAGTCCTCAACTCTTCTGTCAGTTACATACTCATACTTTTACACATGGGTTAAAGGGAGCAGTTATTCATTAACTCCATAGTATTTTGAATAATCTTTTCTTTTTTACACTATACCAAAACAAAATTAAGCTCTGAAGACTTGGCCCCATCTTCAGTCCTCATTTTTGATCCATTCTGTTCCACCTCTGCTCACTCTGCTTCTTCTTAAACCTTTCTCCTACTGCCCTAGGCTTGGAATCATTTCATGACTATGAGGAAGGGTTTTAGAACAAGCGATCCTTGTGACAATCCCCATTTTTTCTATTAAAGGTCAGATGGATGTCTTGATTAATTAAAATTAACTCTTTCTTAGAGGAGACACTGCTACTTATCATAGTCATTCCTGTTGACAGAGGAAGGACAGTACAGTACTATGATTAATATTAAGACAAATCTGGATTAATGAGGAAATTTTTAAAACTTGATTGCAAGGTAATGCAAACAGCATTTTTGTCTTATATGTGCTGGAAACTCTATGGAAGTATAAGCAAATGTCTTGAAGCAAAACTCATCAAAATGCGTTGAAAGACACCCAGTAACTTTGAAGGGCATTACATCAGCCCCCAATATAAACAGTAAATTAATGCATATTTGGTTTGGTGGAAGGAAGAACAAAAGCTAAAGAAAGGTTTCACTGTTCTGGATAATACTGTATTGTGCTACTGTGGCCAGTTAGACTCTATAGTTGGTAAAGCAGTTTAATTGACTGAAATTGCAACATGGTTTGAATACCATGGAATCCAAAAAATGAAATTTGCATACAAACTCTTTTTCAATATATTTGTTAAACTGAGTGTGGTTTTTTAAACTTTGAAGAAGTGATTATTTTTTCTCTCCTTTTCCTAGTTGAATAGTCACAGAGATTGCTCTTGTGATACAATATGACCCAGAATGTAAGATCTCATTTAGTGAAGTGTTCCTCTGTTTGGTTGTCTCAGTGACATAATTTTTGTTAACTAGGAAACTTACCTGGTCTCATACATGAGTTTCCAGGAGTTGCTGGAGCAATCTCTTCATCTAACTAGAGCTATTTCTGACCTGCTTTATTCTCTCACTGTTTTGTTTTAATTTTTCTCACTTGGATTGCAGGCAATACTCTTGACCACACCTGATGTTTTAGGGTAGCAGAATTCAAGTACATAAAATTTTTAAGCAAATATTTCTCTCAACTTCAACTGTTTTTGTATATGCCTTTGCTACTCTGGCTAGTTGATCTCACCTAATGAAGAAGTGTCATTGCTCAGAGTGTAAAAAGTAAATATGGGAGAAGATCTTTTTTTTAATCCTCCCTGTGATAGATGAAGTCTTGATCCTAATAACTCCTTCCACATCACTTAATGAGTAAAGAAAATAAGCTAAACAGACAGTACCTGGAAGACTGCTTATCTAAATTTTTCTTATCTAAATCAACCAGGACAAATATTTGCAGTCGCACATACAAGACAGCAGGTAACCTTCTGACTTAGGAGTTTTTTTCATTAAGTAGTCATGTACTTTTTGCATGATATTCCTAGTTCCAATTTTTTTGAAAAACAATTGTTCTCTTATTCCCTCTAACAGCAATACTATGGGTTTTAGATTTAAATGTGGATAACAACTAGAATCTTGAATTAGTTGTTGTGTGGGAAGAAGTGCAGCACTAAACTTATACCCTAGGGAAACAGAAATAAAGTTGTGTTAAAATACTTCTGTGTTCTCTGGGGGCTTTTTGTTGACTTTAGGAGCTGAATGGTTTAGTTATAAGAGCTTGTCACCAGCTGCCTGGGGAAGTAACACTGTGCAGAATCCACTAGTAAATCTTCACACCTTCCCAGCTTGTTACACACCTTGTTTACCGGGTCTTGGCTGTGGTACACCCTCACTCCAGAAGCTCTCGAGAAGATAGTTTGTAGGTATCTCCTTCAATACCTTCAACAAAAATAAAAATAATAGGTCTTTATACCTCCTTTATCTCTTCTTGCCCTCTACATGTAATCAGTCAAATCCATAATCTGTGAAAGGTTTTTATAAGAGCAGAAGCTTAACTCATATACCAGAAAAATCTTTCACCAAGGGAAGACTTTAACATATCTATACCAATATTTAAAATATTTAGCAACGGAGCCCAATAAAAATCTATAAAATAAAAATGCAACTGATTCACTGTACTCATTAAAATTTGGGGAAAAAAGAGCTATGAAATGTAAGTTCAAAAATCTTTTGCAATCATTATAGGGCATTTCTTTTAAATCTATAACTTGTTTGATAAATTTCAGATGCTGCTTCAGTTTAATTGCATCAACAGAAAGATGCTTAAGTGAAGTTTCAGGAGGATATAAATTTGCATCGTCTATAACTTTTTAAGATACCATGCTCTTGGCATGTCAATCAATAGGACCTGGTGTCTGGTTATTTGAACTTCATCATATATCATTTAGTATTGACTGTCACACCATATCCTCAGCAGTTAATGCATCATAGGTGAATTCAGTCATATGGCTAGGAAGATGGATAGAAACCTATTCCTTCATACTGCCACATGCATGTAATGAATTGCCTTATAAATAAATAGAAAAAAAAAAAATCCTGCACCCCATGTATTTTCCTGTACTTATGTAATTTTCTTCACTTATCTAGAAAACAGATAATTTTTTTCAATTGTCTTAAGTGAGTTACTGCCAATAAGAAAAGATGAAATGCAATTATTTCTAGTATTAGCAGATACATCTTAGCTCTCTAATCTAACTTTTCAAAAGCTCCCACAGTAATTCTACTCAGACAATGTCATGGATCCTTCACAGTCAAATAAAGGAGGAAGAGTAGCCAAGCAAGGATATGGAGCTACCATTCTTTTTAATTGCATTTCTGGTACATCTTGATAGGTGACACTAATTCAGAATGAAATGTCTAGAAGTTAGGAGTGTACATCAAAGAAATACAACATGCTTGCATGTGATTAGTACTGTTTCCAAAATTAACAATCATTGTGGGAGATCTGTTATTTCAAGTGATGAAAGCTGTTAGCTGAAGAAGTGAACGGGGTACTGCATTATTCTAAATTACCAGTTTGGTGTGGGGGGAGAGAGGACAAGTTGTTCTTCACTCCTTCAGAACACCTGAGCCCACTTTGTACCGACTCCTGGTAATGTGAAAACAATGGATGCAAAGCTGGGGACACCCATGAAATGTGTCTCCAAGGGCACCTGAAAGTAATCCATGCAGTCAAAAGGAAGTGACTTGGTCAAACAGGCAATAAAGCAACAGCTCTGAGAAGGATTCAAATTTTTAGGAAATTGGGTAAGAGGGAACCCTTGTTAACTGGCAGCCATACTGTCTTCCTCTTGCAGAGGCAGCAGGATGAAAGACAGTCAAAATGCTGAGAGATTTTTCATGACTCACTCAAATCTAACTACCCAACAGACTGACACCTTTTTTATTGCTACTCCATCCTCCTTGCCACCTTGTACTATCTACATGCATTGAATCATTCTCAGCAGCTTCTACACTTAGCCGTTTCCTTCTTCCCCCATCTCCTTTCCCCCATCATACAATCGCCATAACCAGGGAAGGGATACCCTCTCACTTTTTTTCTAATCTAATTTTTCTCAAAGTGGCAAATAGGAATGAAAACAAAATTACTTGAATGCAAGGATGTGTAATTTTTTCCAAACATAAATACAAATATTGAGCACTTTTATGCCATGTTCATATTGAGTTGTTGCATCATATGGAGTTCCTGCCTTCCTTCAAAGACCATTTGGATGCTCTCTGTCTCAGTTAATACAGCCAATAGCTCAGCGCATATGGGAACCTGGGATAATATCTGAGGGATGCTAGATACTGAATTCCTGTGTGAAATAGAGTTACTTTTCTCCATGAAACTGCAGTTTTCAGATCCATTTTACCAGCCTTGCATGAAGGCAAAAATTCTCATGCTCTGTCTTAATCAGCAGTCCTACTTTGCTGGCTGCATGAGAAAGAATTAGCATTTGAGAGGCTACAGCGGTAGAACATACAATTTTGGAGTAAAACAATGCAGAGCCCTTTTAGCAGCTTCCCTGAACTGATATTGAGGCAGAAGGACCAAGAACAGTCTGAAATGAGGAAAAAACCACTAAGAAGTCTCTGGCTTATTATCTGTAACTTTCTCATCTGCTGCCAAGTGGTGAGTAACAATGAAGTGACTGGGTCAGAAACATTAGCTTGCCATGCTGATTTGAAAGCATAAGCTTCTCTGAGGTCTCCAGCCTAGTGTGTCTAAAAGTGGTAGACTTTGTCATGTGCCCTTGAAGTCACCAGCTCATCAGTATATTGAATAGCACAGTGATGTCAAAGCACAGGCCTCTCTGGAGAACTGACTCAGGCCTTCTGTCTTGCTGGACTGGTGTCAAAACTTCTGTAGGATCAAGCTGGATGAAAGCCAAGGAATAGGCTCTTGTAGAATTACTGGCACATCCCCTTGAATTTTCTGGGTCTATGTCAAGATAATGACAAGGCCATTCTGTTTCCCTTAGCTTCTGTGGAGAAGAGTACGTAGAAGGGTATCCATTTTATTATGCAGAAATTGAAGCACTGCAAGCAAAAGATTCTTACTCTTTCTCTCCTCTCCAGAGGATCTCACATGCACCAGAGATGGTACAGGTACAAGATTTTCAGTATTGACCTGGGTAACTCTCCTTATATCTAGGACTGATCTAGTACTTCTGTTATCATGGAACTAGAAGATCCTCACATCCCCAGTGTTTAAGATCTTCTCTAATTCCAACTTTTGCCTGATGATTTTTGCATTTTCACTGCTTGAAATGGAATGGTAAGAAATAATTACAGCTGCATTTGTGAATAAGGAAACAATGCCTAACCCAAGGTACTAAAATAAAATGGAGACAATTATTCTTCCCTGAATTATAAATGATAAATCTGCCCATCTAACTGGTGCCTCATGGTTTTTTTTTAAACTTAAATTCGTTTCCATGTCCTATGAAATCGGTAGTTTGTAATTAAGAAAACACAATGTTCTTATAATATCAGAACATTATTATATCAAAAGAGAAGACTATTATAAGCTTTTTATGTAACTAGAATATTTTGAGTTCCTATGAGCTTTCAAGAAGAGTATTATTTTATGCTATGAAAGACTCAGAATATAGAGAATAACAAACATCTATATTACAAAAAATCATTTGAAGTGATGCAACAATGCCAGTTTCCTGAGTGCTATGATTCCAACAGTAAATTGTATTGAGAAATAAAAGAATAATAGTCCCTTTGATGAGAGTATTTAAAGAAGCTGATAAAAACACAAAGCAGTTCTTGATTGCAAAGACTATTTTCTGTTGGAACTGGGGCTTATATTTAGGAAGTTATCAAAAGTGACCTGAGGTTCTGTATGCTATTGTTTGAAGTGGTAGCAGCGTGTGACAGAAACCTCACTGGAAGTTAGGTTAAATTTATGCACTTATATATATTATATTTTTTAAAACATTAAAACTCCTCTGAGGAAGGACTTGTAGGCTTCATACTTGTAAAGATCTAGGCTTAAGTCACTTCCGAAATTACAACTTAGGTTCTTAAGTGATTTGAATTCTTTTGAAATTTTTTTCTTTGATATTCCCTATAGGTTATGCAGATTGTTGGCAAAATGCTATATATTTTTAGTAGTCTTTGGTATCATTGCCCCATTTCAGCTGAAAGGAATTAAAAATTGTAATATAGATGAATTTACTGTGGTTTAGTTTTAAACTAAATAGAATGGTTGATTTATATTGTTTGAAATCAAATTTAAAAGGCTAACAGCTTAACTATATTTAGAAAAATATAGTGCTGTGCTAACAAAGCTTGCCTCTAGAGCTGATACTTCATCAGCCTGACATATCACTATTAATTTGAATGTGAAACTTTCATGAAAAAAAACCATTAGTTTTTATTTTTTTAATGTGTTCATGTTCTACCCGTCAATTGTTTTAAACACCCATTGCTGAGCGGGGCATTAATACCACTTCCTGTGTTTACTGGAGCTGTCTCAAGTAAGTTTAGCTTTTTTGAGAATAATATAGGAAAGAATCAATTTTGTTTTTGATTCTGTAGCTCTGTAGACAACCTTATTATATTTAAAATGCTACTTTTATGAGTTGTAAACCATATTTTCTAATAATTGCTATAGCTAGAAGTGTAATTTAGTGTATTTTTACAGGCTTAGTACTTTTTGTTCTATTGTAAACCATATTTCCTGATAATTACTATAGATAGACAAATAATTTAGTATATTTTTATAGGGTAGTACATTTTTATAGTATGGTAAACCATATTTCCTTATAATTACCAGAGAGAGAAAAATAATTTATATTTTTATAGGTTAGTACATTTTTATTACTGTACATTTTCTGCAGATTAAGTACTATGTACTTTTTCTTTTTAAATCAGTCACATTTCCTCTGTAACCACTTTTTATTATTTATATAATTTACAGATGATGACTTCTTAAACTTGTTTTCCCTATTTTGCATTTTGAAGTTTCTATATAAATGTATGTGCCGCTAATTTTGAAGGAAGAACAAAGCATCTGAGAGACACTGTAGAAGTTAATGACATTGTTAAAATGATGACAGATTGCTTTAATGGTAGATATGCACTTAATTGGAGGAAGTATAACAAAATGTGCTATTTCATACTACTAAAAAGAGTCAGTCAGGAGCCATCACCCATTTACTGTCTTGTCTTCATCCAGCTCACAATGCATGTACAGTATGATAACTGATAGACATTGCTAGGCATGTATTCATGTACTGTACATTCATTCCGACAACCCATTAAATAGTGTTTGTTAACCTTTAATTCAGATGTCTGCAATAAGATAATACAATGTAAAACACAAGTCAATGGAGGGTCGTAAAGCTGTTTCTGCTACAGTTTTTATTAGCCTGTTATTCAGTGTGGAATGCAGCTACACCCTGAAGCAAGTCTTATATAAAAGTACAATGTCAATATATTATGATGCAAACTCAACCTATAAAATCAATGACAAGTATTATGTCTGTTGCTATCAGCTACTAAAATATAGATACTGTTTTTAATGGATGCAGTGTTGCTGGACTCAACATCGCTGTGCTATTAAGCTTAACCCCTTAGGAATGAAGCACAGTTACAGGGCTCCTGGACAAGGAATGCTCATTGTAGGATGCTGCATCAATCAAGACAGACTGACCATAGAATATGTTAGTGTAAATCAGTTTTCAAAGCATGCTAAAGCAAAACAGATTCTCCACAATATTCCACTTAATCTGTGGAAAAAGGGGATCATCTATGCCATTATCCAGGTATTTGTATTTTGATTAACAGTTTGGGTAACTGAATGGAAACTGTACTTGTGAAATTTGAAAATGAAATTGATTCAAGGTGGATTTGCGTATTCTGGAGAATATGGTTAGAATTCAAAGAGATCTTGATAAATTGCAAGAAGGATGTGAAAGCAGTAAGGTAAAAAATCAGTGCAAATAGCAGAAAAGTACTAAGGGGAAATTTTCCCCCTACCTCCACCTGATTGCATAAATAAAAATTCTGAGAGAACTAGAAGGAATAGTGAAACTGGATGCAAGCTGAAAAAACAAGTAATGTTATTGGGAAATAAAACCAAACCCAAAACAACACCACAAAACAACAACAACAAACAAAAACAGAACCCAAAAAAACCAAACCCAAATGTCATCCTGTCGTGTACCAGTAAGATTGTTTCATTTAAGACCAGAAGTAATTATCATTCTTTGCAAAACACCAGAAAATTTGCAACTGGAATTATGTGTCCAGTTTTGAGTAATGCAGGGTTAGGGCTATGGAATAAAGTTTAAAATTGGATAGAAACTTTAGAGACCAGCAAGCAGAATTAGGGGATGCCATGTGGAATACAAGACGTGCAAAGACGGGTTGCAAAGACAGAAAGTTAATCAGTAATGGCAGAGTTTTAGGGTAAATATGTAAGGAAAACTGTCTTGGCATAAAGGATAATTAGGATAGGTCAACTAGAGACTATGGAAAATGATAAACATTTGTATACATATTCTTGCTTGCAGTAGAGGAGAGGCCTGGATATTGCTAAAGGTCTCTGTCAATTCTGCATTTCCATGATTCTCTGAAACCCCCCCTGAATTGTTTCTATCCTGAAACTGTGAAACAAAAACACTTGTAGAGCAAAAAGAATTAGAGCTCCGTAAAACTAATGTTGTCGATTTACCTTGTATTAAATGACAGTTTTCTGTATCTAAAGCAATGAAATAACTACCAACAATGCAGAAGGGTTTGATTCAGAGCAGGGAAATACCTGTAGAATTTTGTGCTAATTCATGCTATACCTTTTTGTTTTATCATTTCCTGTATGTGTGATATTTGTGTTGGTGGAAGAAAGTATGTAATTTCTCACAATGATGTAACTATTGGCAGTGCATTCACAGATATCACAACTGCTGACTGCTCTGCTGTTTCAATTTCATTTTCATATTTTGTTGAGGGCAGGGTTGTTTGCTATACACCCTGTTTTGAATGGTGAGGAAAGTCCATATCATTGTCATGATATGAGAATAGTTCTGCAATAATTGATGGATGAAGTAATTCATTATGAATATGATGTAATGGAATAGGCACCGTCATTTAATCATCAGAAGAGGGGGTCTGTGGAGCTCACACAAAGGTATCAAAGTCATTCCCATGATAAATAGCATGTGATAAGCTGTTTAGAAAACACTAATGTAAGCTCGGAAAAATGCGCAGGAAGGAGGCATATGAATTCCTTGTGTGGAAAACAAGTGACTCCTAAGAACCAAAGAGGTAATCTAATGAGGAAGAAAAACAGCAATGCCAATGGATCCATCACTATTTTGAAAAAGATCGTGCTTGATAGGCACATTTTTTAAGATTAAAACTTATGTGCCTGACTGTTGTTCAGAAAGCACTTCACACACTATTTGCTGGGGACCTGAGTCTAAGAAAAGGTTTTTTGGTGATTTAGACACACAGTGTGACCTTTTCTGCTTTTTTGTTTTCTTTTGGTACTTTCTTAAATTGAAAAATTTTTCTCAAGATTTTTTTAAAGAAGTTGTAAACCAGTTTTAGTTTAGTCAAGGTAGGAATTGCACCCCAATTTTAGCTGCAATGTCTTCTCTTAGCAGAGACATTGTGATCCAAGATGCACTGGGGTTTTTTGTGAGATATAGGAAACATCCCTAGTGCAAATCAAAATTCTATATATGCAACGAATAATGTGGAAGATTACTGAAAGATTAATACAGGAATTGTATTTCTTGCCTTGTAATAAATTTATCACAGTTCACTGATAGTGTCACTAGTCATCAAACACCAGCACTGCTACTATTATTCCTCCAGGTCTTTGCATGCCATCAAGCAAGAGATGAAAAACTGGGCCTGAATGAAGACAAACTATGCTGATATAAGAGGTTTCAATGAGAAAATCACCAGAGGTTTCCAGAAACAATTATTACCATCATCAGTGATACTAGAGAGGAGTAGAAGTGTTCGCTCTTGATCTGCTGCTATGTCTCATTGCAGAGAATATGGTCATCCAGAGGGGAAGAGTCATATCCTTTCCAAGCAGAAAATATGCCCACAATGTTCTTTCCAGGTCTCCTTTTCAGTACCTGCTGATCAGTGTAAGTCCAGCTCTCAGATGAACACGGTGGGGAGCATAGCATCCATTCCAAATTATGCAAATTTAAATTGCTTCGTTCACTTTTCCTGAGGTAGTCCACAAATAGCAATAGTTGGAGTTTTCAGTTCTAGAATATATTTTGCCCTGCTGCCACAAAACAAACCAAAAGAATGTCTATCTGTGACAGAATGTGACAGCAAATGATGGTGATTCAAATATCTTAATTACCACCCCAAAATGCCCAGCAGTGAGTAGTTAACACACACAGGATCTCGTAAACTCCTTGTTGAGAAAGAGAAACATAATTATACTGAGATATGTCCTTTTCACTGGATTGTTTCAGCTAGTGTCTAGATATGAATACTGTTTGCTTTATTGTATGTATTTTCAGGTCCTTGTTAAACACACAATTTGTACTTTATGAAAAAAAAAAAAAGCCATATAAGATTCTTTCCTCCTGAATCTGATAGTATAAGCTCATATGGTAGCTCATTTTGAAAACACTGACCCAGTGACATCCTCTCCTGGACCTACATTCACATTTGGAGTTCCTGTAGAGGGAATAATTGGATACCAGGAGCTATAAGGCACTATTCCTGATGAACTAGGCTTGTCATCCAGGTCTGTAAAATGGAGAGAGAGAGAGACAGTATTCCAGAGGATGCATGGAGCTCCACCTGGCAAGGTGCAGACAGGTGATGTCAGAGGATATGGTTGCCCAATGTTTTCCTGTAGAGCAGCCAGGCATCTTTTGCTCCAGATAATCAAACACATTCTTCGTTGGGAAGCTGCAAGGCTAGAGCTTACAACTCCAAAAGATGAAAAGGGGAAGAGAGATTGTTTCGGTGGCAAATATAAAAGCTTTTCTTATTGTGTCACTGAAGTGTCCAGGTCCAGGAGGCAACCCAGCTGCCTCTTGTATGAAAAATTGTTACATTTACAATTCAGATAAACATGTAAACTCTGAATAAACACATATATTTGGGAGACTCAGCTAAGGCAGACAAGAACCACAACATCCTTTGAAGCAGGCCCATCACTGATAATTACGAATGTGAGATTAGCTACCGTCATTTATTCTTGTAAATAGTGTCATCTCTTCCAATTAAGATCAACTACTTGTATCTCCTCAATTGCTTTATTAGCATTGTTGTCAAGTTCTGCAGAAGCCTTAATTAAATAGTCATCATGATTATGGCTAGTTTCCCAAATGATTGAAGTAAATAATTTATATGGGTTATAAGAAAAGTTTTTACTTACCGAAAAGCTGTATTTAAAAAACTTTCCAAATGCCTGATTACATAATATTTTAAACCCATCTTTTAAACAAGTTATGCATTACAAAATAAAAGTTAAAACTGAACTGAAATTTTGTTGCTTCAAGCAGTTATATTTCTTCTAATGACATCTAAAGTAAAATTAAAAACTGAATGCAAAAAATTTCATAACTGAGGCATTGAGAAAGCATTTAAACATTTAATACAAGCTATGATCACTAATTAATTGTATTAATGAATACTGGATCATACAAAAAAGAAAAATAATAATTTTTGAAATCCAAGATACTGAGACTTAATATGCTGTAACAATACATCTCTATCAATGAGCAGCATAGTGAAGTATCTTTTACTATATAAATAGTAAAATATATTTTTAAAATAATATTTGAGGGGGAAATAGTTGTAAATCTCTACTTTAACTTTTATTTGTGGGTTAAATGTACCTTTATCCATCCTACTTTCCCTGCTACTATCTAAATGGTTCGCAGATTTTTTTTTTTAAATTGAGATTAAAAATTAGTATTATAAAAAGTTCTCAAATTGACCTAGTTCTTTTAAATTGAGACTATAATCTTTAATAATTGACATTATTACTAACAAATATTTTAATGAAATTTTACATTTTCCTCTTAGTAGAGACATGTCATTTCCATTGCCCTTAATTAGTGTTATATGTGCTCTTTGAGAGAAGAAGAGGCCCTTTAGCTATAAATTCTGACTTTTGAAACAAGAAAGTCATAACCTTTTTGTGTTTCTGGTTGAAGTAACTGCAACCTAATTTCATGTAACAATTGTGGCAGATCAGAATCAAAACATGGAATGAGAGACACTGAAATTACGAAAGTATTCTTGATTTTTAAAAATCAAGGTAGATATAAAATAAACATTATTAATGGTATTATGCTGGGGTAGATTTTTTCTGTTTCCATTTCCCCCCTATCCTATTAAGCTATTGTCTACTTTTGGAGTACACTAATTTATCCTGCCAAAGAACACTTGCTTTGCTGGTGTACAAACATTTGTTATGCTTAAAGTTATCACTGCTCTCTGTTGAATGTAAATGGAGGCCAACTCTCTACCCCTCTTTATATTTAGTGCATCTATTTATATAACACAATAATTTAAATGTTGTGGCCCTTGAAAATTTTATGAGAGCATTCCAATTGCCACCTTCCAATTCTCATTAAAGGCTTGACCTATGAAATTTAAAAAGACCTCCAAGTTATTTCTTTTTGTATTTATATTCCTTTTGTTTTGAAGGACCTGCAAATTCCCTTGGAAGAGCAGGGATGTGTGTGTGTGTGTGTCTGCACATGTACTTAAAAGTTACTTCACAGAAATTTCTGGCAGGATTGCATAATAAAGAAAGTGAAAAAAATATTCCAAAATTACAAATAAAAATATTTTATTTTATGCATGTCAACTACCTAATTAGTTCTATCAAACCAAAAGCAGGGATGAAAACCTGTGAATCTTGATTGTGGTTTCCAGCTGAGGAAAAATTATTTCTGACTGATCTATGAGACTGTAATTCAGGCAAGTTTTGCATACAACTTTCTTTTTTTCTGAGCCCTTGATTGTAAATAGCCTTACCCATTTAGTGTCCCTGCATCCACTGTTGTGTGGTTATCTAATAGGATGTAGGTATCAAAAAGTTGTTGAAAGTACTTAGTACCTAGTGCGTGTATTCACAGAAGCTGCCTTTGTTTCACAGGAATTGTTTTCAGCCATATTTTAGTATTTGGCATAGTAAAATAGGGTTGTCCAGGTTACAGAGGAGGCACTGGGGAGGAAGTTGCATTCTCATAATGAAAGATAAAGGAAACACATGTTCAAAAAGAACTTCAGCTGTGGAAGAGGGAAATTAAGACCATAATCTAGGAGACGTTATTATGGTACCTTGAAAGAAAGAAAGTGATGTGCATGCTATATTAGATATTACAGGAATCTTTCTGGTAAACAGGTTAAAATGCAGGAGAGTAATACATTTAATATAGCTCAGTGTATTCTGAAAGACATGTGCTTCGTTTTTTCTCTACCAAGCATATATAGGAATTTCTCAGAGCAGCAACCCAAAAAAAGTATTGGATGAGACTCTTTCTTGTATTTCTTTCATAGGAATTGCACTACTTATAAGCGGAAATTTTTAAAGCCTGGATATATAGAAAGCAATGTATGGTGGGGAAATATGACCACTTTTACTCTCAGAATTCTGAAAAGAAATCTTGAAATTTAATTCTGTAGCTGCTACTGAAAGAAGTTTAGGCAAGGAAGCAACAGAGTGCATTTTTCTAGAAACATGAGAATTCATGTGGTGACTCTAAAATGGGTGATGTCAAAGAAAAAACTCATCAAAGCTAGAAAATCAGAAAAGCATCTGCACTACTTCCCCACACACCTAATTTCCTACTCAAAAGGCTAAAATATGCAAGTACATTAAACATTGCCTAGTGCAACTGATCATATTTCTGAGAAGTGTTTATATGTGATTACGAAAAACGAAGATTCAGCATTGCCCTACTGCTCTTTGTGCCAGATACAGCCAGCCAGAAGGGTCACAGTGTGGGTATAATATCTTCCGTGTGTCTCAATGATTCTTTACTGCTATATATATGCCTTCTGGAACTGTGGCAAGGAATAGGAAGTAGATAATATGGCAGTTTCCATAGCTTCCCTAATGCATTCCAGGGAGTTGACTCTCTAAGGGAGTCTAAGAATAAGAAAGACACGAAATGATTCCTATATGATTCCTGCTTAATTAATTCTGGGAGCCAGAATCCAGAGATCGTTCAAGTAGAGCTAGGAAAACATTAGTGATCATATATGGTATTCAATGAATAAAAAAAGGTTGATGTCAATAAAAATTCTTGTTAAAATGATGCCTAATTTGGTGAACACTTTCAGCCAGCATCAAAATAGAAAAAAAAAATTTGAAGTTTTTTTAAAGAAGCATTTCATATTTTCATTGAAGTCAATATTTATAAAATTAAAATAAAGTACACAACCTGAAAATGAAATAATCATTTTGTGCTATCAGAAGCAGGTTTTTTTCCCCTTATTGTTCTGTGGCTAAGAACCAAAACAAAACAAATAATCCTTCTTAATCAGTCTAAAATGATCAGTCCCTTCCCCCACTTCCAGTTTTTCAGTTGTGTCAGTGAACCAAAACATCCAATTATTTGTTCAGGTCTAATTTCAAATATCTACCAGCTGGTACCAGTGATAAAAATAGGAAAATGAGGAAATAATAGATCAAGATCAACACTAAAAAAAAAAAAAATTCCACTATTTATGTCACGGTCCTAGCTGAATACCATTGTAGCGGCTTGATTCTGGCTGGATGCCAGGTGCCTACCAAAGCATCTCTGTCTCTCCCCTCCTCAACTGGACAAGGGAGAGAAAATGCAACAAAAGGCTCACAAGTTGAGATAAGGGCAGGGAGAGATCACTCACTGATTACCGTCATGGGCAAAACAGACTAACTTGGAGAAATCAATTGAATTTATCACCAATCAACATCAAAGTAGGAAAATGAGAAGTCAAACGAATTTTAAAAACATCTTCTTTGCACCCCTCCCTCCTTCCGGAGCTTAACTTTATTCCTGATTATCTATCTCCTCTCCCATAGCCATGCAGGGAGATGGGGAATGAGGACTACAGGGACTTCATCACATTGTTTCTGCTGCTGCTTCCTCCTGAGGGAGAGGAGTCCTTCTTTCCACTGCTCCTGTGTGGGGGTCCCTCCCACAGGAGACCGTCCTCCACAAAATTCTCCACTGTAAATCCTTCCCATGGGCTACAGTTCTTCACAAACTGCTCCAGTGTGGGTCTCCTTCCCAGGCTGCAGGTGGATGCCTGCTCCACCGTGGACTTCCACAGTGTGCAGGTAGATCTCTGCATTCCTGTGGACCTCCATGGGCTGCAGGGGCACAGCTGCCCCACCATGGTTTGCACCATGGGCTGCAGGGGAATCTCATCTCCAGGGCCTGGAGCACCTCCTGCCCCTCATCCTCCACTGACCTTGGGTTTGCAGAGCTGCTGCTTTCACATGTTCTCACTCCTCTATTCTCTGGCCACAACTACTTCTGTGTGATAAATTTTTTCCTTCTTAAATATGTTATCACAGAGGTGTTACTGCTATCACTGACTGTCTCAGCCTTGCTCAGTGTTGGGTCCATCCTGGAGCCATGTGGAATTGGCTCTGTTGGCTATGGGGAAGCTTCTGGCAGCTTCTCACGGAAGCCACTGCTGTAGCTCCCCCACTATCTAAACCTTGCAGCACAAAACCAATACAACCATCTAAAACATGTTGAGCTTTTCTTTTTTTTTTTTTTTCATGTAGGCCTTGTTGAAACAAATTCTGCTGGTATGTGTTTGGTTTGGTTTCAGGCTATTCTGAGAATTTGTAGCAATATTTCTTTAGTAGTGAGGATCCGTCTACATCTGGGTTTAGTCTGTGAATTTCCATTCTCTTTAATTTCGTTTCTTAAGCTTTTATAAAATGAGTAAGATCAGTGAACGTATGATTAAACAAAAATGTCAAAGATGCCCTCTCTGGTGTTTCTGATTTCCTGCATACTGCTGTTTGCCAATTAGATCTTCATTGATTTACTGTGATTTGGTAGATTATGGCAGTCTAACATAATCTGTGGACATTTGGTTTCTCGTTAACTTGCGGCTGAATGACTGCATCTTTCCACTAAACTCCACTATCACAATCTCATCACAAGTGTAAATGTAGTTTAGAAAAGCTTTTTTTCTTGTCAGAAGCTGCACGCTTTTAGAGAGCAGCACAATGTAATTCCAGAATTCAGTGGAATATACATGGAGTAGCTAGTACTATACATGTCCATCTGTAACACGAGCTCTCTGAGCCCCACGCTATCCTACCTGTAGCAGCAGGGATGTATGTCCACCTCATGGCATAGCAGAAAAATCATTAATAAAATAATGCTACATGCCACATGTTCAGGGTAAATATGGTCGTATATAACAGCTCATCAATTCTATTTAAGACTCATGAAAATTTATCTCTCAACGATGTCAATACACCATTTTATGGATGATATAGAAGAAGAGGCAGACTGCATCAGAATATCTACCCCATCTTGCCCATCTGATAAATGACCAGAAGAAAATAAGGGAAGAGTAAAAGTAAGTATGTGTATGAAGTTGATCTTCTGGGAACATACCTTCCAAGCATATGGCTTTTACTGGAGTAGGGAGTCAGAGGTGAACATTTCGCTACCACCATGATGTTCAGTAGACACCAATGGACTTTGGATTCCTCTTCTTTTATCCTGTTTTTTTGTAGGCTTCTAAATTAATCACTGTAAAAGAATTAAGAAGAGGAATTGAAGATAGTGACAGAGGAGACTTGCTTTATTTTGTTCCCTGTCAGTGGTTAGCATATTTTACTACTTTATTGTTTTGCCTGGTTCTGTTCCATTCAATAGAACTGGCTTTCATCACACACATGATGATCTGATGTGCAAGTTCTTACATTTTTTTAAATTTATTTTTTAGGGTTTTTTTTACAGAGGTCTTACAGGGTGGGCTAGCGTTGAAAGGAGTTCTTAAAACAGCAGCTGTTGATTTTCTGAAAAGATGTAATATCAAAATGATTGCTACACATGTAGAGAGAAGTAGAAAACTGTAATAAAAGCAGTGATGTTAAAGAAATTGTTGCTCTCAAGGTATACAGTAATAGGAAGAATATGCCAGGGACACCAATGCTGAAGAAAAAGGTTATTATTACTTTAGTACTGTTCGCTTGCAATTAAATTCATAATAAAGAAATATAGGAAAAAAACACATTTGAAGCAGGATGGACATCCTGGTTTCCTGTGATGTCTATGATGTAGTCAGGTTACTCTATAAACTCATATTTCCTGTGGGATTAACAAGCTTGTTTTTAACACATTTACCTCCCAATCAATGGGAAAAAATGGTAAATGCCTGTGCCTTTTTTGTTTGTGTGCCTTTTTCCCTATCAACAGTAAGTGCTAACCCTACAACTGTTTCAATCCTGGTAAGTATAAAATATCTGAATATGAGGCAGGAGTGTGGTCTGTGATTCCTCTCTCCTATGTATTTAATTAAATAGTAGGATATTAAAAGCATTAAGTGTCTGATGTAGTTTTGGAAAATCTCTGTGTATGTTCTACACTCAGAGCTAATAGCAGAGCTCAGATCCTGAAAATCTGCCTCAGCTGCAGATCCCACACCTCATGGAAATTTTTCAGAGGAAAGTTTGCCTGAATAAGGAGTGAAGAAAGGAGAACCCAAACTACTTCCTTTGCTGTAAACAAACATGATGTTTAAAAATTTAACGTAAAAGGTGATTATGTGCAATTGTGCTAAATGAAAAGGGAAATAAAATCTTCTTAAAAGAACCTAAAATAATCCTTTTTAAAATTTTCAAAATCTCTTCTTTAGGAAAACATCTTTGTAGACTGAGTCTATTATGTTAGATCAGCTTACCTGTAATAAATCTTCATTATTTCTTCTACAAAAGGTAATCAAAATATGCTTTTATGCAAAAAGACAGACTTTCATTATGGGAGTGCTGCATACAACCTATAGAGTGGGTCTTATAGCTGAGCCAAATGAGTTCCCATTTTCTGTACGTATCTATATTATATCAAAGGAATTCATAAGGAAGAAACCTGTATATTGTGATTGAGGTTTGCTTTTTGTGTTAATGGAGCTGCAATCTCCCTACAGTGGCTGCAGGTTATAGCCAAATTTAATCTTCTTAAAATATCACTATCAAGCAAATATACTAAAATATAAAAAACCTCATTCATCCCTCTCTCTGTTGAAATATATGACTATTCAATGGCTTGATGCAAAAAAACCCCATAGCTGAATCTTAAGGATACACCGGAAAGAGTAAATGAAATAGCGGCAGTAGGTTTACTTTTACAACTGAAAAAAATATCACATGTATTAATGTCAACAACTGGAATTTTACCTCATTAGGCAATTTCTGATCTAAGGCTCTGATGATTATTCTAAGCAGAAAAAATATGCTAATTATCCTCTCTGAATGTCGAAGGAAAAAAGGTGTAAAATCTTCCTTTAGCCGTGTGACCATGTACTAATTGCATGTCATGTGTCAAAATAATGCAACCCACTTTGCCTAAAGCAATTAGACATACAGAACTCTATTAATGAAGCACTGTCTGTCACTAAAAGTGTTTTCAGAGCTATAGTTGAAGATTAAAATATTAACTTCTCAAATATTTATGATAGTTACTGACAGCATTTCAAAATGTTACTTTTAACAAAAGTATTTTATTCATCTCCAGTTTTTAATTTGGATTTTATATTCAAAGACATTATTAACATATGGGAGTCGTGAAATTTCTATGATCTCCACTGAGACTTCTTTAGAGAGGGTACATTAGCTCCTTGAAGTTTACAGCACCTTTTTCCATTGTAATATAAACTCTTTCAGAACAAAAAAACAAATTAAAAAATTGTCTTTTCTTCAAAAGTAATTTTTTTTAAAAAAAGAGAAGGGAGAGATTCTTATTGTACTTTACGTTTTTTGTCTGTGTGATAGAAAATGGCCCTTCTTATCAATATATCATTTGATGCTCTCCTTCCTTTTAGGGTCATTGGTCATCTATGTTCATGAGCACAGACATTAACCTCTTGAATATCCTTATGGAATAGGAAGGCAGGGATGTATGCTGCCAAGCTGTTTATCGAATCTATCAGACATGGGGACGAGCAATTACATTAAAAGATGAAATGCCTGCTCTGTATTACCACTACTCACCCAGCTGCTTTGGAAAGGGTTTTGCACACTTCGTCCATGGGCAATACAAATCTACAGCTTTCTTTATTCTGCATCCCTAATTTACAAGAAAAAAAACAAGCCAAACCAAACCAAACTTCTTCCGGCACTTGCCCCAGTAAACTGTAGTAGAATATTTGTATTCAAAGAAGTTGAATGGATGAGCCATTAGTTTGTGTTCCATACAGAGACTAAGATGACTACTGTGATACTTGAGGATTTATAGGTTTACCAGGACTGTGCAGGAATGATACCACTGTAATACTATGGAATTATTACCCCTTTTTTGTGCCAAAAATCAGCAAATAAAAAACCCATGTTGTTAGCACTTCATCATTTTCTAGTACTATGGTGGTAAAAACTGACTGCTATTATGTATTAGTCCTGCCACTGCTTTTATGTTTGGTAAGGGTATTGCCTTGGTTTTGGAGCTATTACAGTCTATGGGAATCAATTACATGTACTTGAACTAAGAAGGATTTACTTGGTAACTGTAATGGCTCTGAAAGAGCCATTATGATCTGTCATGTCAAAAATGCACATGTGCCTACAGTAGATACAAACAAAGCTGTGCAAAAGTTTCCTACATAAAGCAAGCCATTTTGGTTAGCTTCCCTGACAAAACAAAATAAGCATTTGATGCTGAAGTATTTTCACAACTTTTCATAATAAATGAAAAGGAGTTCCTGGGTTTCCTCTGCCTTGTGCTTTGCTGAAGGAAAGCTTGAGTGTTGCATGGGAGGGAACCGGGGCAAACATTATGTAAGAGCAAAGTTCAATGAATCACAATGTTTTGGGATAGATGAAACCAGTTGAAAGGGGGAAAAAAGTGAAATAAATAGAAGGTAAGAGTTACTCAAGAAAGGGAAGGAAACATGAATTTGCTGTTTATATACATAATTATGTCACTTTGGTAAGGCTGAGCATAGAGGTGACACCTCAGATTTAGTCATGTCATAGATGCATGTACAGAACATCAGAACATCTTGGAACCAGACTGAAGAATAAATGAGAATAATGAAAATAAACTTTCTTGTCTATGCTACAGGATAGATGCAGTCTGTAGTCTTGGTTTCCTTGTCAGACAGGTTGGTGGACCTTGATGCGGAGCACTGCGGCTCTCTCTGCACTTGTTTATCCAGGTGTCTGCTGAAAGGGGACCAAAGCACACTGAGGAACCGCACTCACTTTTCTGTTTCTGACCTGGATTTGAGAGGCAGCCAGGGAATAAAGGCACATGGCCACACTGAGCATACTGGCCCAGCGGGGCCAACGTGGCTTACACAAGGTTTGGGATCCAGTCACGCTGGGGTGAATGCCAAGAGTGCATGGGGGGCATCCTGCAGCCCCGAGTAACCCAGGGTGGTGCCCAGGCTGTGTCTAAGACAGTCACAGCAGGGGGAAACCTGCAAGTGCAACAATCACCCTACACAGCTGAACGAAAACTTGTGTAGCAACTGCACCAAGGAGAGCAAGGTCTTTATGACACAGCGCTCACGAAACTATTTCTAGCCCCATTATTAATTTCTGCCTGTAAAATGCCCTGCATGGGCCGGCAAAGATCATCATACCTGATAAATTTAAATATGTTCTTGCAGTAAAGCTGTAGGCATTGTTAGTGTATTTTCTTCTAAATAAAACAAAAAGTGGTAAAAATTGGTCTAGAATTCATGATGCTCACTGATGTATTTCTATTGTTGTCTATTACAGAACTTCATTATGTGGTTTTGTTATCAGATTTTCATTATTTTTTAAAAATATTTGTATATTGACTTAAGTAATTGTGCCCCAATTGATTGAAGCACTTTCCCAAAATTAATATTGGTAAGGCGTGGGGTGAAGAATGGTCTGCAGTGGTATAGCTGTGTGGTTTGTGAGTTGCTTGTTTGTTTATTGGTCTAATTTTTAATTACTGAGGAATGCTATTTAGAATGCAGTAAAAACCTTTCAATCCCAAACGAGCATGTCCAAAAAAAGAAACAGAGATTTTACTTTTAGCTCATCTTCAGATTCACAAGGGACAATAAGGGAGATTCATTAGGCCATTTGTTACTGTCATCTGCCATGATTCAAAATGAAATACTAAATGTTTCATGGATGCAGAAAAAGAGCAGTATTTGTCTTTGTGTTGGCTATGCAAAGACTCTATGGCTTTCAGCCTCCATACAAGAGGTCTGATGGATGAAAGGGGGAAGGGTGGTGCCATCTGAATGATGATGGGCTAATATCATCATCCTCTTGTCAGCTGTAATAGGCTTTTCCTCACAGAAATAATTCATAAAACCGCTACATTATATTCTATCCCTGACAGGCCCTATCTATCCTGCAACCCAGCAGGCTCACAACTAATAAGAAAATATGTGGTTCAGGAGCCCTGAAAAATTAAACAGGTAGTTTATGAACAATTTGTTTCATGGGGATGTTTATTATGTTTATTAAATATTGAGCCTTTAATGTTTTCCCAGTACAGATGATATCATAAAAATGCTGACTTAAGCCTCAGTCGTGTTCTTAGAAAGTGGCATTTTATAGCTCTTGTAGTACCCAGTAAATAACTAAATTGCTGTGGTTTATATGTATACACAGAATAGAATTTATAGGGAGTGAGTGTATTTTTATTGTGCATATGCAGTGTATTTAATATATTCATAATAGACACATGCAAACTACCAAATTATTGAGCACATTCTTTGGTTTAAATGCAGTTTTGAGAAGACCAGTATTTTAAAGCCTTGAGTAGGGAAAGTCAGGCATTTATTTTAAATATTGTACCAAAGGTGAAAAACTGAACTTGGTGTTTGAAGTGTCAAGGCAAAAATCTGTGTTGGTTCTAAAATGTAGCCAAGAATACTAGCTTGTAAGTATAATTTTTATAGATACATCTTTAGATGTATTCTTCTTAAAGAAGAACAGGATAAAATGGCTAAAGCTATTGACTAACACCAATATGTTACTATGCCTTTCTGTAAAACAAGTGAGGGGTGTCAGATTTTGTTATCCTCAGACAAAGCAGATTTTCAATTGCCAGACAGAATGCAGGTTTGGGTTCTGGAAAAGACTTGGAGTACAAGGGGGAAGCATAATCTGCAACCAAACTCTTTCTATGTCCATACCTTTTTATTCCAACTCCTTCCTCAGAGTTTATTGAATAATTGATGATTCTGCAGCAGGGTATGAAAACTGGCAAGTAGAAAACTTCCATTCTTAATGAATTTGTAATAATAAATAATGCTTATGATATTAAAAAGCTGTATTCCACAGACATATTACAAAGAGCATGTGCATGACATGATTTACAAAAAAAATTGTACAGATCTTTCATTAAGCCTTTCAGGAATCATGAGCTGCTCTCGTATCCTTCGATTCCTGGTAAGAAGGTAGACTCTGCAATAGAGACTAAGATCAGTGAGCACACAGATAGAAACTGTCTAGAAGCAGCATGACTTCTACACGAGGAAATACTGCCTCTCTAACCTGCTGGAGTCCTGTCAGCAAGCACATGGATAAAGAGGATACAGGAGCCGTAAAATATTTGGATTTTCTAAAAAGCCTTTGACAGGGTTAGTAAAGAAACCCAGTCACCACAGCTGTTGAGAAAGTGCCTTTTATGGATTGCAAACTGGTTAAAGAATAGAAAGGAAAGAGTAGAGCTCTTTTGCTGTTTCACAGAGTGGATAGCTCATTGTCGGCAGTGAGGTCCCTGAGGGATAGACACTGACACTGGTTTTATTAAACATTTTCATCAATGGCCTGGTGAAGAGAGTGTGCAGTGAAATCTCCAAGTCTGAGGATAATATGAAGCTATTCTGTGTGGTCAATAGTCATTGCCAACTGGCTGAAGGAACTTCAGAACTAAGAAAAATGTGGCGAAACTGAGCAAAGTAATATGTCAAATGAACCCCAGTGCAGAAAAATCTAAGGCAGTGCATCAGGAAAGAATAATCTGAGCTGTGCCTCATGATTCTGTATTCAGAATTATCATGCAGCAGTCGGGAAAAGTATCTTGGAGTCATCCCTGGCAAGACTCTGCGGTCACGAGCTCAGTGTGCAGTACCAAGAAAAATCAACAAAATGCAGGACATCACCAGAAAATTTTTTTCAGAAAAGATAGAGCACACAATTTTGCTGCTGTGTAAAAATGTGTATGCCCATTATTTTGGTGTTGTGCACAGTTCTTGTCTCTGTCTAAGAGATGCTGTGAAATTGAAGGAGGAACATAGAAGGCAATTAAAATAACCAAGCAGATGGAACAACTGTTTATACGGAGGCTAAGAAGCCTGGTATTGGAGAGATCTGAGGAAAATTATGGTTTATTACCAAGTGGATAATCTGGTTGTGGAACTGGTAAACAGGTTCCACACAGTATGAGAGCAAGGACCACTCACTAAATTCTATAGGAGTCATCTAGAAAACAAACAAAAGAAAGTACTTTGTGCAGAGACTAGGTCACTTTCGAGACTTCCACAGAGGCTGTGGAGGATGGGGGGTATGAGCAGGTTCAGGAAGGAATAAGAAAAGCAACAGGTCCATGAACGACGCTTACAAAGACTAGGCAGCATGTGCCTTCTAATATCCCTTAATGCAGCAGGTCTGCTTACTGGGAGAGTATGAGGGGAATTGATCGTAGAAAGTTGTGGGCTTGTGTGTTGCCCCTAATGTCTCCTGCAGTAATGTCAGAGACAGGATACTGGCATCTTTTGATCATGGGTCTTTTAATGTTTTTAACATGTGTTGATTTTATGCATGTCTAATTTGCTTCTTATTTACCCAAGTTTTACACTTGTGTAGCTACAAAGACTTTAGTTTTTTCTATTCTGCTTTGGATCAGTGTACAAAAAAGTACGTTGGACACTTGGCCTGCTCTCCTCTTTTTCATATACACACAATTTTAGAAGTTGGACTCATATCCATACATACAGAGCACAAAACTTGAAAATCCATGTAAGGTAAAACATGTCAGAACGAAGAGAATAAAAGCTTAACTTGATAGCTTAAGCCTGAAAAACCAATGTACCTTTTCTTAAATCCTTGCGTTTTCTTTCACTTTTCACTGAAAAATATTTGTTTATTGTTTGCTTTTACAAAGGCTTGGCACACACACTACTTCTTTTGAACTTCAAGTGTAAACAATAAAAGCTTTTCCTGGTTGCCACCCACCCTCCTCAAATATCTTTCATTTTTTCCCTAATGGAGACAAAAAATTTTCTTGTTACATTAAATCTTCATGACGAACTTTTCAAGCAGAAAAAAAGAATAAAAATGTAATTTATTATTAATTATGAGCCACATGGCTACCTTGTTGTCTCTGGGTCACATAAACTCATTCCTATAACAACCCAGACCAGACACAATCCAGTTATAGTTGTAGGTTCTTCAGCTATATGTTCTCTTCTGAAAGAAAATAATTTACTGTATCCATTGCAGAGGCAAGGGGTTTATAAGGCACATTTGGGATACTGCTTCCAGTCTCCATTTCAAAGTTCACCACAATTTTTTACAGAATTTCAGCTAAAAGTTGGTAAAACCTGTACTGGTCCTTCTACGATGGCAAGCCACTTTTCCAAAGCAATGTGTCCCTGCTGACTGAAGGAGGCTGTGTTTGTCAGGGGGGCCACCACGGAAAGCCGCTGGAGATCTCACTTGTTAGGCCAGTGGTGCAAACCATGACATCCGCTGTGCACTGCTGAGGGATGGCCTGTGGCCAGTTGGTGCGCTGAGCCCACGGGACAGCGGTCGCTCTCCAGCAGAGGCAGCGGCTCCAGGGCACCGACCGCAGGAGCATGTGCTACTCTTCTGTACATGCAGAAGCGCATGCCTTACATGTCACAAGTGTTGCATGACCTGATGTGCTCTGCTGTGCTTGGAGTCTGGTGGTGTGCTGTGCTGCCGATGTAAAGAAATACCACTCTCATTGGCAGGCAGTTGGAAGCAATTAATTACCGATGGATGGCATGTACAGCTGTTGCTTATGTATGGAAACAGAAGAGAAATTAGATTTAATTGGTTTAGCATAATGAAGAAAGTGGCATTTATTTTATTATAGCTTTTATAAGCTGTGATACTTGAATTCCATTTTCATAATTTTTTGGAAATCGTTGGGCAAAATTCTCTTGACAGATGAAAAAATCCCAGAGGAACAAAAATTGAGGATGTTCAATTGCCTCATTAGAAATTTGCAGGATCAGAGGAGGAACATACATATTAGACTAATGAATGATTAAATTAAATATTTTGCTATGTATGCCTATTGCTGCAATTTGGGCTAACTTCCAAATATATATCAGACAGTAGCTGTAATATTTTTCTTTTTAAGAAATTCAAAGTCCAGATTTCAATAGGAAGAACTGGTGTAATTTACCAGATCATGATGAATAGATATTTTTCTTGTTGATTATATTAGACTTACTGACATGAAGTCATAGTGAAGAGAAAATTATATCTGCATGTGAAATGTAAATATATTCTGTAAGCACAAACCAAATTCTATTGCAACATATCTATAAAGCATTGATATTAAAAGCTCATATTTGACTGGATTCTGTTCCCACTGTTCATGAAGTAACTATGAGGTTAAATGCATCTATTTCCCTAGCTCAGGCTATCATAATAAAGAGAAAAATTTAGTTCCATGTGACCCTAACATTTAGCTCATTAATGTTTTTGAAAATATTCCTTGTTAAGAGGCGCTGTCCATGTACAAAGTATTGATATGGTACTGCAGCTATTAAGCCTTACAAATAAACACATTTCTACATTACTGTCAATTTAATGCTCACTTTCTAATTATTTAATGTGAATAAATGCAATGTAATCTGCATTCATGCAGTGCTCTTTTTGAAGGCATGTTTGTAGACCTGTAAAAATTACTGCAAACTAATGTTGATGATGTAATGCTAAGTTTATTTTTCACATTCACAATTAAAGAAGAAAATCTAGGTACATACTGTGTAGCTGCATGCTGTGCTGCATGCAGGGAGACTGATGTTGAAACGCTGGGGGAAAAATAGTTTAAAATTATCTTGAATACAAACATTTCCCAGTTGATTAAAGAGACCAATTGTATTTTACCTTCAGATTACATCACCTTTCATAATGACAAACATTTAGATTTATTTATTTTTTTTTTTAAGAACAGCATCTTATGTCCCTGCCCTGCCTATCTTGTGTCCTACCCATGACAGGGGAGTTAGAACTAGATGATCTTTAAGGTTGCTTCCAGTAAAAATAACTTTATGATTCTATGATTCTCATAAATTATTATAATGAGACCTCATGGAACTGTCAGGCTGAAAGTAGCCTGTCTACAAATGTTTAAAAGAAATTTTAAAAATCCGGAATGCCAATGAGTGTTTCAAAATCATTCAGCTCAGCTGTGAGTACCTTCCAATTTAGTCTTCCACAAAACAGAATGGAGTATTTTACTAAATAACTTCCATAAACATTTTAATTATTACCATGAGAGGGAGGGAGGGAGGAATGGAAGGAGGGAGGAATGGAGGGAGGGAGGGAGGGAGGGAGAGAGGAAGGAAGGAAGGAAGGAAGGAAGGAAGGAAGAAAGAAAGAAAGAAAGAAAAAAGAAAGAGAGAAGAGAAGAGAAGAGAAGAGAAGAGAAGAGAGCTGTTTCCAGCTCTGGGTTTTGTTGGTTTTTTTTTAATTCCTGTAGATGTTTCTCATAGACAGGGACAAACCTATCCCTCTCAATTCAAGGGAGAGGAGAAGATCAAATCTAGATATGAAGCTCAGTGATTTTCTTTATCTCAAAAATAGTCCTGGAACAGAAATCCTGAACATGTGGAAAAGACCAGAACCAGACTGTTCTTTTCACAGTGGCTAAAATTGTTCATGTAGTTCAATCCACTACCTAGCAAGACAGAGAAATATCAGCTGCTGGATATACCAATATAGAATTCAAAAGGACGTAAACTGCAGAGCAAATATTTCAGAGTGGAAAATGGTCTCAGGCAGATGCTGTAAATGATTTACCAAATCACAAAAAAAGGCAAAATTTTAATAAAAGCCTGAGTTCTGCACTCACAGATCCAATATTTGATCAGTTGATTTTGGCAGCTTTTTGAAATTGCTTGTATTGAGAGACGAGTATATTCTGTGAAATAAAAATGACCACTGCATGAGAAACTGCATTATAAGGAAAGTTTGCATAAACACAATTATGTGGGATTGCTTACTAAAACCATAAACTGATGACAGATATTTTCATTGTGAACATTTCTGTATATCAGTGTTGTGAAAAAAAAACCATCCTATGCTACTAATTCACTGTATTTACCTTTTAAAAAAAAGTCTCAGATGCACTTAGTAAAAGCAGCATGTACCTGTCTGTCAGCAGAGCAGCCTTTAGTGTTTATTCACCTCCTTTTCTGTGGAACACATGCCTAGAGCAGCTGGCAGATGCATTCAGGGAAACAACTGGTCCCTGTCAACACCACCCAACCTTCTGAGGCCAAGCAGGCACTTAGAAAGTCACAAATAAAGACCAGTGTTTTGTTTTGCCAATAGCCTGGTGTGTTTTCCCCTCCTCTTTTGTTCAGAATGTGCAACACCATCAAAGGGACCTGATTAGAACAAAGGAACAGGGATCACTGTAACAATTATGATAGAAATGAAAATGCATAATAAAAAACAAACCCCAAAATCAGGAAAATAATGCCAGGTGAAGATGAATACACATCCGCTGGGAACAATTACATAGCAGATGCATCCAAAAATTCATTATCAACGTATAATTTGACATGTTCCTAGTAATGTTATTCATTGCATTTACAAATAATTCATCACAGGTGTTGTGAACTAAAATGGCATACAAGATCCTTATGTTATTCACTAGGACAAGAGGAAATGTCCACTTTGTAATCGCACATTGCATTCAATTTTATTAAAAGGTTTTGTCTTTTGTTGTGTAAATCCTTCTGCCATGCTAGATAAATCAGATATAGCAAAACTGTTTCTTTCTAAAACATATTTATTCTCACCAAGGGAGTGGTAAATATACTATTATTTCACTTCCTTTTTCTATTTTTCTCCTTTCCCTCTAAACCAAATACCTGATTTTGCAAGCTCTGTTTTGATCATTAGTTTCATTGATTTTAATTACTTCTGGTGTACTTCTAATATTGCAGATCTTGTTTCTTTGAGCTCCTTTTTAATAATCAGATCTTCTATCAGAGGCAAGTCATGTTCATGCAATTGTAGCATAACTATTTTAAATAGAAAGGCATCTGCATGAATGAGTAGAGCAGGGATTGATGCAGGATATTTTGTCTTTAACCCTGCTCAAGGCAAAACTCCTATTTAAACTTTTTATTTATTGTTTCAGGATTAATTCTGCAATGAAGTTCTGCCAAATTTTACTTGTGTTAGTACAAAATCCAGTCATCAGTAGAAACTAAGAAAAGGCTGCATTTCATTCCAGGTCAGATCCCATAAATAATGACAAAACAAATACACCTGCATTTCTCTTGTAGTCTGAAATTCATGAAAAACATTCGCTGTCTTTATTATAAAGCTTTATTGCAATAGGATTACAGTAATTGATTAACACTTGATACTAGAAAGCGACACAGCAGCACTGTGTTTTTAATCCTAGTATGCAATGTCAAATGGAACCTTCAAGCACATATATACAGATAAACACACTTTTGAAAAAAGAATTAATGATTAGCCCCTGCCTGGGTAATATATAATGCATTCTGATCATATTGTTCTGTCAGGAATTTCAGATCACTAATGTAAAGATAGCTGAAGGTTTTTTAAGGTAATTTTTGGGTTAGCTACTGGTTGCTTTATATTTAGCCAACTATTGTTCTTTGTTAAGACTTCTTGCTACATTTGACCACTACACCAGATTCAGGGTTTTGCTGTACAGTGATGCAATAGGACTTTACAGTTTTGCATCTGCCCCGCTCATAGCTCACCTGGCTCCACCGTGGCACACAGGGCACGTGCACATCTTCGGTGGCAGCTGAAGGTGACAGCTCTCTGTACCTTATTTAGCATGGTGATTTGCAGTTGATAAAAGCTATTCAGTAGGCCAGAGACCCTGTGAAAGCAAACTCACTGATTGGAAGATTCTGCTGAGGAAACCATTCAAACCAATTAGCAAAGGAATTGAATTGTAGTCTCCCCACTGCCAATGAGTGATGTAATCACAAGGCTAAAGAGTGACATTCAGTTTTTGTGTGACAAGCACTACATGAAAAGGGGAGAAAATTCAGCTGGACTGAAATCCCTACCTCATTTCAGAATATATGTGATTCGAGGCATAAAGCACCTGTTTAAGTGATGGGGCACAGAAAACTTGTTGGCCCCGGATGATTGCACAAACTACCAAACTATTGTCTTGGTAGAAGTGAAATGTTGTCATTGACATTTCTCCAGGAGGGTATGTTTTGATTAGGGGGAATGATTTCCCTTCACCTCCCACACTTATTCCTTAAAAAAAGAGGGTTACAACTCTGCTTTGAGTTACACATTTCAAGCTAAGACTCTTCATTGGAAAAAATATGTACTTTCTTGTAAGACATATTGATAGAAAAAGGGCTGATTTTCAGACAAATTACTTCACTGATGAGGAATATGAAGAAGCCCAAGTGTCTTCTTCAGGTTTGTGGACTCTGCTCATTAGTAGCTCTACAGTGCTGTTGCACCATGGCATTAGGTTCTTCGGGTAAGAACTTAAAAAAAAAAAAAAGAGAACAGGTGACATTTGAAAATGGTCTTCAGAATTTTTCCTCTGTTCCCTGGAGCTGCTGCTTACCAGTTTGCATTCCTCAAATAAAGCACATTAAACTGCTGAAATTAACCCCTGCTTCCTGTTATGATTAGTCAGGATAAGACACCACCTCCTCGTGGTAGTGCCACCAGTTTTCTATAGGCAAGGGCAGGAGGCAATGATTTGAAATCAGCAATGTTACCTTTTCAGTAACCTGATGATTCTTATTGATCATGATGTTGAGAGAAGTTTTACAATATTTTTACCTGTCTTAGGGAACAGAGTGGTGTTACTACATGATCTTTTTTTTCAAAGGAAGAATAGTTTTTATTTTCAAAAATCTCTTTTTACTTTAAAAAGAGAACCATCAGGCAGTGGGATTTATATATAATTTATACATTAATATAAATGATTTTGTATACAAAATGCTACAGATTAATACATTGATGCTACAAGGAAAAAATAACATTTAAAAAGGAGATTCAGTGATTAAACAAAAAACTGTGGATAATTCAGTGCAATAAATAGGAAAATTAAAATTTGGTAATGAAAACTCTGACAGGTTTCTCTCTTCTGTAGGACATTCTTCTCTTAACATAGCCAGCTAATCTTCTGCAACCAGACTCTGCAAGCTGCCATTATTTTTACCTGCTGAAAAAAGCTAGGCTCCAGAAACATTCTGCAGGACAAAGTCTGACTGCAGGACCAAGATCTGGCTTTAAGATATTAAATCATGAAGAAAGTCTATGTAAGTCACTAAGGTAATTTATGTAAGTCTTAAGTCTCCCTTTCTACTGAAACCTGTCACAAACCCAAATGAGTGCCCTGTCTCTTACAGAAAGTATACAGTACAATTCCATCATGTTTATTTACAGGAGACAAAAATAACAGCCTGTGCTAGAATACAATGTAAGATAGCTACAGACTAACTTAAGGAAAGGAAAATGGAAAAAGGGAAATGTAAAAGGTGGGGCGGGCAGGGCAAGTAAGAAAAAAAAGAGCAAAGCTGGACCAGATATCTCTTTGTGAACTTGTCTTCACAGTCCCCCTTTGCATTATTTGCTTGTTTCTTCTTTTTAGGAATGCAGATTTTTTTTTTTATATGAAGATAAGCAGAGAGACGATGCACCGAAGTTTCACAATAGCAGTGATATTTGATATTGAATATTTACTATCTAATACAGGATAATAGTTTTAGTCTATGAAGTATATGCCAGTGTTTTAACGTGGACAAGCTATGAAAAGTGACTGGAGTTTATTGTCGTGATTAGCTTGTGAATACCTGCAAATACGGACATTTATGCAATAACTTTATTATGATGTGTGTTGTGCTCTACCATAGTGTAACTCACCAAGTTATGTGCATTGCCATTCTGTATACCTGTCTGGAAGCAGGAGAAAACATTCATTAAAATTCTCATCTTGCATTAGGTATTTTTTCTTTAGTATATTTCAAAAAATAAATTAATGAAGTGGAGGGAAAAATGCAGAATAAACTAATATAGTTTTATTATAGGCATTGCAATGATCACAAAACTCTTCTTTCCTCTAACTCAACATCTATAACAAAGCTATCATTACATTTACATGTTTTATAGTGTATCTACTTGAGAACAATATGTCAGTAAGCATCAGTTTCTAAGTGACTAGAGTTAAAATAATTCTCAATAAATCTTCCTGTGAATCTTTTAACAGCAGTGCTAATAATGTTATATGAAGTGTCCACTATTTTCCTTTTAAAAAACTAATCAACTCACAATTTAAGACTTGGTGAACTTACACTGCCATTTGGAGTAAATAAATAAACAAAGGACAGTGACATTTATGCTTATATTTCCCTAAATAATGTCAATAAAGAAGAAAGTAAAACTAAAATAACTGTTTATAGGAATGGCAGAAATATATGAAAACAATTCATTTGCATAATGTTTTTATCATTCTTGCATGGAAAAGAGTTAATTTTTCAGGTATGAAAGAAGTTACATTAAAAAGAGAATTAAGGAAATTAAACAAAATTAAGGGACTTCCTATTTACACACCCTCTTCCTGCCCTCCTTTGCCTGAATTATATCTGACTTCAATCCCACATAAACATCCTGTCAGCACTTCCTTTACAGGTAGAGTGACCTCCTCCTGGATGTGAAGAATGACGACATCTACATGTTCTGTACCATTTGGCCTCAGTCATTTCAATTTTGCAGTTGTGGACAGCAACACAATCTGTCAGTTCTTGTGCCAGAAGACATCTCTTTTTTTTGTCTCTGTACAATAGTACAAAACTTGTCTGTAAACTCTGTGATGTTTATAAGCACTTCCTCAAATTTATTCTCTATGATTTTTGAAAACCTTCTACTCTTTTTTAAATCTGCCAAGATGGAGTAGACAAATCACCCCTGGCAATCATTTTTGGATTGCAATGCAGTAAGCATTTTTATTGGGTTGGATATCTACAACAAAACAAATATGGTGCGTTCATAAATGGAAAAGAAGTCAACACTCTATTTTATGCTTCATGATAACAAATAACCACAGATATATTGGAATCTATTTCTACCAGGTCCATTTTAGCAGAGCTATTTTAGCTGGTATATCACATAATACTGCTAATAGGTCTCTTCTGTGAGTTTCCTGTTGTTTCGCCAGAGGAGCTCTCCTAATTCAGTTTTACATTGTTTCTCCTGAGGTAGATGATTTGAGTAAATGAGTTTCCTGGGACGCATTTCTGTATCCTGGTAGTTGTGGTCACTGGAATATTTAGTGACAGTTCAATGTAATAAAGCCTAAGAATTCCTTCTCTCTGTAGAAAAAGCCATATCTGGGTGTTCTGAATTTCTTTTTCAATAGTGGAGAATTTATTGTCATTATAAAAAATACAGAGACTGCCTAAGACAATGAATATGTGTGGATGCTAAGAATTTGAGAGTATGAAAAGCCCTTCTTTTTTTAATCCCTTCTTTCTCCGCCTGAACTGTTTCAAAAATAGAAAGAAGTACAAATAACAATTCTCTTTATAAACAGAAGAGCTCGGACTTGAATTTTTAGTCTTTAGCCCCATCTTTATCCATGTGGTGTCATGTCTGGTGCACTGCTACCTCCATGTGTGGTTTTCTTCTGTCATCAACATTTTTAGGCTCTAATATTCCACACCTTTAACAAGCCGACTATACAGATAACAGCAGTGTGCCTTGTTTTCTCCTCTGGTGCCTCATATAAAGATATTTAATGTAAAGGCCTTGAGCCAAGAGATCCATAGAGGAATGAATATGACTTGGTATAAAAAGTGAAGGTGATAGGGAGTATCTGTAAGAGGAAAGAGACAGTGTGGCTATTAAACAGTGGCTATTAATGGTAGCTGCAGGGACAACTGCCCTGTAAGGTCTAGCAAAGAACCAGAAAGTGGGGATGACATATCCCAAAGGGATTAAAGCAAATTAAATCCTAACTACGTATCGTGCAAGAAAAATGTCTTTATCTCCAATAAGATTTAATTTTGAAAGACGATGGTGATGATTTTTAAATTAACTCATTATTTGCAGTATAAATTTATAGTAAGGAGTTATTTAAAACAACATATGACATTCAGTTACACTGAAAATGCTGTAATCACATAATTGACTGGATTTTATCTTTATCTTATATGGAGGATACTGGTCTTGAAATGGCAAGTAAAAATGGTATATTTGCAGAGATTGCTCAAAAGATCTTGTAAAAAAAGTTGTGAAATAAAGTATACAATGCCTCCTTTTTATTTTCTCTTTTTTCCACCCTCATTGCCATTACATCTTTAAGCAAGAAAGCACAGTTTTCATGTCAATAAAAAGATGAGACGTCCCCAGCTAGGAGAAAACTAGCTTTACAATCATTAATCTCTATTTGAAATATTCATAATGTCTGTTATCCGGAGAATTATCTAGGACATCAGCGAATTTCTTCTTGAGTTCAGTAAGGTTTACAATAAAGGCTGTAGGAGTTTATACGTATGCTCTGACCTAACACATCCCTATATGCAGAAAAATTAAAGAATTAGAAACATCTTGGGAAGCAGAATTTCTCCTGATGTACTTGTCTATTTAGAGAACTTTAGAGCTGCTATGCATGATCTCAGTGGTACAGAGAGCACATAGCAGAGGGAATAATCTCTTTCTCAGTGCCATTGCGTGCTGTGGCCACAGCCTCACTGGAGAGCAGCTCTTGCTCCACCCTTGACCTGAGAGAATGGGACTGAAGTACTATGTGCATCACGGACCAGTTAACCACAGACGTCTCAGGGTGCAATAAGCTCAACTAAAAATTCCGTTTGGTAAGTATACGAGCTCTATATTCACTCTTCACTCTGATTTCATACTCTGTTTCTCAGAAAGTTTAAGGGTGCACGAACACCTGCGCTTATGTGCTTACCACACCTAATGTTTCAAGTCCTTCTCTTCCTCATTAATATTTCAACCATACAGACAGAAGGAAAAAATACCATGTTATTCAAGTAACCAGTAAGATCAAGTGAATAAAGATAGGCAGAAATAATCAAAACTATAGTCTTAGCAGGTGATTAATGACAAACCACAAGACTTAAATTGTTTGCATAAAGAAGAGAAACCACTTGGAAAGAAAATCACATTCAAAACACAAAATCCCTATTTATAGAAAATCCGTGAACTGAAAATATGCTAAGTGTATTAAAAAAACATAGCTGCTGCAAGTAGTTTACATAGCTGAAGTAGTTCACCAAGCTCTGATAACAATGCAAACAACTTGCAGTATCTAGCGCTTTTAACAGTATTCAGAGATCATGTATATCTCCCCCGTTGATATTTGTCTAGTGAAAAAGAGATATTCCTAAAATACACATAAAACTAGAATGAAATAATTTTGTAAGCAAAGCAGCTCAAAACCCAGCAAATAGTATCTCAATCTTCCTGTATTCTTTTTTATTCACTGCACCATAGAATGAGTAATTTTGAAACTGCAACATTCCATTTATTGTACAATTATGTTGTATTATTTTCCTGTTGCCACAAAGCTTCCATGAAAACACTCTCCATATATGCCTAAGCAGTTTACCTTGTATGAGTATTTGCATTAAATAAATGAAAATTCACCTCTTTCTAAAGATATCACACCGAGACACAAAAGTGTTCCCTGCTTTTAGGAATGTGCTTGTACAGATCTAAAAATTGTAAATGAATTTGTAAATGGTTGGTTCAATCTAAGCGAAATAGACTGAGCATAGATCTTTATGAAAATGTGTTTATTTAACCAGAAAACACACATATTTCTATTAAATAGGCTGATTTCTTGTGGATGTAAGACTTTAGAGAGCTAGACTTAAAAACAGTCTACAGTCTCTTTCTTTAACAATTTAGGGTGCAGGAGAAGCTTCAGAAGTCCGGTGGAAAGTTTAGATAAATGCATGATATAGCATCTTGGGGAGAGATTTATCCATTTATTTTCCCAATACAGAGCTACCTAAATCATTGATTTGCTTAAAGTGGGGATCTTACAGCTTCCATTGTAATTATGTCTGCTCTTGCAAATTTTAAAAGTCAAGCTGACTGTTTATTTCTTCTATTAAATGCAAAGTGCATACTATTGAACTTTATTTTTATTTAAAATTACATTACTTTTCTAAATGGTTAATGAAGAAAAAAAAAGACAGAACAAAACAAAATGACCAGCAGTGTGTGTGTGTGTGTGTGTGTGTGTGAGTGTGTGTAATACACGTTGTCTAGGGTTTTACAAATGGAATTAGACACCAATAGGGAAAAAAATCACTTGAGGAGAAATGAAGGTTCAGAACAAATGCATTTCTGTGATACTGTCTGTAATTCATGCTAGATAATCATGAACCCAGCAGCTAATGACCTCTATCTACTCTGATACATTAAGTCCAACCAAAGATAATGGTGTCCTGCGTAAATTAACAAACCCAGTGGTAAACTTGCTTCTAATTCAGCAGGAGACAGTGTGCAAATTAGCATTGGTTCTTAATAAGATCAAGTGTCCTGCAATCTACAGTTCTATAGTGTTCATAATGCTGTTTCTCTTCAGGTGAAAATTTTTTCTCTGGAGGACACTTGCACAATACATTTTTCTGACAGAGAATCATCCTCACCCTAATCAGTTCCCTCCTTAGAAAACTTTCCCTATTTCTTGTATTTTCACGCTGGGAGTGCTGCTGTGAGTTGTTGGGAATGATTATTCATTTGTAAGCTTCTTTAATAGCATTTCCTTTAGATGTTGAGGTACCCAACAGAGCAAACCAGGATTTGATTTTATAATTATAACAATTCAGCAGAAGTAATGGTCACTCTATTGGCAATCTTTTCCTAATTTGTTCATCATCATTTATTATCTTCTGAAAATTTCAAATAAACTATTATCTGTTGCATAATTCAGAGACAAACTGTTATCAAGGACCTTATTCTGGGGACTACCCTGCGTACTGCCCCTGTATGCTTAGAGTCAAACTCTATCCATCCAATTCTGAAATCAAATTGCTCAACAGCTGCCCCAAGGTGTCCTGCATCATTTGAGAGCAAGACCCTATACCCAACTCTCCACATCATAGAGCACAGTACACGCAAAGCTACAATTGGGAGAAATTTGACACTTTTTTTCAGGTTTTTTCTCAGGTTTTGGGGGTTTTTTTGATACCTCCTAAAACTGGTAAATGGGTTTATAGTGAGAACCTTTGGATTAATATTGACCGGTTTATTTGATCAATTTTTTCTAACCCTGTTTAAAAAAGATTATTCATGGGCAATCTTTCCACTATCCAGCAATGTCTGTAGAAGATCAGACCACATGTGCCAAATAAAGAAGTTATGTATGTTGTCCAAGAGCAGGTGAATACTTTTTCCATTAACAAAATTTTTACAATACTAGATGATGCCTAATGAAGGCCTTTCAGCTATAAATTATGTGCTGAAAAATGACAATGTTACCTAATTTGTCTGTGTATAGTGAGGCATGGTTATGAAGCTGGGGGCAGGGGGATGGTCTGGTACATTCCTGCTAGAGCGATGAGACTGTGGTATATTCTTCTAATGGGAGTTCTGTAAGAAAAAGTTTAATACACAGCTCTTGTCTGAACAAGCCTCTCACTGTAAAATGTTTACCTTTAATGACATGTACTATTATTTCATGATTATTTTAAAATACACTTAAAG
The DNA here is from genome assembly GCA_013397895.1 of Origma solitaria. Classification (NCBI taxonomy): domain Eukaryota; kingdom Metazoa; phylum Chordata; class Aves; order Passeriformes; family Acanthizidae; genus Origma; species Origma solitaria. The sequence goes on along the minus strand of VZRL01005208.1, from coordinate 2,687,676 downwards.
AGTTTTACATGTTAACCAGCTACTAAGAATGCCTTAATAGACAACTAATTTTTGTTAGAGGTGTCTCGACAATTTGAATTTTATATGCATGCATTATGTTTTCTTAAAATGGGGAAATTACGCATCTGAAGGAATCTGTCTAGAATAATGGGGTTCTATAGAGGTTACTTTAATCACGTTCACCAGCAGTTATAGCTGTTTTACATCTTATTTGCAACAAAAGGGAACTCTAATTATCTTCCAAAAGAGCATAAAATGGTGTGCTTTGCTGCTTATGTAATGTTGATTCGTGAATGCTGCTGATCGGAACTGACAACTAAATACATGTCACACTTTTAAGAAATCAGTGGTGGTGACAGGATAACCCTCTTTTGTGACCTGGGGACCAGGAGATGAGGTATATATTTGCTTGCTAAGTAGAAACAATTTACAGTTTTTTACTTTGAAATAAAAATCAAAATGCTGTTATAGATGGGTTATCGATGATTTTTAACAATGTACCACTTCTGTTATGACTTAGAAGCTACCTTCTGTAAAACAGACCTAGTGCTTGCAAATACCAATAAAATAGTAAGGTTTTTGCACATTAGTCTCATTTTTTATAAATTACTGACTCTTTATTTTATATTCCTATATACTTACAGGAATATAAATGCTTACAGTGTCTATAACATCTATATATTTGCTGCATTTGTCATAAGGGACAATAAAGAGTTTTGGTACCTTTGCAGCATGGTTTCAAATGCTTCAATTCAAGCTCACACATAACTGCAAATTAGAATCATGCAGCCCACCAGGAATCAAATATGATTCAACTGTATATCAACACCCATGCCAGCCCTGTATACAGAACATTTGGCTTATATTCCATTTCAATATGGAGTTAATCCACAGAGATCTAAATGCATTAGGCATAAGTGATATCTGCTACATGGCACTGTTTAAGAATCATGGTGGAAAGTTAATACTTTACATCCCGTGCCTGAATGCTCTGTGTTTAACCTAGATACTGAGATACCTGCCCTGTATGAAAGTTTAATTTACAGCTTTGTTTATTTAAAATAAGGAGCGTAATTAAAATACTTATATAGGCTGCATTCAGCCTTCTTTTATCACTGTCAATTTTCATCAGCATTGCTGGAGTTTTACACCTTAGTAGATCTAACTCTGACTGTATAAATTTAAAATAGTCTATATTTATTACTGTATACCTCTTCTATGGTAATTACTGAGTAATAAATATTTTTACAATTTTTTTTTTATAAATTTGGCAGCTTTGCATGCCAGTGGTATTCGCATGTGTGACTTTGTGTTAGTATGCAGTAAATCATTTGTTCATGGTAAAATAAAGCTAAAGGTTTTCCTGAATTGAAAAAAATAAAAAATAAAAACTTGTTCCACTTCAATCTACCCACACAGTCTATGACTTAGAGATTATTAAAGTTGAAAATGTATTTTATCAGAAGCCTTTCTGATAGTTGCCTCTCCTTCTGTTCACTTTCTCTATCCCTAAGTCATCTACTCATGCAAATAACGTCAAATCAGTAATATGAGTATCATCATTTTCCAGTGCTTTCACTTATAGTGTCCTCCAACAATTTACTTTATACATATTTTATATCAGTATCATGTAGGTAAAAGATTTGATCCAAAAGCTCCTACAACTAGCTTTGGCAAGCAAATGATTTTAGAGCAGAAATGGGCATATGTCTGACTAAAGATTGGTTTTGAGAGAGGAGGAATGGTCCCAAAAGCTTTGCTGTCTAGGTTCCTTGAGATTTTAAACAATATTTTCATTAGATGTGGTCTGTTTATTCTGATGTGTTTTCTTTAGTTTGCACCTGACCAATACTCTTACACAGTCTTTAAATAGACAAGAATGGCTCTCTCCTGCCAAGTACCTGGGGAATGTCCTTTGTATTTTATGATCTATTTTTTTTCTACTGGGTACCAAGACATATTTTGTTGTAATTATCAGTACATTACTCATATGGAAAGAAAATACAATTTTATGAATTACTGAATTGTACCCTTCTGTTTAAAAAGCAGAAAGTCAGAGGTAAAAAAATCAAGTACAAAAAATTCAAGGCTGTTTAGTTTTTTATCCCTTAATCTCTGTGAAAAATTTTCCTCCATTTTCATCACTGCTACTAAGAAGCTCTGCAAATGTGGGACAGAAGCAGTTATTTCTGAATACTTAAGAAGATACAAAAAAATCTTGGTTTGTCTTATGTGTATATAAAAGCCACAAATCCACACTTGCATTTTTCATCTTCACTTTTCCATTGGAAATAAAAAATATATTTCACCTACAGATGAGACTAAGTAGGATGTTTTCACATCTATTATCATTTGAAGTTGAGTTCAATACCCTAAACTAAATTTTGTACTTCTTTAATTTAAATTAAATGTTTTGTGCTGCTTTAATTTGCTGCATAAACAAAAGAATCCTTGTCTCTAACAAAAAAGGGGCTGGAGATGTGGATAGTTTCACGTGTTGGTTTCTTTTAGTACCATTTCACTCATGATCTAAATAGCACTTCTGGACTGGTGGGAGGGTCTGGTCAGCCTAGTCTTGCCTCTTCTATGAAGTTCCTTCTTTTCACCACACTCCTCAGAAGGATACTTTATATTGAGTGAGAGCTCCTGGACTGCTAATGGCCCAACCTGCCCCATTTTTGAGTCAGAACATTTTTTACATGAAAAACAGTAAATATATAGAAATGAAAACATACATTTTTAAGAACAGCGAGTTTTTGTATTTTTCTCAGAAATAAAAGTTTGCATTTCTTAAAACTCTCTTAGTTCCTCTTGACCTTGATATTCGTCCTCAGAAAACAGGAAAATGGTGCTTTGACATTGCTATGTTTTATTTCAAATTATAAAACTAGCGGTATTGAGAATTTTGACCTGTGTTTCTTTCTCTAAATTCCCTCTGTCTGGATTGAGCCCTTGTAAGGGAGAAACATGGAAAATCAGCAATATGATTTTAAGCATTTGGGGCTACATAGAAACATAGAATGATCTGATGAGCTCCTCAGCAAATAATTGCCTTTTATCAGCTTTCTCAGCCCTGCACAGGTATGGTCTCCTCCTCTATCAGGCTGGCCCCACTTGAACCCTCATGTTCCCAGCACTGAGAAAGACAGACCACCAGTTTGCATCTCAGGTTCTGCCTTGTGCTCACATTTCTCTCAATTTTTGTGCCAATCGCTCGTTCCCATCTCCTGTAAAATCTCACCAGCACGCCAGCCCTTTTTCTCCTTATAGGCTTCTTTTTTCCCATTTCTATACTGCTCAAGGATCCTTTTAAAATTCCTTTTTCAGCAAGTAGACATAGCAAGAAGCAAGCTCCCTGTCCTACTTCATGTGGGAGGTGGGGACAGTCCTCCATCAGGCTGCTGAGAGGAGAAGCCCTCCCCCAGCAGGCTGCACTGGCTCCTTTCCTCAGCAAGGGCGGGAGCTCGGGAGGCAGGTAATATGAAAGGCTTTCCTTGTGGCAGAGCCAAAATTTTTTGGAGGCATGGAGGTTCCCATGTCATCGTGCAATCTCCGCCAGAAGCCCATTACTCATCCCTAATTCATGGGAGCTGGCGTTATTACTACATGTTACTCATTAGTGTTGCTGCAGCTGTGGGTGGGAGTTCCTAGCAGACGTGTTACTCTCCAGGCCTGGTGTTCACAAGCTGGCCCTTTGTGCAAGAAGTATTATTTTTAAATGTCAACTGTGTATTAAGTAGTGACTCAGGGGACTAACAAATCAAAGCTCAAGGCTCTGAGTGAGACGCTCATCTGTCTAATAAGCATGAAGTTAGATTGTAGTGGATCTCTTTTAACTACCAATCACCCTCTAAACTCAGCTGCTCTATTTCCATTCCTCGTATCTAAATATCATATTGAAATATGCTTAAACCCAGACTTTCCACAGGTAGCAGGGCCAAGTGTGAGAAGTAGCAACAAAGCCAAACTTCAGGTGTCAAGAGAGCTCTTGGCACCTGAAGAACAACACAAAGGAAAAGAATACTGTTCATTGACAAGTTGTTTCTTTTCTTACTACTTAAAAATCCAGGCCCAAAATATATGACTATAGAGCCTGATCAAAGCCCGTTAATTTCCATAGTATTCTTGGCATTGACTTTGATAGGCTGTGAATCAAGCCCATCCCCAAGTAGAACATATGGGTCTCTTGCACAGCTTATTTCTATTCATACTTCACTTTTTTTTATTTATTTCATACATTATTCACAGTTTGTGATGGCAGAAAGACAGTTTATATCAGTGACACAAAGAAGACAAAGAAAGAAATACAGCATATGTGTTGTCATTATTATGAAAACTAAGGCATATTGGGCACAATGCATTTCATTTTCATTATATTACAGGATTCTAATAAGCATCATTGATAGTGAAGTCACTTGTCCTTAGCACAAGTAAAGAAGAAAGAAATGAAAACTTTTCAGGTTGTTTTTGAAAATCTTGTATACTGTCTAGGCATTTTAGGCACAAATTTAATTTCACTTCAACATCACAAGCTCCTTTGATGACAAAGTCACATATCTTTAGTCCCAAACACAAAAGTAAATAAGACATTTAGATAGTTTTCTTTTACTTTGAAGGCAGTTTTATATTTGAAAATGTGAGTGCATATGTCAGACACATTGAATTTTCTGGTTCAGTCCAGCTCTCGGCTTAGTAAGGGCAATTATCTAATACCTGATAAAACACAACTGTGTCTACCGGAAGGTCTACAGAAATATATGAAATCTTTAAGTAAATACAGATTAGGATGGAAAGGTAGGATGAACTGTCTCTAATGAGCAGGACTCTGGGCCCTGCTCTATGCAATGTGTGCAGTTATAACCAAGCTCCCATATTCATAAATCCAGGGAATGTTGTGATCTTATATATTTTATTTTATCTGAATTTTAATCTAGTTTAATTTAATTTGTTACCTAATATCTATCAAGGTTTTTTACCCAAAGCTCCCAAATATTTCTTTCACACACTGCCTGTACTTCCTCTCTACTTAACATCAGCTTTTTTTGTGTGGATTAAAAATTAATGTCTGGTTGCCAGGAGGAGAGAGTGATTATGAAATCCATAGTAGCAATATTTTAAACAAATAAATAAAAACAGCTGAGAAAAGTCAACAAGATCTCCAAGTCAATAGTATAAAGTCTCTGGAAAACATGGACAGAATGTTTTCCCATTGAGATGTGGCAATGGTATTGCTAACAGCATGCAGCAACTAGGAAAGAGAACACTAAATGGCAATAGCTTTTTGTGGTGATTTTTCTTTTGGAAGGAAGAAAATGAATGAGTGCGATTTTTCTTGTGAGTCAGTGATGAACATTTTCCATGTATGCCACTGTTGAGTTTCCTGTAGGTCGTAACAGATACAAGTGGGAGGATAGGACAGTTGTCTGGGAGAAGATCACAGAATTAAAAAAATATATCCCCAATGCTATTTCATTATTTTAGTGAACAAAGAGAATTCTACTTAAAACTGTCTATTTTAAAAGATGCTTTCTCAGATTCTTCACTCTGAACTGAAATTAACCCTCCACCAGAGCAATAAGGTCATATTTGTATGCACTTTATTTTGCAGAAAATGCTCATTCATCAGCTCTGTCCCTGAATTGTAATAATTCTCATGTGCATGCTCTTTAATATATATATTAGAAAAATATCTTAATGAAAATAGAGAGAGTGCTCCTATGTACATTCTTTCCACAGAGTAACAAATATGTAGAGATACAGTTCAGCCCTAAACCCTTAAGCATTTTAGATAATTGGCCACTGTTTAGATCATGGACGTGTTATTTAGCAGTTAAAACATTTTTAAAGCTTAGGATTTGTTAGGTCATCGCATCACAGTTTAAAAGAGCCGTCAGGAAACTCTCTTCCAAACCTAAGTAATGTTTTTCAAGATTTCTTTGCTTTCCCTTCTCTAGGTCTAGGGTTAATTTTAGTTCTAGGCCAAATAGGCAGGCTCCTGGCCCCTTGCGATAGCAAACCAATTCTTCTCAGAAGTGTACATTGCTCTGGTGACCACTTTGCCAGTGCTCAAGTACTGTGCAACACCAGTTTATACTCACTTTATTACTCAACAGCTGGATGGACAGCCTTGCAGAAAGCAACAGGGGTGGATAAGGGTGTTCCTAAAGGACACGTGGTGGTGGAAGCGTCTTGTAGCATTGTGAGACCAGCTTGCTGTTGAACCTCACCTTGTGGTGAGCTTGTCAAGGTGCTCTCCCTTGCCTGGGTCTCCTTCCTTCCATTTCCTCTGTGTCGCTCTCTCCCTCTTGTCCTGGCTCAGGAGTTTGCACAGGGGAGGGCTATTTGAAATGGAAGGGTGGCAGGCACGGACTGCATGAAGCACATTGCATGAAGAATATGATCTTTCCATCTCTCCCATCTGCCCTCCAAAGTCTTCCTGACTTTCCGAGATCTATTACCCATTCTCTTCTCACTTTACTTTCCCCCAAAACACCTTTGAGGCTTCTTGGTCCTCACTTCTAAATACCTTGGAATGTCTCTTCTGGTACAGCAATTTTGAATTTTCGACTCCCAAGACTGAGAATGCTGCAAGCTATTTTGTCCTCACCCTCAGAAAAAACAACTTTCCAGTGTCTTTTCTGCTGAGGAAATACGAAACTGCTCTAATTAAGAAAAAGTGAAATTTCCAAAGTTCCAAAAGAGAAGTAATAGAAGCAAAGAATGTGACAATGAGATGAGGTGCAATGGTCAGTGGAATACGGGAAAATGCCACAAGTTGCTAGAGTCAATGTCTCTCCAGCTGTGACCCAAAAATCTATCTGGGATCTTGACACTCTTAAAATATGAAGTATTCTGTGAACAGATATTACTTCGAAAAATGTTTCCAATGAACCTGGAAAAAAAATTCAATATACCTGAAGTGGAGAGCAACTATAGAGAATCTGCCTCGTTTTCAAATAAGAAAAGTGCAACTTTTCTTCATATTTTTCTTCTTAAAAAGAACAGCCAGCCTATGCTATGTGATCTTTCAACTATACTTCAAATATGACTTTTTATTAATGTCACAGTGATTATTTGCTTTCCTGACTCCATGTAAGGAATAAGATTTGTTTAATCTCCTTTCCCTCCAAGCCTACTTGTCATCCTGAGTTCCAACTTTAAAAAAAAATCTTAATCTGGCTAGTTGTCTCATAGCATTTGGCTTCTTCTAGATTAAGGTGGGTTTTGTGTCTTAAATAAAAGGAGGATATTTTAAGAGTAACTCAATGCTGACTACCAATATGAAAAAAACTTTTAATATTGCTGACTTAAGGACTATTATTACAGATAAAATGTCTTTTGATCTACTCAGCAGTGTGAAAACACTGTGTTTGCAGCAAAGAAATATTTAACTCAACCAAAACCAGAAAAGAGAAGAAAATTCAAGAATTCAAAAACCTGGGAACAAATAATTAAAGAACAAACCTTTAAAGTATATAGGCATTTGTCTCATAGTCTGAAACCAATATCTGACCAAAAATCTTTCACTTTGAAAATCTGTACAGATACAGATGAAAATAATTCTTTGTTCAGCAGCTTCCTCTAGCTAATAGCATAAAGGAAGTTTTAAATATTGTCACATCCAGAACTGGATTCTGAGTTTTATTTTCCTTTCATGACAGTTCTCATGACAGCGACTCCTGAAACTCATAATTCTGGTTTACACGTTTAAACAGGGAAAGGAATCAGTTCTGCAATTTGAAAAGGAACCTCAAAAACAAAGAAGAATTTTACAAAACTGTGCTATATTAGGAGACTGAAGGAAAGCTTCAATTTAAAAGCCATATAATGAAGTGGCTGCATTTTGCTACAACACAAAGACTGAAATTTAAAAGTAATACTTCTTTAAGACTGTGCCTATGTGCCTTACTTGTAAACTAGGGCACTTGGATTAACATGAAAACTAAGCAAACATACAAGATTCTTCATATACCAAAGACAAGACAGTTGTTCCAGGAAGACGAGTTTTCTTTGTTAGCACCATCTTGTAAGTGTATAGGCAGACACAGGTTTGAAAAAAGTAGTGTAATAATGCACTAGCCGAAAGAATATGGCCAGAAAATGTAAACTTTTTCAATCAGGCAAGTCTTTCTTTAGGTCATATGCTTCAAAGTAACGTAGATATTTCATGATTATGTCAAAGCCAGTTTTGCAAATATTTAGAATCAAAGTAAATGAGGTCAGAATTTTGTGGAAAAGACCAGTCAATTATCCTATAATTAAAGCCTGTATAATAATGCATTACGCCATGGAATATAATTCACATTCAGTGTGCAGCTGTACAACTGGTATTTCCTAACACCCGAATAATAGACTCTGCAATCTCAGTAATTGTAACACTGACTTGAAAATCTTGAAGATACAGAAGATGTAAAAGACGTTCTCCCCATAAATTGTTGGTTTGTTTTTTCTTTGATAAGCCCAATGACATTATGTCTCTCTTCGTTCAAAACGGTGGTGAGCAAGTCAATTTTGTGCCTTGCATTGTTAAAATTTTGTAATACTTTTGCAAGACTGACATACGTGGATAAGACTAATAAAGCCACACCTTTTAAACACATACTCTTGTTTCTCCTGGCCTGCAACTGCTTACATTATTGCATCTACTGTACATTCTGCCCTAAGGAAAAAATATGTTCACACTCTGCATTAATTACCTTTACAGAGCAGAAATGCACATGCCCGTAAAAGAAGAGTAAACTGGCCCTCTCTGAGCTAAAGAAACAGATTGTGAAAGATTGATTTATCAATCAAAACCAAGTATTTACATGCCTTCAGCTGTATCTTGCATAGAGGTGAATCTTCCTGGTTCATTTGCTACAGTCTCTTGGCATCAGTAAGATACTGATATAGCAGGCAGGGCTATTCATGCTTAAATCCATTTATTTGATGAAAGCAGAAGTTGCTACTTAAACTCATCTGTAAAAGCTTCAGAAGGTAGTAAATTATTTCAAACATAAGGCAAGAAATCAGGTGAATTACAGACATACATGTATTTTTAGAAGAGCCTCGACAAGAGTAAAATATCAGAACATGGCTTTAACCAGAGCCTGCAACACAACAAGCAAACTGAAAAAGTTCACACGTGTCCCAAAAGATGTAGCTGGTTAGTGAAATACCCAGGGTATCAGAAAACCCAGGTATTCTGGGTGCTTCTTGTAATTTCAGTGATGTTTCCTCAAGATTTTTTCTACTGAAAAATGCATTATTAAATAATGTAACATTATCATATGATTCATAAACAGAGGTAATGACCTCTATCCATTTTGTTAGCTGTACATATGAGGCATGTAGCAACTTCAGTGTTTCTCAGTATACAGTATTGCCAGCTGGGAGGTGAATAAATCAATTATTGTTCATGACTGTGGTTTCATGGGTTGCGAACAGTGCATCTGAGTCAATCAAACTCAGATTTTATCCAAAGGAATAATTGACTGTTTATGCCATTAGACATGAATTGCTGCTTCATTAATTATTAGCTAGCCACTATGTCCAAGAATGGTGACAGAAGAATATTATGTGCGCATATCTTCATGCAACTTACACCAGAGCTGGAGTATTATCATTAAAATGATGCTTGTTGTCAGTCATTAGGGCTATTTTCCAAGTTCCGTTCATGCTTATATACTCATCATGCCTCTTCTTGTTTTTGTAACTCAGTGATGCACAGTGAGTTCTAAATACCATTTGCTTGTTCAAGTCCTGGATTGTTGGCTCCTTCCCTTACAGCGCTCTGAGCAAAATCAACGTTTTTCTCATTCATTCTACTCCTCTGCTTTTCAGTGGCAGAGCTACCACTGAAGATGATTTGCAGTTTTTGATAGATCAACACAGCACAGCAACAAAAGCCATCTTGCATGAATTTTAAGCATACAGCTTGAGGAAAGCAACCATACTTCTGTGTATGTAAAGTCTGTAGGTAATCATCTGCACTGCCTGAGAAAATGAGAAGTGTTTTGCACTGCAGGCACAAGGTTATACATTCTCTAAATTTGTTCTATTTGGTAAAAGTAGAAGGTGCACAATTCTAAGTTCTAATACAGGCATAATAATAAAGAGCTATGTATAACTGCAATTAAACCTTCTGTCATTTTAAGACAAAGTTTTAACAGAAAACACCTGGATGTGTAGTTGTTCTCTATCATCAGAAACAGAATGTTCATTTGGAACTGTATTGCATATAATTTCTCTAAGCCTATTGGGACTTTTTAGTGCAGATTTTCTCAAATTATATGGATACAACAAGCAAACATAATGGAAAACAAGAATGAGACCTAGATTTGTCTCCCTTCTTGTGACTCTATTATGTTATTAGAAGCAATGACACTGTAAATCCATCCATTGGTTACTGTTAAAATATCTTCAGGAATTTATCAGTTACAACATTCTATTTTTATTCTGTTTATTCTTTATTACTGGTCCTTGGAAATTTGATTTCACACAACCTTTTTAATGGGCATAAAATCCTTGCATACCTTTGCTTTTAAGTAACTTTGGAGGCTTGCTTACCTTTATGCCCTTAGCCTCAAGCAGCTCAGTTTCTGGGCAAGGGCTTGTTCAGCTCTCTGTGCCAATAAAATTAGTTCATAAATTCATGATCAGCCTGATTTACCAAACTAACAGCTTTCAACTTGAATCAATAAGAGACTTGAGTTACCACAACATTTTGAGACAGCCCAAAGGGGCAAATCTAGGTGGTGAATCAACTACTGGTTTTCTAGAAATCTCAAAAATCACAGAAAGAGACCTCTGGAAGTCATCTGGTCCATCCCCTTCCTGTTCAAGTCTGGTCACCTACAGCAGGTTTCCCAGCACTGTGTCCAGATGTCTTTTGAATATTTCCAAACTCCATTTTCAAGAGACTACACTAGGCACTGTCTGTGACAGTGCTCAGTCACCTACATAGTAAAAACTTGTTTATCTTTAAGAAAAATAGCATTGATTAACCAGCAGTGATGAAGAGATGCAGAAGCCAGGAGTGGTAACTCTCAGTTTCCCTGCAATTGCTCTATGATTTCCATGGTCAGACACTACTGAATTTCATTTTCATTTTTCTGTTAGTAGGTGTGTGTCAAGTCCTAGAACAATAAAAAAGTCTTAACAAAAATTAATAATGGCAAAACAGAAACCCCATTGCCTGAGTCACCTGACGAATTACTCAAAGACAACACATGCATGAATACTCTTTGGTCCTGTGCTAATTCTGTGAGGTAACTTCCTGTCACATCTTAGCCACGGTAACTCTACTGCCCCTTCCCGATGTAAGGGGATTCATCCTATGCATGACACTGAAAAAGTGATTGTGGAGGACAAAAAAGGTAATAGTAACAAGAGTTGAAGACATCATCCTCAAAATATTTGACCTCCATGGTACTGCACCTCAAGTGGAAAAACAAACCTGATGGGGAATGGTAAGTCTAGCTGCGGTTACTAGAGAAATTTCCAGTGTTTTCTTTGTCACGGCAAGATTTTTTTATTCCCGCTCTCAGAAAACATTTCCTATGTTTATCTAACACATCACATCCAACACACACATATTGTCCTTCCTACAGAAACCCCCAGTTTGGCTCTCCAATATAGCTAGAGGAAAAGTAAACAAGCAAACAGACATTCCTTTCTCCTAGTCCTGTCTGCAGTGGCAATGACCAACTGTTTTGTGAGTGAAGTTTTGTCTTGTTTTCCAGTTTGAGCCAACACTTACTACTGATCGTACCGAAAAAGGACAGCAGACTAAACTGAATTTTACCTTTGTCCTTTTGTGGTCTACAATGATTGACAGCTAAATTTGGGTTTGCCATAAGTAAAAAGAGCAAACTCTTGGCAAGTGTCCTGAGATGACTCCATCATCTCCACTGCTTCATAAATTTGTCAGTTCACTTTCAGTTGGTTTTTTTTGTGGAGCTTCAATGAAGATCAACAGCAGAATGTACATGTCCAGCTTTTTCAGGTGTGGAGGTGTCCTCTCATGGTAAGTGGCTTTCAAGTTTATTACATTTGGGGTAATAATATCATTACTATGGTGATGACATAATATGTGTCACTTTTAGGAATGAGAAATTACACATAATTTCTATTTGCTTCAGTCTTGTTTCTATAGTAACAAGACTAGTAATTCTCATTAATGACTAGGTTGTTAGCATTGTTATTTTTGGTAATTCCAGGTTATTAATGTCCTTAGTTTTTCTGCATCTTATTGATGACTAAATCTGAGTGGCTGTAAAATGAAAAAAATAGGTCCACTTGCCTAAAAACTATCTTTCACAAAAATCAAAGAGTGTTTTTTGAATCCAGTTTTAAAATTAGTGCAGAATTAAGTTGAGAGAATAGAAGTACTAAATCATTTAGACTAGAGGCAAAATTCAGACTGGCTGGTAAACACAAATATTAACACAAACCACACAACTATGATGAAAGTGCTGACATTATCATTTAACATTTCAGTTTGCCAAGTTCATCTTTCCACTAGAAAAGACATTTCCCCCCTAGAGTAATATTGCTATAAGAGCAGCAAAGCAGTTTCAGGCACAGTGGCTGTCATGAGCTCATTTACCATTGGGATTCAAGGTTAAAGGTTGTGCCTAGATGCCACAAGGTCATTATTATAGCTACATATTCTGTTACATTTCATTCCCCTTTAGGGCAAGCTGCATGCTAAATGCCTATGTGCTAAAGAATTACAAAGATAGTCTTCTAATTATAGAAGATATCAAGATTACATTTACATTCTTTCTCTTCTAAAATGCTGTACAGATGCCATGAAATAATTCCCCAAAAATTTGATCCACCTTAATAGAACTACATAGTAATCTTGGCTTCTTTTCCCTATAAATACTTATGCATGTCCATACTGTTACCTACTGACTGTTCATTTGAGTAGTCACATGTTAGTGCCTGCGGGACCAGGCGTTGTTTATCCTACTTGTTTTGACTCACTTTTCTTAAGTAGGCCTTAAAATTAGAATTCCTTGAAAATGCTTTGATAGTAAAGTTCATAATTTCTTCTATGATGTGCTTTTAAAGTACATAGCAACATTTTGCAATCCCTTACTAAACATTAATAACGCATTTATAATCTCTTTAAAATGCTGCCATTGTCTTCCTAGCCAATATTAAAAAGTGGAAGTCAGTGATGTACTTCTGCATTTCGTGATTAACTTATTATGCCTTTTGGATTTAAAAATATGTTACAGCAGGACCTTGTGAGAAAAATAAAAGACTTGGAAGAAAATAAAAAAACAATTGAAAGTAAAATGAGCTTATCCCTTATTATTCCCAATCATAAGAAATTTACCTGGATCAGATCTGTGACCAAGATACATAAAATGTTAGACTTAGTTTTGCTTCTCTGAAGGTAGAAACGGATTACTTCTCCTTCAACCAGGCAGGCAAAGATGACTGTGTGGACCATGAGAATTTTATTTCAATGTGTTTCTGTGTCTGGACTGTATTAGTATATCCTACTTCAGTAACACAGCCGCAATTTACACTTTTGTGCAAACTTTTGATAAAATCTGCCAGTTCTGACACATGCATTTACATAAACAAAGACAAAAATCTTCTCTCAATAAAGAAATCCACTTAATTTCTTCCCTGCATTACAAATCAACTCAGAGCCTATTTTTACTGCAGGCTACTGGACTGAATTTATGGAGCTGAAAAGGATAATTTATTTCAATTAATCATTTCCTATCCTAAATATTATTCATGTTAAACATCTTCTTGCATAAAAATATATGCTCTAATATTTTAATTTATTATTTAAAACAGTGCTTTAAACTCATGAGAATTGATTCTTAGGCCTTCTGTCCCTCTTTTGGGCAATGGGGAAAAAGTAGTCAACTCACCCTACTAGTCAACTCACCCTAGAAAGATGAATTGTTGGAGACAGGAGATTGTGACAGAATGCACAATGCTAGTTGCCAACTGACACTGTGGGTCAACAGCCATTTAGCATAAATTAAAGCAGTGTGTAGGCTGCTGCAGTCTATGCCAAGACCAATGAATAACTCTTGCTTGGATGAGGATGCCTGGCTCATTCACAGCTCTTTTCAACCTCCTGCGCTTATGGCTTCCCAGCACATCTAAGAATGTACTAAGTATTCAGGTTCTCTACTGTAAAAAGATGATCAGCTTAAAGGAATCATTTAAGAGATGGATCTGTGACAATGAAATTAAGTCAATCATCAGCATTTGCTTTATCAGCTATAATTTTTTACATACAAAATTACTTTTAAAAAGGCTAATAAAACCACCCACATTTGTTTTGAAATATCTAATATTTTAGCAGAAGAGCCAGTCAGATTTTTGCCTATAAAGCACATGATATTTCAAATCACAAATTTGGCAAATTTCAAGCACCTGACACTGAGGACCAGAATGGGAATATTCAACATGGGCAGCTTCTCTTCAATGTAGCCTAAGAAATGAACATTAATGGTAGTCAGATATTTTCTGACAAGATATTTTCTAATCAGGTTTTGTCAGAGCTGAGACTTTTGCTAAGAGTCTTTGCAGCAAGACGAAATTTCTGATCAAAACTAAAGGTGGAATCACATCTTGAGAAAGGTCACTGATTACAGGGAATTATGGGTATTACAAGGAAAATTCACCTTGTTTATTTTCCCCTCCAAGTACCCTGCACGCGATATTTTCAGAAGGCAGAGAACTGGGGGAGAGAGGTATCTCAAAGCGACTTTTTGATTTTCCTGACGTGGTGGGCTGACACCCATGGGGTGCAGTCCTTCAGGCACAGCCTGCTCCAGGGTGGGCCCTTCACAGGGTCACAAGTCCTAGCAGGAAACCTGCTCCAGTGTGGACTCCTCTCTCCGTAGGTCAGCAGGACCCTGCCGGGAGCCTGCCCCAGCACACACCTCCAGGGGGGTCACAGCCTCCTCTCAGGCATCCACCTGCTCCCCAGTGTGGGTCTCCTCCAGGGGCTGCAGGTGGATCTGATATGCTCATGAGTTCCTATAGAGCACAATCCATTCAGCTGTACCTGTCTCTGTAGTACAGCCAATTGCTCCATCATCAAAACATTAAATGGTGATGCATAAATAGACATTGCTGTTTCTGTCCTGACAGATTTTGAAATTCAGCCCCTTCTGATGGGAACAATATAACCAACAGACGGTGCTATTCTGTGCCAAAGCTGATTAATCTTAAACTAGTCGTTCCTCTGCAGGGGAAGACCCTCTTCCTCTAAAGTAATAGTTTGTCCAAAAATTGAACCAATTTAGAAATTCTTGAAAGTGTTTATTTAATAAAAAAATTACTTTTTCCACCATCTTTAGCTCTGCTATTTTCTTATCTCTATGAGAATATAAAATTAAAAAGCTTCTGAATTCATAAGAGCAATTCAAATATTGGAAAGAATAAATATACTTTATTTTTATTCTTTTTCTACAGTCTTTCATTTAATTGCAATCACTATTACATGCTGTGGTAAAACCTCAAAAACTTCAGAACTTACCCTAACAGCAAAACCCATGTACAAAAAATATACTATTCTAATAAATAATATATACCATGTATCATTTTCTGGAGATTTCAGTAATGTCCTCTTTTTTTTGAGCTTTCAATTAATTTTCCAGTTTAAAATAAAAGGTGAAAAACCTTACTGTCAAAATATTTTGCATGGTAATCTGTTCCCCCTTACTGAACCAAACACTGTCTTAACGCTTTAACCATCTTTCCAGATTCCCTTCAGATATCTTAGTATTTTAAATATATCCATATAGATATATATATTCATTGGCAATTCAGCTAACAGGAATAGACACATGCTACACAAGTTACATTTTGCCCATCCAATTTTTTACCACGGGTTTTGGATTATGTTCTGTTCAAATACTTTAAGAAGCAATATTACAGCTTTACAGTGTCTGCTAACCTTGACCTCTTTGATACTGATTTTAAAACATACTTAATTTTGATTCTAGCCTATTATGCTGGATTAAATGGTTTAGTGAGGACACCCAACAACATTTTAAGGCTGCTTGCCAATGTTGATAGTTTGGTTGCTACACCTGATTTCTATGTGCCCATGTGGGTAAAGATGTATTTAAGACACTTTTTTTTTTGTTAAAAACGGTGCTAGTGGGGAAGGTATTATGTTCCTTCAAGATGAACACAGCACTTGCTAATTTTTGGCACACAACATTCATCTCCTAGCATTATGTCTCTTGTCAAGCCTTGAGATCTTCCATGGCCCAAACTGACATTATATGTCAAACATTTACAAAACTTCATTTTCCAAGTGCTTTTAGAATGAATGATCTAGCATCATTCATGTAGTAACATCAGATATCTTGAAATATCCTACCCACGTAGATTTTCCAAAATGTAGCAAAGATTTGAAATCTGTCATGGCATTACACAATTTTTAATGGACTTTCAGTAAATTTTCATGTTAGTTTTTAAAGTTTCTACTGATTTTAGACTCATAAAGTGGTAGCATGATTATTGCTAAAAAGTGATGTAATCTTTTTTTTCTCAGTGAAGTTGTTATTAGATTTCCATTTCTATAAGAAAAAAAAATGCTTAACATTAGGGTTAACAGTTGGATTCAAGTGGTGGCACATTATATTAGCTACTGACATTGCATCCTAATGATCCCCTACCTGTCCTTGTCTGTATTTTATTAAATTTTGTTCAGTGTTGCACCTGGTATGCTTAACATCTATCTTTCATGCTGCATTGTGAGGTCCTGCCCATGCTTCAGGATAAGTACTGCAGTAAGAGAAACAGAGGATGAATTTTAAAAAGTTATTTCTGATGTAATGATCATGATATAATATATATGATATAATATGACACGATACGATATGACACGATACGATACAATACGATACGATATGATATATATGGTTTTGTCAGTAAACTGTTTTAAGTCCATTTCACCTTTTTTTAGTCATGGTTGCTATTTTTAAAGTATTTTAATATGTACAATGTACACATGCAGAAATAGTAGACTACACAGTGTGAGACAATGTATTCTTTTAATCCCATTTATTCTTATTCTAGTAGCTGATCAATATTGTAGTTGCTTCATAACAGACAATTTACTTTGAATATTGAAAAAACCCTATGCAATTTCACAGCAAAAGCTGTTCTCAAGAAACACGGGCTATCTAATTAGTTTTTTTGCAGAAGGCAACCTTAGTCCCTGAGTATTGAAAATTTTTTTTTGTAACGCTTTCTTCATAACGTATAAAGCATTTCGAACTATGGATGTCCCAAATATTTTTTTTGATTTCCAGGTGACTTATGTGATCTGTCCTTCATCACCAAATGGTCTTTGTCACTAAACAGACAGCTGATTTTGTTCATTTATTCTGAAATATCACATTACTCTCTGTTACATAAATAGATTCTGTTTATGCATTAATTTTTTTTAATTTTTTTTTTTTTTTGGTCTACAGACTATCTTTTAAAATCACAGAATGTTAGAAAATTATGGCTGGAAGGGACTTCAAACAGTCATCTAGTTCACCCACTGCCTAAAACAAGATCAAATATACCTGCATTATTCTGGACAATTGTTTGTTGAACCCATTCTTAAAAACTATCTAAGATGGATATACTTGAAACCTCCTCAGGCACTCTTGTCCAGACCTTCATTATCCCTACTATTTAAAATGTTTTCCCCATAGCCTATTCTGAATAGGTTTTTTATTAATTTAATCCCTCTAGTTATCCTTTCTACAAAGGATGTTAGGAACAGATAGTTGTTCTACTCCTGCAGCAACCTTCTAGACACACATAGGTGTTTACTTCCTGCGTGATGAAAACTCATTTGTTCAACCATGGCCAGGTTCCCATGACTTACATGCGTTTTTGTTCATGTTTTTGTTACATGTTTTTGCTCTCTAGATTTTCTCTAGCAGAGAAAATGCCATGCTTAGCATTCTGAGGCCGCAGTAGTGCTGAGCACACATATTTTTTAAACAGGCCAAGAGCTCTTATCTGTTGGCCTTGAATGCAGATGAACTCCTGAAAGAGACACGGGCAAAGTAAAAGAAAAGACCACAGTGTGGAGACCTGAGGCAGTACTCTGAGATCTCTGAGTTTGGCAATGTAGGATTGGGACTCTGGAAGTGGAGCTGGACATGCCTGTGGCTAAATCAACACTGCCACTTGCCCAAACCCCCATGCAATGCTCTAGTTTGAGCGAGGGGCTGCAGCACCAGTGTGGTGGTGCTGACTTTGTGCTGCACTGCGCAGGGGGCAGGCTTCCTCCATCTCTATTCCTCATATAGTGACCCCTCTACAGCCTGGCTGTGTCGGCTGTGTGTCCTAAGGTTTGATTCCCAAAAAGCACAATTCCAAGGTTCCTCCCGAGGGTACAAGCATAAACACCAGACTAGCTTCTTCAGAAGTTAGCTCTTCCAAATTATGCAAAGAAGTGGACATGGGGTGTTTGCATGGAAAATATCAGCATAATGTGCAGTTTTCAATCTGCTCAGGTGAAAATACAGAGGTAGTGCTATTTGCCACTTGGTCAAACAGCTATAAAATTTCCAGAGTTTAATATTGCATGAGTTAAAAATTTATGTTAAGCCTTGTTACAAATAGAAGACATACTGAGAAAATTCCTGACCCTAGTGATGTCCACAGCAAATCTAAGGCACCAGAGTTGTGCATTGTTTGCTAGACATTAGGCACTTGAGATGTGTTTATGCCTACCTGCGTTAGAACATAAAGCTAATTTCGTATTCAAGATTGCATGTATAGCTAATACATACCTTTCACACAGAGAATTCAGTGAATATCTGACTGCATGACTTAAGCCATTTTTTCAGAGGACTCTATCTGTGCTTGTAAGTGCATCACATTTTCTTACCATTAATTTCTTACTAGGGGAACATGCCCTATTCTTAAGTCACATTATTGTCATTTATCTGTCCTTGGTCCCTCCTCTCCTAAACTCTCACAGCATTGAGAAAACAATAACTGTGTGCTGTTTTCATAACAGAAGCTGAGGCATTCATTGTGATGTGCTCTGCATGTTGGGATTTTTTTGTTACTCGATGTGATAATACAAGGAGAGTGTGTTAAGGAGCCAATTCTCATACAAGACAACCTGTCATACAGACTGCCCGTCTTCAGTGTATGATATTACAACTAATCAATTGTTTAGGCTTTTACTAATGCTTTGCTTTTTGCCCACAGGTAATCTCGTGCAGCTAGCAATGGGACCACAATGCATGATATGAAAACGTTATTAATATCTCAGGGACAGACTTCATTCATTACACATCACCATGACTCTTAGAACAAATTACGCATATTTTATGTAGTACGGGTTACCATGGTAAATATTTTCTCCTTTAACAGAGAATAAAATGAAATAGAAAAACAAATACATGCAAAATTTGTTTTTAAGAATACAACACTGTATTAAGCAACACTATCTTAAGCTATGACTGTGGCAGCAGTTTTTCAGTAAATAAACCCCATACTTTGTTACATTAAACCAAAACAAAAAAACTGAACTTGTAAATTCCTCAAGTGCAATACAGATGAAATGGCTGCACAGTCAAAAGCTAGTACAAGTACTAGCTTAATTCAGCTAACACAGAGGCCAAAAATTCAGTGTTCACTTTCTAAAATGACAACTGCCTAGTTCCAAACCATGGAACCATGAGGTTCCATGCTTTTCTTTTCAATAATCACACTTACCATTTTTAAAATTGGCATTTGCAGGCTGGCTAGAAACTAAATTTAAGATCTGAATGTCCTCTTTATGGTCCTTTCAGAAGTGCTGCTACTGGCAAGAATTAATCTCTAAATCAGCCTCTGCCTCACTGCTATCTGAAGGTAGTGCCACAAACCTGACACAAGTACAGTCTTCGAGATCTGGATATTAATCTCACAGTTCAGCCTGAACAAATTACAGCTCTGGGAAAAAAACCCAAAAGCAGCACTAAAACTTTTCTTTAAAAAAGAGTTACATTATTTCAGTATTCTCTGATGTGGACTTTCTCAACACAAATTTGAAAACATTGACTGGTGTGCTGGAAGGTGGAATCTCTTTTCTCTGCCTCTTCAGTGCAGAATAAGAAAGAAATGTTGCCTACCTCATTCATTTCTGTTGAAGCAAGGACCATAGCTACATGCAAAAAGAAATAATTCCATGTGTAATGAAATACAAATTCTGCACAATTTCACTGAAGACAATGGCCTTGGAGACATTACCTGGGTAGAGGGTAGCCTGCAATCCAAATGCGCTAATTACTGCACTAATTCCTGCCAACACAATCTCTCTTTATTGGAGGAGTAACAGGGGACAACTTCCAAATAAAAGTATGTTTCAGGACGTTGCATCGAAATGTTTCAGGAAGCAGCACTGGCTACCAAGGATTTTGCACTAGTATTAGCGTTACCAGTTTCTGGTACGGACAAGTGTGGTATGTTGCAGAGGTAGCATCAATTGCCTTCACTTTGGTAAAGCATCACTTGCTTTGTGTCAGGACTAAAATCTGTTTGCTGGCTTTGGGTAAAATGCAGAAGAAAGGTTCCAATTGCAGTTTCCTACAGTCTGTCATTCAAAAATCCCCAGAAATTTTTCATGTTTATTACATTGCATGAGAGTCTAATTTATATACTTTAATTACCAACTATCTTAAGGCTTCTTGTATAATTTCATATGACAAATAATCTTTTTATCTTGTTAAATGTTGTGGAGAGCTGTTTGGTACTGATGGCAGAAACCGTTCTTCAGCCATAAACACAGTTGCACTTCAGCAATGGATATCTCTTTACCTATAGAGTTTACAAAAACAGTGCATAGTTTTGTGTTTGTGGCCTCTTGCTTGGAAAATGTAAATTCATGATCCTTGTTACCATTCAAGTCTATGTTAATGAAGTGCTAATGTCTCTATTTGGTAAGACAGCTCCAAAGAGTGTATTTTCACATATTTGATGGAAAGCAGAGAAATCCATTGCTATATTTATTATTACATTGCATGATCAAAATATATTCTTTAATTTATCATTCCCAAACAAGATATTTTTGTGCTTAACCAGTTTACTTTAGGTGCATTCTCTGGGTTCAGAAAAGGAGGGGTTATGAACCAATCCAGAGAATATCATCAATTGTTGCAGTCTCCTAAGTCTTTCACAGTAAACGTAAAGTCTAAACAATAAAAACAGATAAATAGAGGAAATGTCAAACTGAATTCTGGGTAATGATCAGATCAGCATGCTTTTATACAATTTCCATCACTTTGAATTTTAAATCACCTTTTAAAGGGCACTAAAGCATTCTTGCAAATTAGTCTGCACTCCAATTAATGCACCCAACATGACAATAAGACCAGTTTCAGCTTGGCTAAGCAGACCAGTCAACCAGGAGGATGTGACTTGAGGACTTGGAGAGCCTGTGCCTCCACCTTTTTTCCCTCTCTCTTCACAGCAGCTTAGGTCCAATTAGGCCAGTTAATCTGCCTAAAACCATTGGAAAGGAAGGATTTCTCTAATAAAGATGAAGCATAGTCTGAGAGGACATACAAATTAAGTCTACTCTTTTCAAAAGACAGAAAATTCCAAGATTTCCCTCAGCCATATATCTTAAAGAGGCACTTCTTTCGGTCAAGACCAAATGATTTTTCTCCATGGGGATTTTAACTTCAAGAGATCTTTCTGTGACATTTGTTAACATGTAAAGGATTTCTCTTTTGTCTATTTATTTTTCATACTGTGCTCATTTTTGACACCCATTAAATTTTATAAGACTAGACTGCAAGCGGTAGTGATGAGAAATGCCAGGTCGCATTACAAAAAAATGTTCATAAATAGAAGTGACTTTGTGTTTTTCAGTCAAGAAGTAAATAATACTTGCATGAATATATAGGTATTTGAGTAGCCTAATCTGAGATTTTGAAAAGGAAAATTGGAGGGGGCTGAAAAACAACTTATAAATGCACGTTTATATATGAAACACATTTTAACAAGTTGAAATAAAATTCTTGCAAAATGAATAAACCATTTTACATAACATTTAGCTCACTCATTTAAAAAAAAATCTCTGCCCTATTTATTGTTAACACTGATGCATGGGAACTATATTGTGTACTCACAGCACACTTTGAACATTCTCATTTCTTTTGCGCTTCATTTATATTATTTGACTTAATTTTATATATGCAAATTTTTAAGATGTATTTCAACAAAATTATATTAGAAACATTCAGTCAGATGCACAATAAATACATATTGCATTTGAAATTACTTCAATTTCTCCTCAGAAAGCCCGTCCTACTCTTGACTGGAGCAGCTGCTTTTTTATATATTGAAGTAGGATTTGGAACAGGAGAGAGAAGTATTAGTGCCTCTAGTTCAAGAGCATCTAGTGCACTAGCAACGTTTTGAACTGCTCAGGAATTATTAGCAGGCATACAAAATAAAAACTATTGAAAAGGCATGCATTTTTTTTTTTAAATTAAAAAGGTGATACAGAAGTGTAATGATACTGAAGAGAACATTGTTGTCTACAGCTAGAATGGAAATATTCCTATTAACCTTGGCAACAAAAGGTTTAGTCATTTTATCACAACCCCTTTTTGTTAAGAAATCTATAATAATTTTCCCTGGAGTCCTTGGCCCTGACATATATTTTGTCGGGAAACATGCAAAATATTCATTTTCAGCATCAGTGCTTTAAGGAAAACATTTTGTTCATGATGAAACTGAAGGTTTCCTACTTTCTCTTGTGGCCAACACCAAACCACTAAAGAAGTGAGATTTGGAACGGGCTGTTTGTTTAGTCACCATCCATATTGTGTAACAGGTTGATATTCCGTCCCACCTCTTTGTTCTGATGTCAAGTTCTGAGCATATTAGCATGCTCACAAATAAAGCAGCTGGCTGATCACTTGGTCAACCACTGACCGCCACAGTTCAGCCTGATCCATGCTTGTCAGAGCCACGTGGAGAAGCCAGTTTCTCTGGCTGCTGTCTGAAGCTGGTTGCATATTCCTTCAGCTGTACCAATCCAGACTGTTCTCTCAGTTGGATCTAAGCTTTATCTAATATTTTAACTGAAAGGAGAGATCAGTGGCATTGGCAAACTATTTTTTGTCAATGAAGCTGCACTTTAGCAACAACTTCCTTCCTTTGAGATAGCCACAGTTCAGCAGGTAAGAGGTTAGTATAGAATTCTGTTGTTTTATGTAATACTTTATAACTGCAGAGTTTATATTCTAAAAAAAGTACCAAGATAGGCCAGACCCTACAAAATTCCACATATTTCCATAGACCAAAGACAAGGATTTTTAAGACCTGGGACTCCCCGTCCTAGTGCACCAGCTATGCAAGTTCTGTGTCTTGATTCATGGATTCAATGTACTCCCATTTTTTTAATTCCACTTTTCTTTCACACCTTATTCAACTAAAAGCTTTGTTTGAAATAATGGCTGAGCAGTTACAAAGATGCATGAAGGCCGTAGATGAGAGCACTGAGAAAGGACTTAGATTTAGAAAGCAAATTTTCGATGTAGTAGTTGAAACATGGGAGTGAGAGAATACGTTCAGACAAGGAAAGTATTAACATAAAGGAACAGAAGAAGAAAAATATGAATAAAAATATGCTACAAGAAAAGACTGGCAGAAAGCCAGCAAAAAAAAAAAAAAAGGATGTCATATCACAGACACCAAAAGGGTAAATTAAAAAAAGGAAGTATTGATTAAATATGACCAATCAGTAGTTTTAATATGATTTTGCCATTTCCTTTAAATTCAAATAAATGTCATTCATCTGGGAACTCAAATATATTTCAATTTGCCACACCTGTTGCAATCTGCAGAAGAGAAATCAATAGCATTTTCCAGAGGAGAAGAAAGGATGATAAGTATGGGCAGGAGTGTGATAATACAGAATAAAGTCTCAATTCAACCAAATATATTTCCTCGTCCATTTAAAATTCAGTAGTCTTTTATGCTTTGCATGAAGTATTTTTACATTCTTAGTAATAATCGATATGTCATTAATCCCTAGACCCAAAATGTTTTTCAATTTTATGTTTCCTTCTTCCTCAAGCTTTTCTATAGGATTCCATGTGAAATGTCATACTACTCAGTACGACAGGAATATTATAATATCAGCCTAGGGGCGAATCTCCAAATTACCTATTGTTTGTTTTGCATTGTATAAATTTCTTTATTAACCAATCTTCCTTTTTCAGGTATTATTTAAATAAGGAAAAAGAAAAAAATATGAAAGCGATGACGCAGCCAGCACTATATTTCTCATTGATCTTTAATTCCCTATTCAGAGTCAGAGATAAAACAGTATTAAATAAATCCATGCATTTGTCTATCAAAAACAGTGAGGGAATAATTAAAATAAGCAAAGGCCAAGCTGCCAAAACACTTCAAGAATGACTGGGGGAATCGGATATGCCTATGAAGTTCCAGAATCTGAGCAAAGCACCTTCTGCACAGTACGTGATGGTATAACAGAAAATTTGCTTTAAAAATGAATGGAAGGACATGAAAGAAACACTTAGCAACTGCCACACATACACCTAATTACAAACAGAAACTACTGCATGAAATGCAATTAAACTTTTTGATAGATCAAAGCATTCTCCTGCAATAAAAAGGAAATATTCTACTGTACATTTAAATAGCATGACTGAATTCCACTAGGAAATAGCATGAATGCCAAAAGACAAAACTGAAATAATACAAGAGGTGCTAAAGGATTTGCTTTGTGCTTCAAATACCACAAGAATGATGCACAAATACAATTATCAAGTTCAAATAAGAAAGAAAATTTATTGCATGGCAAAAAATTTGGTAAATATCCTCTAAAAAACTTTCATTAATAATTGACAACTATATTTTGCATATGTGTTCATTAAGCTCTGTGTACATTTAAAAATAAAATGACTGGCATCAAGGACCAGTGCCCATTCAGGAAGGGGCTGCTATGTTTTCCTGAGCACTCCTTCTACTGGGAGGAGCTAATTTCAGGGAGCACTCTGGTCTGGGCACAAGTCTCTGAGCTGGGAGATGACTTTTTCTACTTCAAGTTGAGCTACTGGTTTGCTAAACACCACAGATAAATTATCTGGTCTCTCTGTTTTCAGTTGGTCATAGATAGAAAACTGGGAAGATGAAGAAAAAAACCCAGCTCAGAGCTCTAGTTAAAAATCAAAGGCAATGCTTTAGCAGAGCTGCTGGATACATCCTTATTATTTTATTTAAAAGAAAATAATTCAATTACAGAATACTTTCTCCTAAAACAGCTAGAGGGTTTTGATAAAATGGAATTTAATACAGAAATGTATGAAGTGCAGGAATGTTAGATGCAAAGAAGTCAGGATGACACGAGTTATTTGATTACAGAAGTCCTCTAAGCATTCATTGTGCTGAATAAAACTGATAAGAAAAGAGGTGCTAACTCATTTCAATCTGAGAAAACCACATCAGAAAGGCTGTATTACAGCTTAAGGAAAGGTTTAAAAGAATGAGCTGTGCAAAAATTAAATCTAGAAGCAAGAGACTGATAACATAATACCCATTTAAGGTGGAAGAGAATGTTGATGTGTTTGCATGTAAATAGAAAAGGCTTTTACTGTTGCTGTTCACTCTCTAGCATATGTATATTTGTCAAATTACATGTTGCTGTAGATTTATAAAGTGAAGAAATTCTGTATAACCTGTCACAAGAGGATTAGTAACGTTTGAGAAAAAAATCCTACTCTAAACAGTGTTTTTCATTTTCAACTCAAACACAATTTCAAGTAGCCACATGTTGTAAAAGACTATTTTGGTTATGAGATTAGGAAATTACTGTAACTGCTATATCAAAATGGAGTAAGATAAAATAATAAATAATTTTGGTTTAAAGGGGAAAATACTTTGCAAGTAATTATTCTCAGCTTGTAAATGGTGTCTCTATAACCAACCAAGCATATAACAAGAAGATGAAGACGAGGCTTATTTTCACTTCATTTCACTTCTTTGTAATTGACAAGCTCTCACTGAGTGTCAACTTTAAAAGATGACAAATCCTAAATCTTATAGGACTCAATTCAATAGTTCACCTCTCTAAACTCTTTGCAAATTAATCTACATTTTCAAATGAATCAGGCATGAAATATAAGGTGACATCTATATTACAAAAATATTAATTTGCTTGTCTTTTTTCAGCATCCAAAGTAGCTTTAAAGTATTCAGTTTGTTAATAAAATGCATAGAAATATACAAATGCACAATGTTTCCTATTTCACAAGTTTACCTTTCTGCTTTCCTGCTCTAGTCCAGTATGCATTAGTTTCCTTATTCAAAAATATACCTATTTTGTATTTGATATACTGTGATAATTATACTTCAACTACCTCAAATGACATAAATGAAAACACATGAAAGATGTGATGATGAAAAGACGAAAAGACTGAAAAACAATAAATTAATAAATTTGGGGTTATGTTTTCCTACTGTTCCAAAATGTTAGCCTATTTCCCTCCAATATCCTTCCCTTATTCAAATCTGGTAATTAATCTGCTCCAAACAGTCTGATTCTGAGAAATCAGAAGCATCCTCTATTTTCTATTTGTATTCTTTTTTTCTTTTTCTGACACATTTGGCCACTGAAGCCATCATCACAGGGCAACCTTTCTCTTAACTAACAGAAAACTACAAGAGCATATTTCTTCCTAAACTTAGACTTGTTTTTAATTCTACTCAAGTAAATTAAATTGAAATAAGGCTTTTCAGTCAAGATGGGGTGCAGTTGCAGACCTGCTTAAAATTGAAGTTGCACAAATCATGTATCTCAGGAAGCATATAAAAATTATCTCAGCCCTCTCTTGGAGAGTTGATATACCCTCATGCTTCACATTGCTTGTACAATTCATGACCCACTGCATTTCTCTTCGGAACAGGATCTGCACCTGTTGTTCCTATTCTTCAATTACAAAGCGCTGCTCCTGTTTCTTACCTAAGGACCAACTTTCTCTGTCTCTGATTGCTACATTAAATTATGACAGATCACCATTTTGAGCATAAGCTTTTAAATGTAAAAACAATAAAATGAATGCATTAATTTAAAGTATATGCTACAAAACCTTTACTCTTGCTTTTAATATTTAAAACAAGACATGAAACAAGTTTGTCAAAGATTTTGCAAAGTATTTCAAAAAGCCTAGCAACCAACCCCCCCCAAAAAAAAAAAAAAGAAAACTTATCAGTTAAGATTTAGGTCTTCTCATTACATGGGGGTTTTTTTGCCCGTGGCTATTCCACACCAGTAATCTATGCTTCCTCTATTCATAATGGAATATTTTTGTCTATGCCTGTACTGCATTAATTATCTAAAAATTGAAAGGCATATTTTAGCCTCACACAGCATTCTGGAAACTAAGAACATATGATTGAATGGAAAGTTCTTATATATTGTTTGTTCATTACTTCATTTTTTCCATATAGTTATCCACTCCAACCACAAATTTTGTCTCAAAAATAGGCTCACTAACTTTTTGCACCTGAGACCTATTATAGTTGGTACCTATTTGTTAAATGCTCTATTTGCTTCTCTTAGCAAATGGAAAGTGGTGAAAGGCGAATACTATCACACAAAACAGAATGTGAACATGCCCAGAGAAAGGCTGTACAGGAAGCTGAAGTCAAGGATCCTTTACACTTCTATTTCTATTCTACATTAAAAAGAACAAGAAGGTATCAAGCACAGGGCTACTTTCTGTATAGGAATAAACCCTCAAATTTGTCCTTTTCAACATGATATCTGTTCCCAGCAGATATCCAGCATGTACTTAAAATCATCTGTTCCCTCCTTCAACCACTTCCTGTCTGCAAAAAGTTAAGGGCAGATATGGAGAGACATAGAGGGATATATCAGGTGTTTGTGCTCATGTTGTCTACAGTG
Organism: Origma solitaria; assembly: GCA_013397895.1. Taxonomy (NCBI): domain Eukaryota; kingdom Metazoa; phylum Chordata; class Aves; order Passeriformes; family Acanthizidae; genus Origma; species Origma solitaria. The sequence continues at coordinate 2,659,745 of VZRL01005208.1, read as the reverse complement.
ATCTTTCATAGACTAATCTTCATGGCCTTTTCTCTTTCAGAAATAAATGAACAAGTCAGATCTTTTCCTCTCCCACCCCTCCTCTTTTTCTGCCTCCCTCCTTCGTGAACTTCCTAATTCATCTGTCTTCTTTTTTATTGTGAAAAATCCCCATCAAATTCATTTATATCAGTCACTTTTTTATATCTTCTCTCATGTTTTGCTGTAATATGCCAACAGCACTGAGTCTAAGAGATTTTAGAGACATTCTATCAGTCACTTTATCATCAGATTCTTACCAACCCTGTATCTGCTCTACAGTGTGCCAGTATCAAAAGCCATCTTGATGTCCAAGCAGATTATGTTTGTTGCTTCACCCCTGTCAGCTCTCATTGTCACCTCCTCAAACAAGTTAATAGCATTTGACAAGCATGGCTTCCCCTTTATAAATGTCCTGGTTGTCTTTGACCAGTCTGCACCTGTCCAAGTGTTCTCCTATTTTTTCCCTAATCAATGACCCTAGAATTTCTCTCAGTTCCCTTTAGTGTTTATACACTGAAGTGTTCAGTTCACTCACTCCAGCTTGAGAATCTTGCTCTGAAAAATTAGGAATTGTGAGTAGCTTTGAGTACAGCATTTCTAATGTGTATGTGCATATGGTATGTATTTCTATCAACCATTGCCATAAAATTCCACAATATAAAAAGAGCTTATTTCATGTGAAAAGGAGAAATATTATATACCAGCTTTCCAGAGAAGGAAGAGAGCACCTCTATAAAGTAGACAGTGAAACAAATCTCTTATGCCCAAGTCACTGAACTATCCTGTCACTGTAAATCCTTGTCATTTGGATGGGGGCAGACAGGACAACTTTGAGGATGCTCTTTGATTTCTGATGCAAAAGGTAGTGGATAAATTTGAGCAAGAAAATAAGGTATATGATGTTCAAAATGCAACTATTTTAAAATAATTTTAATAATGCTGAATTTAATAATGTTTATTAATTTCTCAGGCTTTGGTAGGTCTTGCAGAAATATATTTTATTGTAAATTTACAAGGCTCAAATTCCCCATCTTTCCTCAGGGCCATCTCATTAGCAGTGTATGAAATTATTTTTTTAGGTAAAACAAGGTCTTAATAGTAAGTTTCTGAACCTCAGTGTGTAGGTGGAGCATAAACCATAGTAAAGAAATTTTGCAAGTCTAAATTTCAGTATTAGCAGTGCCAGTGTCATTCCCATAGCGTTACAACTCATAAGAAGACAAAAACACTGGTAAAGATTAAAATATTCACCTTATTTCACTGAAAAGAAGCAGCTACTGTCCCCTTTTCCAGTTGTACTGCATTTCTAGTTACACAAGTAAACTTTCTGGCAAAATGACATCTGAACGGTATATGTGCTAATTTTAAATGATCAAATAACTCCTTCATTGTTACTCCTTTTAATCTCAGGCAAAAGTTCTTGCCAGTCATTCTGGAAGAAATAAATTAGATATGAACTCAAATATTTCTTTGAAGCAGTGTACAGAGAAAACAAAAAGGTATATTTCTGTTCCATGCCTCTTCAGGCAGCACCAGGTCCTAAAAGATTTCTGCCTACTATGACATATTTTAAATAAAAGGTCACATCCATTGACTTTTTTTCATTTCCCTTTAGCTCCATATTTCCTCTAACTCCATGTCTTCTCCTCTTTGATCCAGGAAGATCTCAAGATGTTTTTTTTTTAATTGCGTCCAGGGTACTTTTGCCCAGTCTCGTTTAAAGGGACAGAATCTCTTGATACAAGACAGCCCTGGCACACTGAAAAAAGCGACTGCACTCACTTGAGATGAAAACAGCTAACTTCCATCCTTTTTTCTAAAGAGCACCAGTCCACTTTCTAATCTTGCAGAGCAGCTTGTAAGTAAACTTTTAGACCTATAGGGCTGGATTAGCAATATGTTATCTTGAGATAACTCTCTCTAAATTTTGTTTAGTAAGACCTACAACCACCTATTCGGACTATTGTAGAACACTGTAGAAGAATGTAAATGACCTCCCAAAGGCTACACTATTAGGTAGCTAACTTAATCCTCAGTGTAATAATTCATTTTCCCTTTGTATAAAGAAGTAGGTAGAGTTTTGTACACTGTGAAGAAAAAGGATGCTTATTCTTCTATGCCATTTTGATTAACTTCTATTTCTGCCAAATTTTTTTTTCTAACAGGTAAAAAAAAATTAGTCACATTTGAAGGACTCAAAATTAGCTGTCATGGTCAGAAGGCACAGAAAAAATTCACATAGAGAGGCAAAAGTCTCAGGTCTTCAAGAAAAACCTTGAGCATTAAAAAATGCCTGTGCAGATTTTGGCCATAAGAAGCAGGTTTTCTTTCCTAAGCCAGTTCATTATCGTTTCTCTGCTGTGAACACCAGTCCAGACAACTTCATGGTCAAATTCTGTTGAAGGCAATGACCAGCTAAGAATTGCCCAAAGTGAAGTTGCAAATATCACGTGACAGGTGCTTTTTGTAAAACAAGGCATTTTGGTAGTCTATCATTCCTCTACAGAAAAAGGGTATATTTTCTTCTTCATGATATGAGCCATTCTTTACATAAAATAATAATCAACCCAAAAAATCAGATGAACTTACTCTGGGATACTGAACAAATAGAGTAAGATGATAACTAGAAAATTGTAAAAGGTCATCCGTAGAATGCTATACATAAAGAGTAAAAAGGAAAGTTTATAATCATAAGACAGGATCATATTTGAATAGATCATCTCTTATTCCACCTTTTTGCTCTCTGCTACTATACTTAAATGGTTCAGGGATGGGGCATCCACAGCTTCTCTGGGCAACCTGTTCCAGTGCTTCACCACCCTCACAGAGAAGAATTTCTTCCTAATATCTAACCAAAATCTGCCCTCTTTCAGTTTAAAGCCATTCCCCCTTGTCCTTTTACTACACACCCTTGTCAAAAGTCCCTCTCCACCTCTTTTGTAGGCCCTCTTTAAGTACTGGAATGCTGCAGTAAGTGTCCCCAAAGTCTTCTCCAGCCTGAGTAACCCCCTTGTCAAAAGCTATTTCTGAGAGAGTGCTCACTTGAACATCTTCAAGTGCTCAAAAAATAGGTTAGACCTACTTAACCTTTGCTCAGGAATGCTAAATAATTATGTTTTATATTCCTGGCAATGCAAAGCAAAATGCATAGTGATGGAGACATAATAAGATACAATGTTTTAAACGATTAGATGTTCTCAAAACCAAAATCAGATGAGTTCAAAATTGGTTATACATGTTTTACAGTACTAAAGACCACATTTTCAAAGGAATTTGTTACAACTTACATTTTGCTATTTTCCTTTCTAAAATTTGAAATCGTCATTTGTGATTTGAGACTGCAGAAATTATAAATAGCACTTTTACTTCAATGAAAATTTTTGTGCTTCTATTTCTTGACCAATTGGCCTTCCCTTGCTAGTATTACTGTTCCAGCAACAATTCCTTTTTCAGAATAATCAGTACAGAAATAAAGCAGAGCTTTAGTCTCAATTTTCTTGACAGTTCTCTGCTTTTCCTTTTAACTCCTGAATACTTTAAACCACATCAGTAAACATTAAAAAATAAATACTGAATTTTTAAGCTGTGTTTCTTATGTACAGAGGAAGTCTGTTTAGAGATACATTTTGCCTCCTTTTTGGGTGATATGGAAATCTAATAGCTCATTTTTGCTGTTAAAGATTATGAAATAATTTTCAATGAAAGAACAGTGTTGCTCTAAATTTTTAAGTGCTTGCTCCTAAGAGTGAAAGAATTAGACCTGCTCAATGAAACAACTACACAAATCATTTAACACTGATGAAACAACAGCAAACGTTTAATCCAGTGTCATCTGTAAAGCAGTTTTTGAATTTTTCCAGTAAATATTTAACTGAATTAGTCAAGCAAAAATAAATCTAACACACCACCTCCTAATGTCAATTAGAAGCAGTTTGCAAAACTATTTTCTCTTTGAAGATTAGATTGACTACATACAGTAATGTTCAAGAAACCCACACATTGTCAAAGACCAGTCATAGCCATCTAAAGTACTATGAAAAATGCTCATTGATTCCAACCATTGGTAAAAATCATATTGCTTGTAAGTCAATAAAGTAGTGAATACCCTGCCCCTGGAAATTTTCAAGGCCAGGGTGGATGGGATATTGAACAAGCTGATCTGGTGGGTGGCATCTTTGCCCACAGTGGGACAACTAGAACTAGATGATCTTTAAGGTCGCGCAAGTAAAGGTTGGGGGGACATTGAAGGCTGGGAAGCCATATTGTTTCAGCATAGGTAATAAGACTTTTTCCCTAATGCTTGTTTGCACTTCATAAACAGGTATTATTTAATATTATAGAAGACAATCAAAACAGCTTTACTGGAGCAGTAACATTATGACAGTTTCTGGGAGAGTCAATTTTTAGCAGCTTTTTACAAAAGCTGATTTAAAACATAAGCTCTTTTTTCCTGCTGTTCCTGTAGGTGATTTCTGCAGAGCATCTACTGATTTTCTTTCAAAATGTTATTGAACCACCAGGGTTATTTGTTATGTTTTCATTTACTATAGTGTCATTTTATTTCAGCATTGTCATATGAATAATAGGCAATCAGGGCTGAAACTTTTCAAAATTGCAGCCCTCTAGATGTTACAATTAAATCAATTACAAACCCAGAATAAACTGTTTTAATCACATCAAACATTTCTGCTATATTATACTATTCAATTCTGTTATGATGGAAATCTAAAGCCCATGGAATACTTGGAGAAAAAATACTACCATTTGTACAAAACTCCCCCTTAGCCTGATTAATAAACTGAAGTTCAGAAAATGATGTTCATGAAAACAGCTGCCCTTGCCAATTATGACATTTTATTTTCAATTTTAGAACTAACATCATGTCAATCTAAACAATACTTAAGTACATTATGTAAGTATAACAACAGTGACACAACATAAAACAAAATGTACCACATCCAGGAAGAATCAAAAGTAAACAGTGCTGAGAGGAAGGCAATTGCAGCTGTGTAGTTGCTGGTGATGAGCCATTGCCATTAGGAAGAGGAATGTGAGGAATCACAGAAGAGTGCTGCCTAAATATGCCATGCAGATGCCCTGAAAGGTATAACAGAAGTTGAGTATAATCCAGTGACGTAGCTTTACTGCAGCAGTATTTTATACATGGGCAGGCACAGCCAGCAAAACAGTTTTGCTATAAAAAGGTAAATTTGACAAAATCCCATTCATTGCATATAATATTATATTCTAACAGCTTTACTTTATCTGTATAAGTAACCATACACTGAATTACATTGGTCACTTTCAAAAACATAGCTCCAGAAATATAATGTTTAAGATTACATGCTTTTTCCCCTCCTCCCCCTCCTTTAATCTGTGATCTGTAATAGTAACACCAATGACAGGCACTTATACTAAGCAGCAGTGAAATTGTCAAAATAATTCCTTCTTTTATTTAAGGATCACGGTGAACACTGAGATTTCCAGTTTGGGAAATATTCCAAAACATATTGGCAAACTGAAACTCTTCATGTATTTATATAATGGAAGTTGTCCTTCTTTTTTCACTCCTTATAAATGTGCATGTGTGAGCAGAATTCAGCCTAACCGAACAGTTAGTTCTTTCTTGTATCCTTTGAGCCCAAATCTTTGAAACAAAGATTCAAAACACACTTGGTAACTGTTAGAGACAAATAGAATTTCATGTCACCAGGAAGTCTGTAACAGCTGAAGTTAGCTGTGTACTTGTCAAATTTAAGATGAATCCAGGTAGCAGAGCTGTCCACCCACAAATATACAGATCAGTGATCATGGGGTAGAAATTCAAGGAAACAGCAGTTAATTTTTATACATCCAATTAATCTGTTCAGACTCTGCTAATGCAAAATAGAAGACTTCAGAGGTGCACAAAGTGTTCAGCTGGAAAAGCACACCAGTTGCATTTATATATTTATATATTATAATATAACATTTATATACATAAGTGCAAAACAAGGAAAAGAAAAATAATCCTGAACCTTCATAAATTGCATTGATTTCTTTACCAGCAAACTATGTGAACAGATGTTATTGCAGTTTACTGAAGAAGTGTAGCCCAGAATTATACCATCAAGGCTGGAGTACTAAAATTGACATAGCACTTGAGCCCTGCACTGGGAACAAACCTATGTCCAATTCTTTCACCCATGTTCCTGACCATCTTCTCTTATGTATATATCATGGAGAATATCAAAAACTGCTTCCCTCATTTGTCTTCCACAGGTGTAGAAATTTGTATGGCTGTCCCAGTCAATACCTCCTCCAGAGTGACTGCAGTGTCTATATATAAACTCCTGTGGCTGCCATTAATTTCTTGCCAACTTCACCCATGCGGTTATCCATCCATTCTGATGGATATCTACAGTTCAGGCATCAGTACTAACACTTGCTAAGAAATGTCACCATCTTTTTGGATGGACTTCTTGTGAATCAATATTTTAAAGTACAAAATATTTCAAGCTTGAGATTAAATAAATTATTTGTTTATTTCAAAGAAAGAGACACCAATGGATTGAGGAACCAATGCTTTCATAAACTGGTGCTTGGGGGAATCGCTCACCTTTTGTTATGGGCCATACTTTTATTTAGGTTGTGCTTCGGACTTCTATTTTCATACTTTTGTATGGTTTAAACCTGGGCAGAGATAATTTCTTGCTAGATTTTTTAGACCTGTTTTATTATGTGGTGTCTTTTTAACCTAATATGTTGGGTTTGCATGACCAGGTTTTGGTAAAGGAGGGGTCTACAGGGATAGCTTCTGTGAGAAGCTCCCTGAAGCTTCCCCACGTCCAGACGGCTCCAAGATGGACCCGCTGCTGGCTAAGGCTGGGCCAATTAGAAATGGTGGTAATGCCTCAGAGATAACATATTCAAGAAGAAGGAAAAAAAAAAAGTTCTTGTGCAGCTGCAATTGTGTTCAGAGCGGGATGAGAATATGGGAGAGGAACAGCTCTGCAGACACCCAGGTTGGTGCAGGAGGTGGTGCAGAAGATGCTCTGGGCACTGTGGTTGAGAATCTCCTGCAGCCCACGGTGAAGACCATGGTGAATCAGCTGTCCCCCTGCAGCACACGGAGGAACAAGGAGGTTCAGATATCCACCTGCAGCCCCTGGAGGAGACCCAGGCCAGAGCAGGTGGATGCCTGAGAGGAGGCTGTGACCCCCCTGGAGGTGTGTGCTGGGGCAGGCTCCCGGCAGGGTCCTGCTGACCTACGGAGAGAGGAGTCCACACTGGAGCAGGTTTCCTGCTAGGACTTGTGACCCTGTGAAGGGCCCACCCTGGAGCAGGCTGCGCCTGAAGGACTGCACCCCATGGAAGAGCGACACATCGCAGCAGTTTGCACAGAACTCCGGGAGGGAGTCGTATTGGAGGAGTTCATGAAGAACTGTCAGCCATGAGAAGGACCCCAGAGTGGAGCAGGGGAAGGACTCCTCTCTCTGAGCAGAGGGAGGAACATGTGATGAACTGACCATAACCCCCATTCCCTGTCTCTCTCTGATGCTGGGGGAGGATGAAAAGCTGGGAAGGAGGGAGGGCTGAGGGGAAGGTGTTTTTAAGGTCTGTTTTTACTTTTCATTATGCTGCTCTTTGTTATTAATAAATTCAATTAGTATCTCTAATTCAGGTCTGCTTTGCCCGTGATCGTAATCAGTGAGTGATCTCCCCCCCATTCATTATCTTAACCCATCAACCCTTTGTTATATTTTTTCTCAGCTGTCCAGTTGCAGAGGGGAGTGATAGAGTGGCTTTGGTGGGTGCCTGGCATTCAGCCAGGGTCAACCCACTACACCTATGCACTCTTCTAAATGCCTGAATTAGGAGTTATTTCTGTAAAACTTTCTGGCATTTTTTTTTCTTTACTGTAATTTCCAGAAAGATACAGAATACTATTGTGTAGTATCCAAGTCATTGGTTGCATTACACCTTAGGATGAAAAATAAACCCAAAGTCTCTTTAATTATTTCATTGATTTTTAAAATAATTTCATTCCATGTTGTTACCTGAATGAAATTACTGCAGGTAATTATGCCACACCTTAGATGGACTTTCATATACCGCATTGACAAGTAAAAGTACTAGAATAATATAGAGGAGAATGTAGAGCATAAAACTGTAGATATGAATTACAGACACTACTTCATAGTCCAAGGGAAGGCAGCTACACTGTAACTCTTACACCTTAGAGATATACTCAGCTCATACTTCCTTAATAAGAAAGAGGCCTGAGATTGAAATATTACTGTGTAAGTTCCAGAATAAATGGATAAACTGATCCTATTCTATGTAAAATGTATTTAAACTTGCCAATTATATTGTTCTCTGAAAAAACCTGTCTTCCAAGGAAAAAAAGAAATTTCCAGCACTGTCATTTATACATTGCCTTTGGCCCAAACATTTATTCTATTTAATAATGCCCTGCAGCTTAATGTGCTTGTTCTTGCCAGGATGCCTCTCTTCCCAATGAAATATACTTTTTAAAACTCTTTTGGCTACCTTAATCCCCTATCCTCTTATTTTTCCTATTAAAGGCAAAAATGTAAGAACA
>VZRL01005208.1:2621586-2650586 GCA_013397895.1 Origma solitaria | reverse complement strand
GAGAGGAGGCTGTGACCCCCCTGGAGGTGTGTGCTGGGGCAGGCTCCCGGCAGGGTCCTGCTGACCTACGGAGAGAGGAGTCCACACTGGAGCAGGTTTCCTGCTAGGACTTGTGACCCTGTGAAGGGCCCACCCTGGAGCAGGCTGCGCCTGAAGGACTGCACCCCATGGAAGAGCGACACATCGCAGCAGTTTGCACAGAACTCCGGGAGGGAGTCGTATTGGAGGAGTTCATGAAGAACTGTCAGCCATGAGAAGGACCCCAGAGTGGAGCAGGGGAAGGACTCCTCTCTCTGAGCAGAGGGAGGAACATGTGATGAACTGACCATAACCCCCATTCCCTGTCTCTCTCTGATGCTGGGGGAGGATGAAAAGCTGGGAAGGAGGGAGGGCTGAGGGGAAGGTGTTTTTAAGGTCTGTTTTTACTTTTCATTATGCTGCTCTTTGTTATTAATAAATTCAATTAGTATCTCTAATTCAGGTCTGCTTTGCCCGTGATCGTAATCAGTGAGTGATCTCCCCCCCATTCATTATCTTAACCCATCAACCCTTTGTTATATTTTTTCTCAGCTGTCCAGTTGCAGAGGGGAGTGATAGAGTGGCTTTGGTGGGTGCCTGGCATTCAGCCAGGGTCAACCCACTACACCTATGCACTCTTCTAAATGCCTGAATTAGGAGTTATTTCTGTAAAACTTTCTGGCATTTTTTTTTCTTTACTGTAATTTCCAGAAAGATACAGAATACTATTGTGTAGTATCCAAGTCATTGGTTGCATTACACCTTAGGATGAAAAATAAACCCAAAGTCTCTTTAATTATTTCATTGATTTTTAAAATAATTTCATTCCATGTTGTTACCTGAATGAAATTACTGCAGGTAATTATGCCACACCTTAGATGGACTTTCATATACCGCATTGACAAGTAAAAGTACTAGAATAATATAGAGGAGAATGTAGAGCATAAAACTGTAGATATGAATTACAGACACTACTTCATAGTCCAAGGGAAGGCAGCTACACTGTAACTCTTACACCTTAGAGATATACTCAGCTCATACTTCCTTAATAAGAAAGAGGCCTGAGATTGAAATATTACTGTGTAAGTTCCAGAATAAATGGATAAACTGATCCTATTCTATGTAAAATGTATTTAAACTTGCCAATTATATTGTTCTCTGAAAAAACCTGTCTTCCAAGGAAAAAAAGAAATTTCCAGCACTGTCATTTATACATTGCCTTTGGCCCAAACATTTATTCTATTTAATAATGCCCTGCAGCTTAATGTGCTTGTTCTTGCCAGGATGCCTCTCTTCCCAATGAAATATACTTTTTAAAACTCTTTTGGCTACCTTAATCCCCTATCCTCTTATTTTTCCTATTAAAGGCAAAAATGTAAGAACAGTTGTGCCTATGATCTTAGAAGTTCTTTGGAGTTTGCAGACAATGAAATGTGTCAGGTTCCTTTTTCTTCACTTTCTACACTCATCATTCACCAACAACCACTACAATAAAAAAAAGGAATAATACAATAACAACTCTCAGTGACACACTTGCAGCTAATGTTAAAATTCCCAATAACTTATACAGGTATTTTGAAAGACACAAAGTCAACTTTGTCATTTACAAAGATACATTATCTGGAAAAAATTATATCTTTAAAAGCATTTCTACTTATAGCAGCAAGACTGAAATGAAACACAACTGCCAAATAACTACTAGGTTTTGAACAGGAAAAAAGCTTATATGGTAGTGATAAAGTAAAAATACTCCTAAGCTGAATTTTCCCCTTAGACAGTGTAAATCTTGTATAAAATCCAATGGGAGTGGGACATGTACATGAGAGCAAAGAATTTACCCCCTGTGCTTTTATAATAGAAAATTAAGATGGTTAAAAATGGCACCCAAAAGATGAATGAATTTCCAAGGAAATAAATTAGGTTTGAAATTACTATTGGAACATATGCATTATACAAAAGATCATGAAATCCATTTCATCTGACATATTGTACAATGAGCTACAAGAACATTTGCAACTGATAGAAGCATGTAAGATCTCATGTATTATTCCTACAATAAAGATTACACCACAGAAGCCAGATATTATACTTCCTATTGTGATCTACCAACCTGAAGGTCATGAACCAGGGATATGACTTGAGCACTCTGGTCAAGATTTTGAGTTATACCATGCACCACAGCAGTTAAGAGCCTGTTTCATATCCTATGCACATTTCCTTACCTGCAGCAACTTTGTCATACAAAGTATAATGAAGAAAAGGAATTAGAACACACATTTGGAACAACTGAGGGAGAAAAATATATCATATAAGGCAGAAGTCATCTTCTAGAGGCATTTTACAACTGCAGGGATAAAATAGCCCAGATTTAAATGACTGTATGTTTTCTTGAAGATCCCAAAGGAAAGCAACATATGGATGCTCTATGTTTAACATAATGAAAAACAAACGCTCAAACCCCACAAAATTCCATTTAAAAAAATCTGAAAACTGCACTCAGAATCAAATGCAATATGTCCAAGAAAATACAGGCCTGTCATGAGCATGCTCTTCTATCCAAAATTATTAAATCTACAAGATGAAAGCAACCTTTAGAAAAATTTTTCAAGTGCAAGGAAAGAAATCATAAATACATTTTCCACATTTTTGCAGAAAGTATGTGCTTGAAAAGGATATTTTTCAGTCAGATGGAGAAAATGCAGATGAAAACAAGAGGTTGTGTGGGATATAACCTCACAATGTCTGTCATCTCTTTGTCCAATACAAATTATTAGTTGGAATTCAGGACAGAGTGACAGCTGCCCTGTTTGTTTCTCTTCGGCTGCAGTCCATCTGAAGCCTATGACATTAGAAATACTTTCTTCCAACATGGTGGAGGCAGGATTTTTGAATACAGCTGAGTGGACACAAAGCCCAAAAGCCTGAGGAATGCATTGCTCTTGGCAGTGATCGTGCAGCTGTCCCAGCAGAGCAGCCTTGGCACTTCCCACTGGCACACCAGAGCAGCTACTGCTTTTTCCAGCCAGGAATTTTAAAACATTTTATCCAGTGCACCATGCATTTGCTGAGCCCTTAGGAGTCAGCATTTCTGTTAGACTTACTGTAAAATAACTAAAAGTAACAAGAATCAGAAAGTGTGTGAAAACAAATTCCTACCATCTTAGAAAAACATTGAACTTATGTTTAAATCCATTTCTATTCAAAAAATTTTGATTCAGTCGTATTTATAGGTATATTTAAAGTTGAATATGAAATGAATACAAAATGTACAAAAGATAAATATGAAACAAAAACAAAGTACTAACAAAGAATTACTTTGGGACCCTGGCTCCTGATGTGCTTTTTGTAGCTTAAAGCAGACCTGGCTGCAGCCGTTCTAGAAGTAGTGATGTACACTCTTTTAAGCAAAAGGGCTCTGTAGTGCAGTTGGGGATTTGTACTTCAGAGCTGCCTTTAGGGCCAGATTCTGCATCAGAAACTCTATCAATCCTTTACAAATCTGCAAAACTACTGACATGTGTCTAAATTTCTTGATGTTCAAGCACTCAGTTACCCCAGCGGAGCAGAGGATGCATTAAAAACGTCTTTGCAGCCTCCTCTTTGCAGGCACATGCGGTTGGGAAAAGTCTCATTTTCTCATTATTGAATGTAGAGTAAGGATAGATGGACTTTACTCTAGAAAACCTTCCCAATCCTCCAGTATTGACATATTGCTCTGGTAAAATCACAAGAGGTGTGAATGTCAGACTCACATGTTATACATTTAAAGAAAGTCTCCATTACAAGAGGGACTAGCATATACTTTTTGATGTTATTAATATTTGTCCCATTCTGCTCTGCACTGGTGCAGCCTTGAGTACCGTGAGCAGTTTTGGGCACCACGATGTAGAAAAGACATTTAAGCTGTTAGAGAGCATCCAAAGGAGGGCAGTGAGGATGGAAAAGGCTCTGGAGGGAAAGTCATGTGAGGAGCAGCTGAGCTCACTTGTTCTGTTCAGCCTGGGGGAGGCTGAGGGGAGACCTCAGTGCAGTTACAACTTCCCGCGAGGGGAAGAGGAGAGACAGGCACTGATCTCTTCTCTGGTGGTGAACAGGGACAGGACCTGAGGGAATGGCCCGAAGATGAGTCAGGGGAGGTTTAGGTTGGATATTAGGAAAAGGTTCCTCACCCAGAGGGTGGCTGGGCACTGGAACAGGCCCTCTAGAGGAGTGGTCACAGCACCAGCTGGACAAAGTTTGAGAAGTGTTTGGACAATGCTCTGAGGCACAAGGAGCTGGACTCTGTGATTTTGGGAGTCTCTTCCAACTCAGCATATTCTATGGTTTTATAATCCTATGATTTATGTTATTATTTCTATGGAATTGGTTACTGAGCAGTCACCAGCTGGTAATGTCTCTCAGCTAACACCAAGCTCCATTCAGATCTCAGTAAGGGAGCTGGAGGTAAAATGTTGCACATCAACAGTGCCAATGCCGGTTTACTCAACCACTCTTACATAATAAATCTTACATCAGTAACATGCACAATTTATGGCAAACAAATGAGGGATTTCGCATGCTGCTCAGATTTGTGTTTACACCAAGAAAGAACACGGCCCATAAATAAAATTGTTTGGAAAACATTTACTGCTGTCATACTGATAATGCATTTTAAATCCTGGGGTTATCAAAAAACTGGATTTTTTTTTCTCCATATTGTTTGACAGCTGAAATTAAACAAATTCTATTGAAGTACAAAGCTAATAGAAGGTTTACTATGTGTGTCATTAGCACCATCCATATAAGGAAACAGAAAATATGAGGTGTGGATTTTAAAAATATGATAAAATGAGAGCACCATTAGATGCATATGAAGGTGTGACTTCAGGCCAGGCATTTTCTTATTAGAATCAAAGTGATTCTATCTTACATTTGTAAATAATCATTGTTATGTGATTCAAGTCGACATCTTTCAAATTATTTTCTCATGCCAAAAATACATATTAAATTTGAAATCTGTTTAATTTTTTAATCATCTTAATAAAATATATGACATTAAATTATTACCTTACTGTATGCTGCTAAACTTCTTTATGTTCAGGCATAGTGAAAATCAAATTATTGACTTAATTTATAAGCTGCATATTTTTTAGTTCCTGATTTAACATTCTATTATTGATATGGATAATCTCAAAGTTAATATGCTAGATTGTTTAAATCCTGTATCAGAACTCAGGCTCAACACAAACTATCCACTGTATTTCACTTTTCTTTCCTTTTCAAGGAAAAAGCCTGAAATTGAGTTAAATAAAAGCATTCTAGTTGTGTCTGCCTCAAAAATGCTAGAAAACATAAATTCCACAATTTCTGCATAAAATTGGAATGACTATATTTTGAAAATTTAACATAATCTTTAAAGATGTTTATTTATTAAGGCAATTAGATGAACATACTATAATTTTAATCATAAATCAGCAGCTTAGAAAGTGACAAAAGCTTTTGGGTTGTTCCATTAGATGATGCAGCACATACATATTTCTAAGACTGTCAGTTTTGAGAGGAAAGTACATTTGGAGGGCTTGCATTGGAATAATAGTTAGTGCTAACTTCAAATTTATGTTTAAATGTGACAAACTGTTAAGATGTTTATGTTAGCAAAGTTATGGAGAAAATCATGAACATATATATAAATTTAACATAAATGCAATAATGTATTTTTTAAAGATTGAAGTATAAAGGCCACCTTAGGTCATTAAGAAATTTAATTCCCGCTCTGGGATGGCCTTTTTCACTAATGCCCTACAATAGGTGTATTATTTCAAGATTTTCATCTTTGCTTCAATATATGCCTTTCTCTGACACACTTAACTGTTCCCCTGTGCTTCTTGTCAGTTTATATCATTTTGTCTTAGGTTGACTTTTTTTCTTGTGTTTCGCCCATGATTATCTTCCGTTTGTTAGTTTTTGTAAGAGAGCTGCCAGGCCAGAAATACTTCTCATCTACATAAAGGGAATTTTAAAATGCTTATTTCTTATAGTTAAAACTCCCTCACATCTCCAGCTTTTCTTTCTGTGTTTGTGAGAAGCAAATGCTCAAGGCAGAATATGTGTGCTACATGTGCTGATGCAACCTTTATGAAAAAGGTGCAAATATTTTATAACTAGCTAGTGTGACAGATGTATTCACGTGTGTTATTCTCCAGCCCATTCTCAAATGCACTTGCTTCGATGGCCTTGAATCTGAATATTAAATGGTCAAAAATGTTTAAAATTGGCTTTTAGCTTTTTTTTTTTTCCTTTAAAGCAGTACAACTGCTAGTTGTTCGTGGACTAACAGACACCAAAACTGGGTATACGTATGAGCTACATACATGCTTTAAGAGAAGAAATATTTTCTTCAGTTGGGTTTTCCACATGGGAAAAAAAATAACTTCCCTCAAAGAAAATATAGATTGTCCAGAATTCAAAATCTTACAAAAGAAAGAAACTTTTAGTGAAGTAAAACTATCTAGAAGCTTCAAGAGAATTGAATGATGTGATTGGCAACCTGCATTCTGTTACTTTTATGTTTATGTACACTTCTATGCCTTCAGCACATAAATACTGTTTGTTAAACTTCTGTTGTTATGGCAAGTGGAAATCACTGCAAAAACATATAAGCATGACAGGCAGTTTCTGAGTAAAAGTAGCCACCCATAACTTTCAAAACAGTTCTTTAGAAAGTCATCTACATTTCTACTGATCAGTCATATTTTTAGATTACACTCTACCTCATTGAAAGACATTTCTCTAAAGTAAATTATACCAGCTGTAAATTTCTGCTGCTATTATTGATAAAGTCAGGTATGTTCTATAGGAAAACAAACAAAATAGCCCCATTGTTTTCACTTTTGATCAAGGAAAAATACTACCAGTATTTTTTGCAAAGAAAAATCTGAAATAAATATAGAGCTAAATACTTATCTTTTATAAAACTGAAAGAGATTCTTTACATAAAAAAGGAAAATTCCAGCTCATATCAAGGCATTTCTAACACTGTTTGCAAATACACATCTACAGCTAAGAACAGATGCACAGTGTCAAGCCACAGGTCCATCTATCTAAGCAAGTGTCCTGAATCTGACAGTTGCTTAAAAGAGATGTCAAAGAAACAGCATAAGAAAATACATAAGAAACAAGCACATACCCCTAGAAAACCATCCAAGCTATCAAGTATTTCTGTCTCAAAGACTTTTTAGGCTAGCCTTCCATGTTCCATTTTGTCCTGACCCCAGATGAAGTCTTAGCAGCCTCACAGTCCACTGGTGTGGAGCTGCAATATGCAATATGCAATGCTACCCCTGTGCTTATTCTGAGCACGACACGTGTGAGATTCCCTCGCTATCCCTGGGCCTCCTGCTAGCAGTGAGACAGCCTAGGCACTCCTGTTCTTCCCTTCCATGCTGCTCTAGATCACACTTTTGTTCAGTCTGCAACACACTTATGTTTGTCTATAAATTGTCTTTCTTCCAAATGGAAAAGTCCCAGTCTACAAAGATGTTCTGAGCTGGGAAGCTGTTCCACAGTGTTGGTCATTTTTCCAAATCTTCCTTTACTCTTTTTCATTCTTGCTTTTATACACTGCTATGAGGTGAGAGGGATGACAGCTGCCTACATGATACAGACAGAAAAGTGGCTTTAGACTGATCTGTTATACATTTTCTTCTTAATAATTCCTGATACTAAGTTTGACTCCGGCGCACGGAGAAAATTGCAGTCATTGGTTTATAATTGTTTTTACTTGAGGTGTTGTTTTTGAGTTGTAATGGTCAGATTGGAACGATCAATTCTATTTGTGAAATTAGGATTAGTTTTTCCACCAGGACATCATTTTATATTTATTAATGCTGGATTTCATTTGCCATTTTATTACCCAGTCACTCAGTCTTAGGAATTTCTTTGCAGCTCTTCAGATGGAACTAATATTAACTAAAAACAGCCCAGTATCATCAGGAAAATTACTACCACATCGTTCATTCATTCCCTTTCCCAAATAATCTATATTGAGTAGAAGAGGTTTTAGAATCCAGTGGAACTCTAGTATAACTTCCCATTTAAATTGTTATCTTTTTGTTACGATTTTCTTTTAGGCAGAATAAATCTAATGAAACCATTTCTGCTTAGAATTATGAAATTTTGCTTTCCAAAAGCAATTAAATTCTCAACATTTTGTGTATTCAAATGCCAGTGGTTTTCTTCCTCAAACATCTCTGGAGCCAGTTTATGGTTAGTTCAGTGATTTCAGGTTCAATGATTATCACTCCCAATCATTCTCC
Organism: Origma solitaria; assembly: GCA_013397895.1. Taxonomy (NCBI): domain Eukaryota; kingdom Metazoa; phylum Chordata; class Aves; order Passeriformes; family Acanthizidae; genus Origma; species Origma solitaria. The sequence continues at coordinate 2,642,274 of VZRL01005208.1, read as the reverse complement.
TGTTACTTGCATTACATTTAGACTCTTTGTATAAAAATACATGGTCAAAACCATAAAGAAATTAAATGTCAGACCTAGTAGAATGTCATGCTCTTAGTTAAGAATTTACATGGAATTACTACAATTTTCTTAAAGAGCTGGAAGTAAAGCTATAACATTGTTAATACAAGCACATGCATACTAAAAGGAGGATTTCTCCTGACACCATGAGACAGCTAACAGACCTCTTCTGTCAATGGATGGTTACTGCCATAGGATTTTTATCACTGATAAACCTTTTGTGTGTCTGAGCTTAAACATGTGAATAATTGTTGAGAGTACTGCTCTAGTAAAGAGCTTCCCAAATACCATGGGGTTTTTTTGAGCGTTGTAAACACATGGTGTAAATTCAGCGTACAGTTACCCTATGCATTACAGCCGCTCTGACTTTTACAGGAGTTTTGTGGTCAGTATAGAGCAGCCACACCAGAGTCCCAAACCTTCTGGCTGCACTCAGAGGATCTTGTGTTGGAGTAATATTTCTCTTTAAGCCTCATATGAAGGGAAAAAAAATACAGAATGAAGCTAGTCAAGGATTTAAATTTTTAAAAAATTTCTGCCATTATGCTTTAACAAGGTTTAGAAGTGTCACCGGTTTTTGCCAAATGTCATCTTTGTGTTCTATTTGTCTTTCTTCTCTAGTGGAGTACATACAATAGCATACATGTAATTTTCAAATAGGGAGATAATACTAGTATAATGTATAAAATAATAGCATATACATAATACAAAGAAACATATATGACACCTCATTTCTTGACCAAAATAATGAAAATCTGAATAAGCAGTGCTGATATGTCATGGTTTTTCAGTTCAAATTCCTGAAGACCCTAAAAAAAACAAGAAGAGGAAATAAAATAATTTATTATGAAGAAACTAGATATGGGTAAAGAAAAAGTTTAATTACATCTAATCATATTTGCAGCGATTCATGATGGCTATTTACATCAAATGATTTTTTAAATATTAAGTATTAAGTCCATTTAAATGTAATAACTTGTATGGCAAATTTTCATTTTTATTTCAGAGCCCTGCTATTTTAAAATTTGTCATTAGAGCTAATAAGAAATTATATTGAAACTACTCCGTACATTTAAATGAAGCATAAATCAATTATTGAAGCAAGGAATTTTTTCATCATTGTAATGATTATTGGAATAAATTTAATCTTGAGATGTTTCATAATGAAATCTGCAATAGTAAAAAAAATTACATGGACTTAATTTTTACTATGTGCTGTTTAAAAATGTTTCTCAGTAGCGAAACATTTAATGGAATACACAAAATCCACAGTGTTCTAGACAACGAAATATAAAACCTAGGCTAATTTGCCCTAGCATGCTGGAATTCTGTATCTGATTTTTCATCAGACAACAGAAATGATTAATTCTTTTACTTCATTCTCTATCCTGAAGTCTTCCGAAAGAAATGCAGAGAACCAAGGCGGTTATACTCAGGTTTCTAATATGAGCAGATAAAAGTGCATGAAGCTTGGAAAATTTTTAAAAGAGGAACATTTACACTTATCTGCATCTCATTTAGTAGAAAATGAGAATAGCTGTGCTGTGACAGCAACAATATCTGACCAGTGTATAGCTGTGGGAAGGGCAGCGCAGTGGGTGCAAATGCAAGTGAGGTGCCCAGTGATGATTTCAGTATTCCCAGCCCTTGTAACCAGGCAGGCGGAGCCGCTTGGTCAGAAGATTTAATGGCTGCACTTTGACAAACTATGAGGATGGGGCTGGTCACTGACAGACACCTCTCCAAGAGTCCTCAGAAGGTTGTTATGGCATCATCCCTCATACCCTCTCCTCTGCTAACGATGCTGCCCTCATTTACCTCTCATCAAAATGTCTCTGCACCTTGTTCCCCTTAGGCACAAAGCGCTCTTCCCAAATGGGTCTGCAATCCACTAACTTCTTCCTATCACATTTCTCGGAATGCAGACTGTCACAGATGTCTCTGGAATCTGCTGATAGGATTGGTTCAGAGGAAGATGGGGGTAGCCAAGAGGTACTTTGCCCATTTCTGATAGGGATACATATATGTACATAAGAATCACGCTGTATGATCCCAAGCATTTCAGATTTTTGCTTGCCTTGAAACCATCCAGTTGTGCTCTGCCAATTTGCATTGCACCTGCTCCTTGTTCAAAGAGTGTGACCTTTTATCCAAAAAACGGTACAGAATTTTTTTCTTCTACGAACTTTCAAACTGAGTGTCATAGGCATTACATACAGTGGTGGCTGCGAATGATGCTGCACAACTTGTCCCTACAGAGACAATACAATTCCACAACCTCTTTCTTTCCTAAAATGACTTTTCCACTGCAAAGACATCCTTTGCAGGGATGGACGCATCTTCTGCTGGTTAACAGCACCACGAACAATTAGCACCCATATGTTATTCAGAGGGTGATATGCATCATATCAACTTTAATATCAGAGGGTTTCTTCCTTTTAATTTTCTTCCAAAGAGAACACTGTAACTGTAGTTATACCCTTAACAAGACTGTCAGCTTCTTTCACCTGGGTTGTTTTTTTGAGCTTTCTTTTGGTTGAAGGAAATATTTGGGTTTAGATATGACCATGTGTCTTCATCCGAACACTAAAACATATGTATGTTTAGGATGCTGCATATTTAATTAATTATAAATGCTAAAACACAGTCATTTATCTTCTATAAATAGAGTTCTAAAAAGCAATATTTTTTAACATTGTTGAGTGATTTCTTTTTATATAAATACATAGTTTTTCACTGTATTATCAACAGGTTTCATAAGCAAGTATGTACAACTACAGGAGAGAGGCACAAACTGGAAATGAGTATTCAGTCACGTTACTGCTACTGTTCACAGAGTTTCCAAAAGCACAAGAATGCAATTAGGAAACTTAAATTCCTTCTTTGAAATACAAATATAATGTGGATGTTAGACTCCTGGGGTCAGATCCTATGATCTTGCCACAGGAAAAACTTCTGGGTTTAGCAGGAATGGTTTGCTTGGAGAGAATTTAGAAGAATTAGGTCTCGGTTATAAACACACTAAAAACATAAAACTTCCCTCAGCTTCTGTGCAACCAGAATTTATCTACTACAATCTCATGCTTCTTGTGTTCTTTTATCTCATAAATGAAAACAGTTTGTAATTTTAGAGCTTTAATCTTGTTTCCTTAAGAAAAAAAGGTGATCCTATTATCGTCTGTATCAATGTCTGTTTCTCTTAACCATGTACGATTTTTAACTTAGTTTGACCAAATTTTAACCCAACTTGACAGATGTTGTGTAAATACTTCTCCAGGTAAAGTGCCTTGCCTGAGGGAAACATAACATACTTACCCATGACAGATGCAGGAAACAGGATGAAGCCTGAAGAGGATGAAGCCCTTGCAAACCAGCTTCATTATTATCCTTCCTTCAGAATTGCATCTTTTTTTGAAAGGCGCAGGTTTATTAGACTGAGCAGTGCTAGGGAATCATTAAGACACGATTTATAAGGTGGACTGTAATAATTTGATCTATGATGAAAGAAATCCCTGTATTCTACTTTTTTTTTTTCATTCAGTTGAAATAAAATGTAAAAAGACAGTTGTACCTAGATGACTTGTCCCTTATTTGTACTGAAATGCATTCTGATTCCCAGGTTTATTTGAAATGAAAAGGTGTACTTATGAGTGGTCTGTCCCACGTCTCGATTTGCTTTGTAAAAAAACAATTAGCTCCGTTCAGTTTATTCAGCCCACTCTCTACTATAAGTGGATTGCTTCAAACATCATCAGAAGGACCATGTATTATATATCCTTTTGGACACTCTGAGTCATGGTGTCCCATTTTTCCTGTTTATAATAGTATTAGGAAACCCTATTTTAATATTGCTAACACTATGTTGAAGGAAATAAAAGGCTAAGTATGCATAACCCTTTTAAACAGTCTTTTGTGCACTGTTAAAAATAAAACTCGACTTTTAATGGGTGTGCAAGAGTCAGGGCACTGAATTCCAAGTATCTTCTATCTTTGCTTTTTTAATTCCTTGTTTAAAGACAGAATTTTTTTCTTCCTCCGCCATTGGGAAAACGTCTTATAGAAGACAAGAGAAAGAACCTGGAGGATAGTGTTGCCAGCAGCGTGTCATGGATGATTACTGCAAACGAAAAGCAAACCTCCTGTTTTGACATTGGGCAGCCAGTAGAGGAGAGCTGAAAAAAGCTACAAAAACATTGTTTACGTATATAACTGAGATCCAAACTATGTAATTGTTAGACAATATTCTCTTCTCAGAAAGCATGCTCAAAAAAAAGTCTGTTTCTGACGAGATCTTGTCCAGTGTAAGAGCGAGTAGTATGGCAATACCACAAATGGAGAAATGGCTACAAATGGCTAAATCAGTAATGCCTGTGGTACATATAAGCTACCAAACCAAAAGAGATGGTCCTGAGTCATTGTCACTGGCCAAGAATTTGTTTACAGCCAAGATTTAAAATTAATAGAATTCATATTAATGAAAAGACATAATTTACAGGGTATACCTTGAAAGACATCCTTGACCCAAAAGGAGAAGAAATGAAGAAGGAGGGAGGAAATCCTCTATTAAAGTATTAAAATCCAAAAGTGAAATGAAAATAACAATGAAAATCTTTTTACTCTACATCACTTTATCATATCTATGAATTTCTTACTCCAATTTCCCTTGCAGTTACCATGAAATGTCCTCAAAAAGATTAAGGAGAGTATCTTCACAGTAATACTTCACTGTGTAGCAATGATTTTAACTTTTCATCTACAAATATCTTTTCTAACATTCAGCTAACAAATTCTAAACCCAATCTTAATCACTGTGTTACAGGAGCTGGGATTAATTAGCCAATACACAAACAAGTGGACAGATGTGATGCAGAAAGGTTACATCCAGTATTTTCATAACTGTTCCCTAACTTCTGCTACATTTACATTATAATTAACTGCATGGCTAGATTGCCCAATCAAGTTCTAATTGATCCTAATTTAGTTAGATAAAGATAGATAAATTAGTATTTCTTAACACGAGCTGTTTACATCTTATCCATGTATACTGGAGCTCTTATTTTCATATCTCTGCTATGCTGATAGTTACAGAGGCCAACCCTAACTCCAGCTGCTTCCACTGGGATGGTCTATTAGGTTGTCATGGGCAACTCTGGTTACTTAAGAAGTGAGCAGAAACAGAATTCTTCATCTACAAGGATTTAATTAAGTTCAGTGTTCTTAATTAAATGTTCCCTACTCCTGCCCCTACAGTCTCCTAAGCTATGTGCTTCAGATGAGGTTCAAGGAGAATTTTCCTAAGTTGTTTATAAATAGTTTGCCAAATCTTTGCCACTAGGTTTTATAACCTTTCCTCTTGCTACACTGCAAAAGATATATTTAATACCTGTCTCTATCACCTGTAAAGAGGAAGCATTCCAGTTTTACTTCTCAGGAAGCAAAATAATTAATGTGGTTATCTTTTCTCTGAAGTGTATGTAAACATAAGAATTCACAGTAAAAAGAAAAAATAAAGGCTGATGCAAAATTAATGAATTATAAGAAGTGAAAAAAATCTGTAGAAAATGTAATCAGATTTGCTGCCCTTACTCAGTGCACTAAATAGGAGCTTTACCTCTTTAAGGAAGGCAAACCTCCACACTGGACATCTGCATTGCTGTATTGTTTAATCAGTTTATAAAGTTATGTGAACCAACCAGCTCATTACTGCAAGTTGCAAAATACTTAATTTATTCACACAAAATTGAGTGTTCTATTTTACAATGTGTTAATCCAGAGGGATCAGAAAATTATTCTAATAGTGAAACATTTAAGTATTAAGTACTGTATATTTTATTGATTTACATGACAGGTGAAAATATATCTCAGTTATAAGGTTGTCAGAATAAAAGAACCTCCCACAGTTTCTACCTAATATACATTTGGGTGTGAAGAAGTTGGTAGTCATGCAAAGAAGAGCAGTTTAACATCTGAATATTATATTTTGACCCACTTTTTTGTTTGTTTGTTTTGATTTGGTTTGGTTTGGGGGGGGTGGTGGTGTTTGTTGGGTTTTTTGTTTGATTGCTCTTTTGGGTTTTGTGGTTTGTTTTTTTTCAACCCTAGAGGAGCAGCTAGAAGTAAGATTCACTATATGTTTTCTGCTCCTGGAGAAAATAACAATTTTTCCATGAAGTTTGGTTCTGAATCCCTTCCAACCTCAACCATTCTGTAAAAACATGAAAGCTTCTTTAAGTGAGAGTTCCTCCAGTTTAGATCTAAAATTTCAACGCAAAGCACTTGACCCTAATGGTTTCATTGCCTTCATTAGGCTCTGGATTACAGTGAGATGAACGTAATAATGATGCAATGTATTTGTGGTAATGTAACTGTACTTTTGTTGCTGGGGTCAGGGGAATACTTAGTCCAAAAACAAAATAAGAGAGTCACAGATCTGATGTTAGATCTATTGTGTGTAGAAGTTCACATCAATTATGAAGGAGCATTCATTTAAATGTGATACCTTACTAAGATGTTACAATGCTTCCCACGGTATTAATCATGTATTCCAAAATATGTAATGCAGAATGTTTCCAATGTGTTTGACTTAACTCCCAAAAGGACATAGTCAAAGTCTTTAAAGCTTCCTCTCATAAGACAGTTCTGTATCCTCCTTCCCCCAGCTCTGGCATGGGCACCAGGTCGCTTTACTCAGGCACTGAGAGTGGGCGGCCTCACGATGGAAGCAGCTAATCTGAAATGTATGGAGCATGCATGATTCCAGTTGGTTTGTGAAGAAGCATAAATCAGAAACAAAATCCAATCCATTGGTGAACAATCCACACCCTGGGAAAACAAACAAACAAAGAAAAGACTGAAATTCATCAGCTAAAGTTTTTTTCATACAAGCAGTTCACCCAGCTCTATTAAAGCTGCTGGAGAAATCTCATAGAAGAAACCCATTAAGCACTTCAAGTGTGTTATTTTCGCTCTGGGCTCAGAGAGTCTTTTTCTGTGTCATTGCACTGGTCCCACTCAGATGAAACAAGCAAATATAGAAATATTGGCAGCTTTCATACTTGCTTTTTGTCCCAAGCCCAGCGGGTGAACAGCACTGAATTTCCTTGTTTGTAAGCTTTTCTAAATGAGCCTAAAGGGTCTTGCTCATGAAGGTTGAAATATCTGGCAAATAGTAACAGCTCTAGATTGTAGCTTATAATTAGAATTGCTTGAGCCGGTTCAAAAGCAGTGAATCGAGCCAGAACTTAGTCCATTGACAAATCCCACCATTTCAAACAAGACTCCTTTAGATAATGAAATATTTAATATTTAAAAGTTCATAGGCAGCAAATTATTACTAGGTAGAATTTTCTTTTCAAATTATGAATCCTGATCTCCAGTCATGAATTGCTGTTCATTTTGTGTCATCTGTGAAAGAGACAGCTTTCCTGGAGAAGTAAGCTGCAAATTACTACATTTTACAGACTTTGGCATTGTGTCACAGAGGAGAATTGGGTTGGACAGAATAGAAATAGGATGAATGTATAAAGAGGAGTAACATGCTAAGGCTGAATTCACTGAACTCGAATCAGAGAGGGAGCACAGCATTCAGAATTAAAAAAAACCTGAACAAGCAAAAAAGAAATAAACACCCAAAGCAAAACAAAAGAAAAAACCTCAGATTTGAGAACATTAATCAAACTGAGGGACAGGAACAAAAATTATAGAAGATCTGCTGAGATTTGAGAATTCAAGCATGAATTTAGGAGGAAAAACCCATTGAAAATATTTTATTTTATTTGCCTTGAAAATTTGTTTTTGACTATGAAGCTCTAAGAAGCAAAATTTCCATAGAAAGGTAAGGTTTATCATCTTCTCCAATATGGTCACCCAGTTTGTTTAGTCACACTAAAGTTAAAATGTTTTAACTAACACATTTTAGCTATAAAATTTCTTTCCTGGAGTTTTTTTCCACCAAGAAAAAGAAGAAGCATATATATTCCTTTACACCTTTGCTATTTCATTAACACAGATGATTGTTGGCTCTGGGTTTAAAAAAATTTCTTTATCCAAACAGCTAAACAGAGATATTGTGCAACTTAGATGTGTACCCTAATGCCTTATGAGGATCAAACAATAAGCAGAAGAATGAAACCTATTGACACAGAAGTAACAAAAATGTCCCTAGGTAAGAAAGATTTTTCTGATTTGTCTCATTTCTTGATTTTTATATGATTTTTTTAATGTACTCCTTTAGCTGAATTGGAAATACCAGTTTTGCTACCATTTGTTTTATTTGCCTTTTGGCATGATCTAGGAAGCATAAATACATGAAAATGGATAGATAACAGAAAATAAATAGAATAAAATTACCATTCCAGGTTCCAAGAATAGGATCTCTCCCCGTCACTTTTTGTTTTACTGACACCTCTTCATTTACTGCTGTGAAATCTGAGGCTGGATTCTAGAATAAATGAATATACAAAGTTTCATTCAATGCAGACTGCTTAATCACATTATCAAGGTCAGTAATGAAAGACCTCCATGCACATTAATTACCCATTTACCTTTTTGCTACATAGTCTTCATAAAATGCCTATGATAATCCCAGCTACTTTCACATTTCCTTTGAAAACTGTGAAAGAGAAAAAGATATATTCCCATTTATATTTTTGAAACCTTCTCATAACATAACTGCAATACTTTGCATACTTCATATAGTTTGCTAATAGATGCAGTCAGCTCATGAATATATACAGTGATAAACAGGAGTAGTATGTAATCCATGTATTCACTATTTGTAAATCATGGGGAAAAATTTGTTTCAAGAAGCAGCACTGTCAATGCTAGGCATGGGGTTCATGATATTTAGAGTTAAATTAATTTATGTCAGCTGAAGCTCACAGAGCACACAAAGGCTTTAGAAGCACTTGTTTAGAACTCACTGTGTGCTTTATATTCTAATGCTTCACTGTAAGATGATTTGTGAATTCACAAAACTTCAGGCTCTGCTAGGCTTGTTTCCTGAGCTGCGCTTGCAATCACCTCTAGCTTTCTCTGAGAAGTCAGAGACTTTGTGGAAGGACTATATCCACTCTGATGACATGCCTGTTGCTCTGTTTACAGCAATAGTCACCAGCAAGCTGTAATACATGCACTTAGGGGACTGGATAACAACATGTACTTGTAATACAGAGGGAAAAAACTGAGGGGGGGAATATATTTCCTTTTCTCAGCAACAGATACAGTGGTGTTAACACTAAAAGTTGAAAGCAGTTAGCAGTTCAGTGGCTCATCAAACTGGAACACTGATCTCATTTCCTGGAAATCATTTTCCCCATATGCCTAATGGTTTGATCATCACTCATTTTTTAAAAAATTACCTATCCATGAAAAAGCCTGATTCCCTTCCTGAGAGTGAATAAACCCTAAGGAAGTAGGGTTTAAGAATTTTACATACCTTCTGAAAACATTTCCAATGCCTAAGAATTAAGAAAAGGTTTATTGTGAAAACCGCTATATAAGATGCAGCAGTTAAAATGGTTACCTTGGTAAGAATGATCAAGTCATAAGCGTAGCTGAAAAGCTGGACAACATTTTACTTATTAAAGTTGGTAACACCTTTGTCCAAGAAATAACGCTGCCACTACTAGCAGTGGTAGTAGCATTCATGGTGGGGGGAACAGCAAAGAGAAATCTCATGTCACTTCTGGCCAAGTACCTCTCTTTTTAGGGTAGCAATTTTCTGGACAGTTTATACTCTTTGATAAAGAGTAAACAAAACAACTCAGTCCCTCAGACTGAAATTTCCTGTTTCTGCATATTGTGTTCTCTGACCTATACTCAGATGCTTACAGAAGACTATTCAGTTCCTCCTCCTGAATGGAGAGTTGCATTTCTTGTTAGCTGTATAATACATGAGATCTCTAAATTTTATTTGTCTGCAAATTCATGCACATCTTTCTGCCATTCCAGATAATATTCAAGCACGGTAAGACTTTCACTGAGTTGAAACCTTTTATTTCAGTTGAGTTATAAAATGAATGTCTAACTCATTGAGAATTTTTCTTCTTATGTTCTGTTGGAAAATATCTACCCATAAAATGTCTGAATAGCAACAATTTGTATGTCCCATCCAAAGATGTCCAGCAGTGAGTATAGTTAGAATGGAATTAATAAATACAATCAAATTCTGGCAGTTGTCCAAGTACAGCATATTATATTTGCTACTGTTCATGGCATGCACAATGAAATGCTGGAAACAAAATTGAGTATTTACAAAACAGAGTTGGAAGCTACTTGCCGTTATATATCTCCCATAATGTGTTAGGTAACGTGATATTTTAAAAGCTTTAAATGAATTCTTTACAAGACTGCTTTGGTTTTCAATACATGCAATAGTAAAACTAGTAGTAATACTTATCCAACTGTGCAAGGACCTCGAAGTGCCTTATAAAAGAAAGTAAGTACCATTATCTCCATGTTACATGGAGAAACTGAGGAGGGAACAGGGTGTGTTAAATACCCCATGGCAATAAATAAGCCTGTAAGAACACAACCTGTGCCTCCTAACCTTTAGGCTCATCTTCTTCTTGCTGAGTAATATTGCCTCCATAATTTTTTCTAAGCAATCAGTTTTTAAAATGCATTATTTGTCCCTATGAGTATTTGCAAAACAGTTTGACCACTGTCCTGTCACTCACTGTTTGCAGCCTTTGTCCTAATCTCTGTGTAATCCCTTCAACCATAACTGTCTCTTCCAACATATCATATTCACAAGCACTGAAAATTGTATCATAGAAGCATAGACCTGTAAAAGACATCATAACATGAATCTGCTATTACCATGAAATTGTGGAACTTTTCACATGAAACAAAAGCTCTTGATGATTCCTAGTTAGTAGAGCACTTTCTCATTGATAGCAGTGAATGAGAGGGATATCTGAGGTGGCATAGAGGGAAAATTTTTATAGGAGCAGTACAGAAACTCTCATAACAAAATCACAGTGATCAGCTTTGTCAAACATAATTCTAAGAACCAAATTATACAGAGAAAAGCTTTGTTAACATCTCTGCAGAACAGGAAAGAATTACAATTTTACCTGAATGAGATTTTCACCCTCTGATGGAATTTCAATATAGCTGTTCTGGAAAGCTGTGGTAAACAGCAGTTCATCTGTCACTGACATGAGAAAGAGTCATTTTGCTGTGTGATAACTAACAGATAAATGTCCCAGCTTATGATCTTCTGGTTTTTAAATTCTATCGAGAAATAATACTCACATATTTTCTTCATAAATTGTTCCTCTATAGTAACAGAAAATGTTTCTGCACAACTAAAGAGTTTTAACACCACTTAGAATATTGCTTCCTTTCGGCTTCTTATTATCTTTTCAATAAGATTCATGGTCAGAGTAATTACTAGAGCTGCAATTTTGAATAGTAAAATCAAAGGTGTTATTAAAATTGGAGACACTGAAAGATCTGTTTGTGGTTTTTTCTTAATAGCTGAGAAGTTTTTTTGAAAACTCTGATTAGAACTAGAACATGTCAGATTTTGAACTTCAAATACTATTTCACGCAATTTTTAAATGAAATTTCAAATTTAAATGGCTTAATCAGTGAATATATCACCTTGTACGTCTAAGAGAACTTACAGCAGAACTTGTCTATCAACTACCTTGACAATATTAGTGACACTGAAAGACATTAGGAGTTCAGGTAATTTTATAATTAATCTAACAGCCTTTTTCGCTCTCATATATGGGTCATTGCAGCCATCAGGTAATCATAGCATCCTGAAAATTATTTTATGGTCTCATATGCTATAAGTGCTTTCTCATAGTTTTCAAATGAAGAGCCTGGGTAGCAAAGTCTGAAAGACAAATATTCTAGGCATGTATCACTGTTTCCTTATCCTGCTCTTGTACTCTTTGCTAAACATCTACTCCTGGCCATGGTTTCATTCGGAATATAAGGATAGATGGACTTTATATTATCTGGCACTGTCATTCTTACTAGAGAACATTATAATAGAGACAGCAAATTCTTAAGCAACATCAGTAGCACTCTCTCTGTTGATGAATCCAAGAACTGAACAAGAACTGGACTGCTAAAAATTTGTTCTCTGTATATATGGCTTGAAACACTCTGGGAGCAGAGGTAACTAGCATATGCTCTACTGTTATCAACGCTGTTCTTGTCCTGTGAAAAAAGCAAACTTTCAAATTGTCATTTTGCAAGAACATCAAATACATGCAATTTAACACTGAAGAGAGAAATTTCAGCACAAGTCTTGGAATTAGTTATTTTGTGAGATTATCTGTGTACATATACAGTAACTATGGCTTTGTAATGCTATAAACAACTGGTATAAAAGAATAAACATTCTCAAAACAGAGGCATCAACCTACTTTCCAACCCACCCCACATAAAAATGGCGATGAGACAGGCTGCCAACACACCTGAAAGTCAATAACCTCTTCCTCTGTTCTGCTATTAAAAATTAATTTTAAAAAAATTCAGAGATAAGGGTAGAATGTTCATCATTATTCCTGCATCTGCAAATACAAAGACAACTAGCCCAAACAGCTCAAATGCCCTCAGCTTTCACTCTCAAGTCTGAGAAAAGTTGGTTCCTACACAGAAAAGACCCAGGGTTGGAGCTACAAAGGCATTTTGAGCTGGAGCACAGGTCCAGCAGTGATTCTGTGAGGAGCATATTCAGAATCCTCTGTCGTTATTTCAGGAAATGACAAGGTTTTGGCATCATAATTTAACATTGCAGTGTGGTCTCAATCATTTTATATAACATTGTTTTACCATTGTCTTGACATAGTAAAGTGGTCTCCACAGACTTACATTGGCATAATTTTGCCATCGTCTTGACACTGTAATACAGTCTCTATAGACTTGAATTGAATTTTTGTCATTGCCTTGAAATTGTAATGTCCTTCTTCCATGCTTGTCTTCATAAGCACATCCTCACCATTATGTCATCCTCATTCTGAAACCACTGGGCACTTTTCTTATTAAACTTTGAAACAGATATTGCGTGAAAGCTGATCCTTGCATGTAATCAGTGACTATTTAAAAGCTCTTATCATTGTTTTACAGGTTTTGAAAGAATTTTTCAAATCAGAAGTTATTCCAAGAAAATCCAAACACTGGTAAAATGATGAAAGTACATGCAAATGCACAAGGTATTTGTCCATTTTATGTTTAATATTATCGGCTTTTAAGAACACCTTAGTTTAGGCCAGGTCATAATGGTTTTGATTCTGTATCCTCTACTCTGTAGGGTTGCTTAGAACCCTGGCTAAACCAGTATGGATTGATTAAAATATGCTTTGTGAAAATGCTGAATCTTTGAAGCTCAGGATCACTTCAGTCCTCTGGTTTTTATGATGAGCCAAGAATTTTCTGTCTTATGTTGGATAGACTTGTTCAGGACAATTTCATTTTGGGGATTGCTACTACTGGTCCCTCTTCTTCATAGAAAAATACTGAACCAACATAGCCATTCAGCCTTACTTCCTCTAAACAAAAAGCACAAATCAAAAGTGCTTTCCTTACTTCATGAAGATGACAGCAACATTCTACATGTAAATATTTCCAGAATTTTTCCTCATTTTAACAAATGCCATTTGAATCTTTTGTCTTATAGTGCCAAACATACAGTGAAATAATACTTGAAAGAAGAATCAGTGCTCAATATTTTCAGAATATTTTCAGGTAATTGATGCTGACTACTAAACTAGGAAATTCTTTACTTGTTTCACCTATATAAAGTCTGTGACTCTTGGGGACAGTGCTGTGCAGGGCCAGGACTTTGCCTTGATGATCCTTGGGCGTCCCTTCCAACTCAGCATATTCTGTGAGTCTGTGATTTCTAAAGGAAAGTGTTTCCCTTCTAAACGATGTTTTCCTTACACTGCTTATAGAACATAAGGCAAAGTGATTTATACATTGGGCAGTCTAGAGATACTCATTTATAATTGATCAACTAGCCTGATTATCAACATACTGCCACACCTTTTCCTTACTGCGCCCTAAAATGTATCCTTACAGAAATGTAGGGGGCTCTTCACTGAACTCCAGCTGAAACATCTTTAACGTGACAAAGTATAACATTTTTAGGAACATTAAGCTCAGCACAATATTCATACAATCTTTTCCTTCAAAGGGGCAGGTGAAATGGCTCTTGCTTTACTAGTAACAAATTGCAGGCACAGAAGTAGAGTGAAGTTAATTTTAATGATGTATGAAATGATTAATGTCATCAGGAATAAAGAGACTTTGCCTGATAATTTGGAATGCAGAAATAATAGAACAGAATACTGACATTCACAAGCTGATCGTGTCTCTTAATTAGAACTGAAAAGTAATAAGGTGGCACCCTTGTGTTACAGAGGGTGAGTCAGACCCTAAACACGGGTGCTTATGGTCAGCCAGAGAGGCTTGGGGGCTCTGCCTCTACACACTCTACACATTCTAGAAGGGTGCAGACTTCCTGAAGGTTTTATCTTTTATCTGACAGCTTTTGCAGAAGCCTCGCGATAACCCAAAGCACTTCAAACGGCCCCAGATACCTGTGTTTCTGCATCTAAATCACATCCTGGAACCTAAATTAAATTTAGATTATTTGGGCTTTCACTGACTTATGTCAGTGAAGTGAAAACAGCAGGAGTAATGTTAATGGTCTTTTGATAGCATGTAAATACTGCATGTGGCACGCACAATTTATGTAATTTGCCTACTAAAGGTGGTGCAAGATTTTTTAAACAGAACTTCAAAATAAAGGTTAAGAAAAGAAAATAGTTGAAAATGATAAAATAAAATGTATGTCAGGAAAAAAAAAACTGTCAGGACAATTTTAATAATAATTTTCCCGTTATTTTAAAAACTTCAATGATACAACAATAATTTGACCTAAAACCTGTTTTTTCCCCTCAGAATTTACCATTCACTTTCCTTTGGATCAAAATAGTATCCATCATAATAAGATGCAAAGTAACTGAATGCTATGTAACACAACATGACACAATACAGTTAACAGAATACATTTAAAGAACAACACTCTTTTATTCTCAAATCAGATAGCCACCGTCATTTCAGAGAACAGGTATCTAATTATAAGTATGTGTGTGGACTCATGCAGAGCAGACAATGAGATGTCTTGGCTACTTGCAAACCAGCAGATACTGTGGTTCACTGAATATCCAGATTATTTGAGGGCAGTTTGTCACATCTCTAGATATTTTTTTAATGAGTTCTTTTTGCATTTACCAAGCTCCATGTTCATTGTTTTGTAAAATTCTATTTGTTCAATTCCCATCTAATACTGTTGAACTTTTCCAAGCAAAATTAACTAGAATCTGAGGAAATATATATATATATGTGTGTGTGTGTGTGTGTGTATGTATATATATACATAACCACAAAATTTAGCATTGCAAAGATTTTCTACAGACAAATTAGACCAATAGCAGTAAATTTACAGTGCTGAATTGAAACATCATAACAAGAAAGATGACCGGAATTATCCACTTAGTTCAAGTAGTGGCAAAATAGGACACCAGAGAGAAATTTATGGTAGTTTCTACAATACCTATTATCCTATTTAGGCCCTGATCCTATAATTGGGTTTGCCCAAGTGGATCTGATTGCAGGACAAGGGCTATATATCGTATGCTTTTCAGGGTACAGGCAATTGGGATTTTTTTGCTGTTTGAAGGGGTTTTTAACATTATAGGTGAGGCCTAGAGAAAAGTAGATGCTACTGCAACAAAAGATAAAATATTGAAATAAGTCAATACAAAAATTTTCCTCTTTTCACTGTGTAATGAAGGTCTGTAGATATATTGTGTCAGCACTGGCTACAAAAATAAGAAGACATTGAAAGACAAAGAGTGTATCTAGAGAGTTTGGGACTTCATTTCAGTCCGTGGTAGAAATAGAGAGGGATTCTTGCCTTAATGATAGCCACAGTTTAATACAGATTTATCAAAGCATCTCTCTGAAATTTTAACATGGGCAGGCCAGAATCTCTGACTGTAAATAGTAATATTTAATATCTCGCACTTCCCTAAGACTTTTCAACCAAGGATGTTAAACTGCTTTACAAATATTAATTAAGGCTTAATTAAGCAATTAATCAACTGTGTCATATTACTTTATAATTATGATTTATATTGCTCCCAGTGTGTGGTAGGCAATTTGTAGATATATGAATGAATCTTGTCCTGAAATGTAGAAATTTAGATAATGTAGTTTTCCCTTGTTAATCATAACCCACAGAATCAAATATTTCTCTCTCGTCTTCGTCTTCAAACTCTGTAGTGTGACCATCATCAATTAAGAGCAAACATCTAACTACCTCTGTGTTGAACAAGGTCCGACCAGTGAAGATTTTTGTGGTGGCTTCCTTCCAACCATCTTTACCTCTCTCCTAGTTTATATTTTGGACTGAGGTGTGGAGCTGGGGAGTGTCACAGTTCCTGTGGCTATGCAATCCAGGAATGTTCAGCTTTTCTGGGATCTCTTTGTTCTATGGTACCTTGGGAAACACATCCTAGGGTTGCTCCACACCACAGGCAAATCTTAAAACCATTTCCAGGAGCAGAGGGTTAACTGTGTTGCGGTGTGACTGATCCTTCTGAGTAACGTCTACCATTCAGCAGTGTAAATTCCCTATCCCTGCAAAATGTGGAAGTAGCTGCATTTTTCCAAGGAATACCTCACAAGAAATTTACTTCCACAGCTTCCCTCCTTAGTTGTCCCTGAAAAATACAACTGGCCTCTTTTTATGGTGAGTCTTTTGCACAAAAGTTAGCAGAGAATGCTGCTCATATGCTATTAAATAGAGGCACACTCCCATGAATACATTGTCTGGAATGAAACAAGGGTGGTTAATTTTAGGTAATATTCACAGCAAATAATTTAGTGAGTTCTATTCACAGAGTGAACTTTTTGAAGAGATAGTACGGATTCTTTTCCTCTTTAATCTACGTAAGCAGCGAGTGACTCAAACTGACTGCTCGGTGTCCCAGAAATGCGCAGATCACAGTGCACACGTCCAGCGATGCAGCGCACGCGTGGGGTCAGAGCAGCACTGAGAACACCACAGCTGTCCTCCTGTGCAAGCCTCAAAAGTGCTTCCCACTACTGGAGGTTTATAGGTCTATTTCTCGTTGGTTTTTTGCGTGGGGTCACAATTGTTCTTCAGATACTACAAATCCAATATGAGATGCCTTCTTAGAGCTATGAAGACTTAATGGAGACATAATTTAAGTAGGACTAGGAAGAAAGGTTCTTCTCCTCATCTGGCTTAGATTTCTGCAATCATTAGTCTGTCATTACTTAATAGTTATCAAATATTAACCTTTTTCTTTTATTTATCAATCATTTTTATTTAATAAATATTACACTTTCCCTTAATATTTATCAAAGCACAGCCCTATGCTACAAGGCACTGTCAGGATGTTGTGAAAATAGAATTCATTTGTGATTGTGAAGCTTTCCCCTATTACCATAGTGTTGAAGGTCACACGAGTGAAACAAATTAAAAGGCCATTTCTTCTAATCAGTATGCATCTTTACCACTTGCTATTAACATTTTTTCCTTAAAAAAAATTAACTGGTGTGTTTACCATTTTACTTACGTGCAATGTAAAAAACCTTGGTATTTTAAGAGGAGTTAATTATATCACGTGGAACAGATTTGGATGTGGTTAAATAACAATTTCTTAAAGGTTTCTATAATTTTAAACAAGTCTGAAAACACATGAATGAAAAAAATTCCTAAATATGGTCTAGAACTTGTTATTATATCAGTCTGCCATTCAAGAGAGTCTGCATTTGTGCCTTGATTATATTTTAAAACAAGCTCTAATCCATTATTAAAACAATTAATAGAATATAAAATTTTCCACAACATTCTTAGGAGTGAATCTTTTGGATATTTACTTGATGCTTGCACTGAGAGGTCTGTATTCACATTTGAAGAAATTAAAAAATGGTTTCGTTTTAATGGAATTGAATAGAATCCTGAGGAGACAGAAATTGAGGCACTTCTACTGACATTCATAGGAGGACAAAATAAAAACAACAGAACTGGTTACAAATCTCAGTTCATAGTCTATTTTAAAGCTAAAAATTCTTGCAGATACAGGACTCTTACTGATGGATGATATGCATGAACTAGGTCATTTGCTACTACGTGTGCTACCTCTATGAACTTCCTTAGGCACTCTTCCTCCTCTTTTTATAGCATAAAATAATGCAGGGATCAAGACACGAGGCAGATTTTAAACAATGCACTTGAAATTCCAGGGTTTGCATTTTAGGAACAAAGATGATGAACTGAACTAAAAGAGAATTAATATGTTCATGATTTCTAGGAAAATTCATGCATTTATCATTTTATATGTAACATATTATTTTTGCTTTTGATCCAAAGAGATAATTATTACTACTAAAATATTCCTGCTTAGTTAACAAGATATTTTAATGGGCTTTGAAAACCAAAAGGTAAAAGGCCGAAAGTGTACAGTGAACATCAGGACATGGGGAAGATTCTCTAGCAGATTAACTGCCTTGATAAAATGAGGTTATATTTCTTTATGTCTGTATACAGACTGTTTGTGTTCATGGGTATATAATTTGGCAATATAGCCTGCAGAAAATGTAAAAAATACAATTAAATTGTAAAATAAGATTTTACTAATTCTCTCTGATTTTACTAATTCTCTCAGATATATCTGTGAATCGGTCCTTCATGTCAGTTATAGTTGTGGATAAACAGGTCAGAAATATGCCAGTTATTTTATTTTTCTTTAAATATTTCAAAAGTTCCACATATGGCAAAGCAAAATGGACATGTGTTTGTACAAAAGCTCATCTAATATAAACACTCAAATATGAAGGAAAGGGTAAAAAATATTTTCTGCTTATTCCTAAAAGAAAGCAGCAATTGTCACCATTATAAGACTTATCAGTCATAGATACACGAAAGCAAAAACATTTTAAATATTCAATATTCATGCCAAATGTAAGCTTCAAGACATATTTCATTTGAAATTTTTTGTTTCATTCTAATCTTTGAAGGATTCAGCAAAGTTATAGCACGAAACATTGTCTTTCCTAGAAGCTCCCTATTTATTACTGTAGCTGCTCTTTATCATTTTGCACTGTAGTAGCCACTGTGCATCAGCAGCTTTTCTGGCACTGCATTGTCTAGAACTGCTAAGGAAGATGTCTGTTCACTAAGAATCTGTCTAGCACATTATTCTGATATGCTCCATAAGTTAGCAGATCAATAGTTAAAAAAAAATCTTTGCTTTTTGATATTGCATGTCCTTTGTTGCTTCAACCATTAACATTTGTGAGCTGCCGTCAGTAATTTCTTTAATGAGATTGTTGTGGTTTTCTTTTGGAAATGTAACTGTCAGGCATTTTATATTTGTCCCTACTAATAATTCCCCAGGCCTTTATTAAAGAGATTTACAGATTTCTTAAATCCACAGTCCTGCATCACTCAGATACACAGTTCTAATAAAATGATAAATTACATTTTATTCTTCCCCTTATCCTTACAAATGAACAAATTAAAAAAATGTTTACTGAGCAGTCTGGCAGAAGGTAACAAATTAAATGCTACTATTTTCCTGCCCTTTTAATACAAGCAATACAGAAACATGTGAAGCAATGTACAATGCTGTGATTTAAACCACAATTTTAAAGTCAAATTGAAAACTTCAGATGAGAAAAAGAAACATTGACTGCAAACATGATTTTTATCCAAGATACGAAGATGGGTGCTCACACAGTATTTTCTTGCATCTGGTTTGGTGGGGGGGGGGTGTTGGTTCTCTTTCCTTAAGAAAAATTGTTAAATTTTTAGTGGTTATTTTGCACAGCTCTTGCTTTCAGTTCATTTTAACAGATACAGTCAAGCAAATGAGCTGAAGATCAATACTACTGAAATATTAGAACAAATTTAAAACTCCAACCATAAAACAAAGAGGAATGTTAGGCTACTTTGGAGTATTCTGGAGAGCAGTAAACATGTAAACTTGGGTGATTTTAACTCTCTGTGCTTGCCTTTCTACCTGAGTCCTTTCCACTTTCTCTCCATAATGCCATGTTGGAGTACATCCTGCTTAGCCTCCAATCAACATTTCAAGCACTGGGATCATGTTTGATATTGTCAGATGGCCTGGAAAATTAAAAACCCAATTAAAGGCTCAGCACGCGGGTCAGCTCTTCTGCATATCAAAAGGCCTCCTCTGGCTATTCTGCTCAAATTGTATCTGTTAACAGCTCACTTTGCAGAGAGTGAAATAGCACAGCGTTTATGAGTAATAAGTACCTTCCAGCTGATACATTTCAAACACAAACCACTTTCATGGCCCCGGCAAAAAGTACAAGTCATAATCAAATTGTCAATTTTTTCCTGCGAGATGCATAGATCCATTGTAACTGTGATTGTTAAAGAAGGAAATGCATTTTATTCACATGTTGGGAAAAAAAAGATGCACATTTTCC
The DNA here is from genome assembly GCA_013397895.1 of Origma solitaria. Classification (NCBI taxonomy): domain Eukaryota; kingdom Metazoa; phylum Chordata; class Aves; order Passeriformes; family Acanthizidae; genus Origma; species Origma solitaria. The sequence continues at coordinate 2,621,691 of VZRL01005208.1, read as the reverse complement.
CTACAATTAAAGATTTTTTGTCACTTTTTTACATTGCCTTTCCTTTACATTTCTAAATAGTTGCTATAATTGATTTTCGGGTTGCATTCAATTTTTTTTTTTTTT
>VZRL01005208.1:2563551-2621577 GCA_013397895.1 Origma solitaria | reverse complement strand
TTTTTTTTTTTTTTTTTTTTTTTTTTTTTTTTTTTTTGTAGGAGAATCATTTATAGTTTTTATGTAGTGGAAGAAATGGTTGAAGTGAATAGCATTTTTGTTTAGCTGGGGTATTAATGTTCACCCAAATGTTTATAATGTGAATGTGCAAAGCACTAAAAGCTTTCGAGCTAAATGCAAATTAGTAGAGCACTCAAATGACATTTTTAGAAGGAGTTTTCATCTGTCAATGTGGCATAATATTAAGTCAAACTAAAGTCACTACTTCAGCTACTGGCCATTTGAAAAAAATTCATAAGATACTGGGGTTGACAGAAAAGAAAACAAACTACATAAATATTTTTCGACATATTATATTAACCAAGCAGCTGCTAGAAGATTTCACAAGAAGTTAGCATATAATGTCTCCCTTTAGAATATATTTTGAGTGTATGCAATGTCAAAAATCTAAATCCCTGGGTTTTGCATAATGCATTAAGGTCCACATCTGAGACTAGAAAGATTTTTCAAAGCAATGTCATGTGATGAAATAACACATGCTTCACTCAGGAAAAAAAATCAAGGAATATTATGAGTTAGAAAAAATGCAAACAGCTTAATATTCTGAAGTGTTAATCCATGTAATGTTAATGCATTAATCACCACTACTCTAATTGGATTTTTTAAAAAATCGTTTATTTACAGCAAACACTTAGATTTTTCTGGTTTGGTTTTTTGGTATTTTTTGTGGGTTTTTTTAAATAAAAGGGCAACTGTTAATCATAACTGTCAAGTGACTTTAAAGACCAGAAACTCACAAAAGCAAAAAATCTGACACTTATGGCTGGAAGTCCATCCTTTATCCACCCCCATGGAGCAGAGCTACTGCACTGCGCTGGTGACATGCAGGCTGCCCGTGTGTTCCAGACCCTGCCAACACCCCAGCGGCACGGAAGGGGATGCAACTGGAGTTTCTGTGCATGTTCCCAATTTGTGTGCTGTTGCACTCATGGGTTTGCCCCTTCGGAGCCATTAGGTGTAATTCGCGATTCTGACTCAACTTCCCTGGTTTGTGGCAGCACGGCAAAATGGAGAGGAAACACTGAAATGGGAACAAAAGTTTCAGCAGTCAACCCTTCAGGATTTTAGCTGCTCTTCACACAATTTGCACATCTCCAACTTATTTCCAGGCTGTGTTTTCAGGACGAGGCGAGCAACCAGTGTGCATGGGGCTGTGTCCCTCACAAGGGCCAGTGTGGCCACCTTCAAGCCCCACAAGCCTAGGAACAGCAGTGGGTGGCAGCAGGGTGACTTCAGAGCTGCAACAACTTGCTCTTGCTAAAGAACAACATATTGCATATTAATAGGGGATTTAAAATAATTACGTGCTTTAATATTTTCTAAAGAACAGTTACTTGTCTTTTGAAAGTTTCATACTTCTTATAGAAAAGAAAGCAAGTGCTTTTTCAGAGAAACAATGTATAATAATATGTCAGTAAAGATTGAGCAATTTTGAGTAGTGATGGGTGAAAAGGACATTATGTTCTTTTTTCTTGTCATGGTCGGTATTTTTCTGTCAGTTGGCAAAGGCTGCACTCAGCAAGAAGAAGCTAAAGACCTGCATTGAGAGACATGAGGGTGACAGCTAACCTGACAGGTCAGAAGATGACTGCAGAATTAGCCTTACTTTAATTCTCACTAAAATTCACAGCTCCTGACGAGGAAATGGGAAAAAGAAATTTCCTTACACATTTTCTTTTCATTTCATGTGCAGATTATACATATTCTGCTTCCATTAACAAGAAGGAGATTGTGCTTTATGCAGCACTATATTTAAGGGCAAAAGACCAAGCAGATGACAGGAGTGACCCTTCTCTTGTCTTATGATCACTGCCAGTTTGACATGACACTAATTAGACTGCCTTAATCTAAACCCAGTTAGTTCTGCATGCTTGCAGCAAAACCATTGTAAACCTGAACATAAATTGCCTTGGGCCTTTGTCTTCCTAAGATATATACACACACATATACACACTCTCTCTTTCATAATCCAGGACTGATAGTCTTAATATATGAGACTGCTGCATATATTATTCTTAATTTTCAATTTTACAATTACCTTCCATTCTTCTTGTGAATGCTCTACAGTGTACACGCCTGTGGAGTCAGAGGAGCTGCAAGGAGATTGTTTTGTAGTACATAAAAAAATGCATGCTGCACGTAATCTGAAATAGCCTCTGGTTGGTAAGCCTAGACAGAGTTTACATTTTTCTTTAATGGTGAATGCAATTGTAGAAGTATGAAGTGAAATGCACACAGACTAATCTCATTTAAAAGAAGATCATAATTTTAGAAAATAAGTGTACATACAAATTAATTAGAAATTTCGCCATTCTTAGTGGACCAAAAATAACTAAAAATATTCTGTTTAGAATATTCAAAGACCAAAATGGGATTACAAATATAACTGTATATACTGAGGAACAACAAACTAATTTGGACTACAAAACAGCTTTAAAATTGGTACATAATAATAACCTCTGAATATTTCACATTCAACTTTATCTATTTTAGTATGTTGCAGAAATGCATTTCTTCTTAGTTAAGTAAATTGGAAATATAATACTTGAAAGGTGTGTTCCTTTAAAATGAATGTTCCTTTAAAAATGAAAACAAATTTGGTTTATGTTGTGCTGTTATTATTGTCTGTACACAATAATAACGGCTCGGTTCTCTGGTATTGTTTGATTGATTTTGGAGTTGCAAGGGATCTTTCTTGAAAAATTAAATAGAAAGTTTAACGAAGGAAAGCTTTTAAAATAAGATATTTGAATTTGACAAAACCATATGAATACTAAGGTACAAATCTAATTATTTTTACTAACTGAAGAGCTGATTTAAACCATCTTCACCCACTGTTTGGTCCAGAAGAGTATTTTTTTTCATCTGTGTTCTTGCATTTGCGCATTGCTACTTGAAACTCGGTTTTCCCTTCTCTCTTTCAGGTTTGCATAGCAACTAAGTTGAACAATGGAAAAATTGCCACTAAAGACAGTAAGGAAGTTGGATTAATGAATATTAAAATGTTGTAATTCATACTAAAACAATATTCGATCAACTTTTTCTGTGCAATTTAGCTATAAGAACAAGCATAAGTGGTATATAACATTTCCATGAATGGGACCCTTAGGCTTATTCAGCTGAGCATGTTTAGCTTGCCAAGTTTAAATATTTTCAGAACTGATCCTGGTACTGAGAAGCCTTCATCACAGCACAGCATTTAGAATGATGGATGTGATACATATTTAATACAATAAAATGGCCATTTATATGCTCATACTAGGCACAAGGGAAATCCTTGTAGGAAGGAATTCTAAAATCAAAAGGAGTCTATTTTCTCATTGGCACACAAGGAATTTGGATACCTAACTCCCGTTACTGCTCATGGGTGCTATGAACCCAGATGTTCCATGCATCAGTGAGACTTTACATATTTAAGGGTCCAATTCATCAGAAGGGAAGCCCTGCGCATGTCAAACTGCAAAAAAAATTCCACAGGTTTACCCTGTGCCGCTGAATAATGGGGGAGAACTGCAGTCCAGGACTATCACATCCCTGCTTCAGACAATCAAGCCTTCACACTCTGCATCTGTGCTGTCTATTCCCCATCCGTCCAGAAAATATGGACATAACAGAGATCCCTTGGAGCTCCAGAGAAAGCTGCCTGACAGTCCTGTCCACCTGGGCACCAAGATTCCGGAGTGGCTAGGAACCCCTTTGTATGGCTGGGTTGTCTTTTATCACTTCAATGGCACTTAAAGAAAGTGTGGGAGAAAGGGGGGGGGTGTTTGTGGAAGAGTGAACCTAAGTTAATTAACTGAAGCTTTCCAAGAAAATGTATGCAGCAAAAAAAGAGAAAATTAAAGCAAACTAACAGCAGCACTGTAACAAAATGAGATTGGGGCAGACAGAAGCAGGGAAAGAGCAGTAAGAACACGCTACGTGTTATCTGAACACACTGACAGCGTTGACAAGTGTGGTTGGTTTGGGCCATCAAGGAGATGGCCATGTGCTACTGCACAGTTGTTATTTAGTCTTTTCAGTTTACAATTAAATATGCCAATTTGAGCTATGAACAGCACTCCTGAATGTGGACCGCAGTACCCCTGGCAAGAAGTCTGTAGGATGTTCTATGCTGTTCCCCACCCCCCTCCCCTCTTTTTTTTCAGGGACACACTGAAAGCCTGTTTTTACAAACAGGAATCTCTGCTGAGTTTTGATGGCTTTTGATCAGGCACTAGCCCTTCAGCACTGCCGGCCACTGTGGCAAAATTGACCACAGCAACATTAAATTATTCTGACTCATTGTGGCTGTGCAACTAAGATCCATAACATCTGAAGACATTTCTGAGATGATTTCACGACAGAGTAGAGAAGGACACCTGAGCCCAGTTTCTTTATAGCTATTCATAATACATAGAAATCCATTAAAATCTGACCAATATACTGGTTTTGTATTTGCATATCTGATTAAAATGCTGTGCTAAAAACCTGCCTTTTTTAGGTGTTAACATCACGTAATGTGGTTTAATAGCTTATCTACTACAGAGGATATTGTAACTTTGAGCTCTTATTCAATGACTGTTAATAGCACTCGTCAGGTATGAAAGACTAAAATAAAAATTAAAACTGTTTGTTGACAGGAAGAATAAATCTCATAAGATCTTTATGTTCAATATATGTTAAGAAATGATCCACAGACAAAAAGCAGGTATTGATTTTAGAAAATTAAGGAAACCAGAGTATGTGTCAGAACTTATTTAAATATCCTAAATTCTGCTTAAAAGCCCGAGCTGCTGGGTCTGCAAAATTCTGGAAATGCACCCTGCCGTTTGTACTAATTGGTGGGAAATTCAGGCCTGTGTCAAAGACAACTAATTGTCTGATGAAAATAGCTTGTTTCTGACATCAGTACGTACCACACCCCTATATCACATGAGGAGGGTTTCAAAAAGGTGTTATATATTGTCATGGTAATTATAATTGGGTTATATGTATCCAAGGTACAGAACCTATACAAGGTGATGGCATAAAAGAGGGTCTTATAAATGAGACTGTAGGGCATTTACCTAAACAATTGCATGCAGAATAAAGAGCTTACATAAAAGTGTGTATTATGCAGACCTTAGAAACCTGTGTCTCTGAGAAGACACTATTTTGACCATAATGCATTCTGTCATGTGAGATAAAATGCAGAGAACATTTACATTTCTCCCACTCACTGAGCTTCTATCACACGGCTTGCATTTTTCTCACATCAATAGGCATCTTTTTAAACATTATATTCATGTCTGTCTCTCTTGATGGCAAATAAAATTCAATAAATAAAATACTTTATGATAAATATGTTAGATTTAAGAAGCAGTTGTGATAAAATGCTCAGGTTTTCAAAAAAGATTTGTTAAAAATAAATAAATTTAACAAGACTTGTACACAAGCTCAAAATATATTAATACATTGTAGATGATGCACAATAACATAATGACCCAAAAGGGCATTTGCACAGTTTTTCACATTGCTTAACTTACTGCTAAGTAAGACAAATAATCAACAGAACTTGGGTTCAGTGACTCTGTAGATTAGATCAACATACGACTGCTACAACAGCATGACTTGCCAGGGCATTTCAAACCAGCCACAGCTCCAGAGAGCTGCTGTAGAGCAGGGGACATGCTCACTACAAAACCATCAACAAGTCTATTGTCACTTGGAATCCTGTTATAGATCACCAAATATTTCTATCAATACTATAGTGCAAAGCACACTCTTTTGCAGCCATCAACTAGATTGGTATATTTGGCAGACCAATAATTTGTAATAAAATATAATTAGTGCATGCAATTTAAATGTCTTACTGTGTTGCTGGTAATAATCTCCTTTTAGGTAATTTGAAATTGCATGGTTAGCATGCATCATTTTGCATTTAAACAAGTAGAAAACTTACTGAAAAACACTTGTCATTTTACATTTTTGCTTTGAGATTCTGCAAGGTATCTATTTCTCAAATATTATTCCTACTTTTCTTTTTTTGTTTTTGCTTTTGAAAATGTAGAGCATATAAAAAGTAAAGAATCTTGCTCTATAATTTAATTGCTTTTATTTGATTTTCAATTTATTGGTTTCCTACCTTTTTTCCTTAGTAACTACTTTAAAAGAGGTTTTTTAGTGTTTATTATTATTTCCCTGATGGAACTGCCAGGAAAATCAAATAGATAATGTGTCTTTCGGTATTTTTAGAAATGTAAATTAAGAAAGAGCCCAGCACTGATTCAAAGAGCTCAGAATACAAACAAGACAGGAGAGTATTATTATTGTTGTTGTTATTGTTATTATTTACTTCTGAGTAAGGTAGTTCCATAGTGTCACACAAATAAAGTGAATCCAGACCTCTAAATTCTCGGTCCAATGGCTCAACCATATGTCAGCCTTCCTGAAATTTTGAGAATATGGGTCCTACTCCCCAAAGCACAAGGCTCAAGTATACACTTTCATCTCTACATATTTTAATCAGGTGGAATAGGTTACATATGGAGACCCAAACAATTGATGTAGGGTAACTACATCTGTTTTACATTTAAGTTTAGAAAAGAAGGAAAAAAAAAAAAAAAAGAAGTAGCTGTTTTATCAGATAAATATGCAACCCCACTGAAATGGTAGGGTTTCATGGGTGCTCACCATCCCTGCTATTCCCTTTCTTCCAGCCATGTCAGGCAAGCCTCTCAAACTGCAGAATGAACACATTTCAGATCAGACCAGTTTTGCATGGTAAGTCACACAGCTAGATGGAGGAGCAGGTTGAGGATAGACCATAACTGCAGGAAAATATTAAAGGCTAATATCACTTTCTTACTCGCCTCTGAATGTGATGTCAGGCTGTATCTGCAGGCATGCTCATGCTTGTGAACTGGGGATAAGTTACAGTGGCAAGATCCATTGCTGTAAGAAACAATTTTCTTCTACCTGCTAGAGAGTGACAAAGGCTTTCTTAAGCTTCAAGAGAGGCACTTGTTTGAAATGGAGCTGCCGCTGCCACATCTCTCCACTTCCTCAACAAAATGCAAGGTAGTGCTCTTTACCATGAAGGCAAGTTGCTTCACATTCATCTCAATGTTTGATCTACGTGCATCTGAATTATATATTGCTCAGAGGCAATATATATCCATGGCAGGCTTCAGAATTCCCCAGCAGTCCTTCCTATTCCAAATATCCTGTGTGGTCCACTGGCACGCACAAGCTGACCATTGCTCACTCAAGGGCCAAATAACTCCAGTAATTTTATCCCTTGGTGCATTTGTCTCTGGAACATGTTCACAACAATAGTCTCAGTTTCATGTTCCCAGCCAGCACTGTGTTAAAACGCTTCTCAAATCAATACTGCTTTATGTCACAAGGCACTGTCTGATGGCACAGTATTACTGTACTAAATTTGGTTAGACTTCTTGCAGGATAGTTTAGGTGAAGTTGGCCATGTCTGGGGTCTGGGAGCTGTGCTTAATGACTGCTCAAAATTTCCTTCAGCTCAATTTTTTGTTCCTGCAGCAATGTCAATATAAGAACTTTAACACAATGTATTAAATTTGTCAAGCCATCAAAATCACAAAATTGACTTTAGAACACAAGATAGTCAGAAATAAATTAACCTGTTGGAAGTTTTTATATTTGTCTTCTGGAATCTAAGATTTTGATTCTAACTTTCAAGCTTTAGTTCATTGACACAAAAGATGGAAAACCTACATTTTAAAAATAAAAATCTTCAAATTTCCAACACTTGCTAATACATATTCTTTGTTTTTATTGCTTCATGCAGAGCAAATAAAATATCATGAGATCCATTATGAATTAAGAGTTTGGGAACAATGATCCTGCAGGAATTATCTAACATGATGTGCTGAAACGAAGAGACTGATTTTTAAAAAATATTTGAAAAACTTGAAAATTGATATTCAAGTTCTTTATACAGGTTAGGCATCTGTTAGGCTGCAATGTAATTTCTGGGTAGTTCGGTGAGGAATAGAAAGGGACCATCAGGATTGGAAGGTGAAGGTGACCTTTTAATCCTTGCAGGTGACACAATTAAAAACATCATCAGCATACCACCACTACTATGGCCAATAGTTGTACTTTAAATTTTGATAACCTGTTTTAGAATATTTCTTCTTCAAAAAAACTAAAATAATGTTTCCTATTAAGATCACTTGTAAAAACTACTTTTTAATTAAACTATTTTAATATTTTGCTTGGAAAATGAAGGTTAAGCTGTTTTTGAAATATTTCCCCGCAATGAAAAATGGCTTGAAAATTACTGTCCTATATTTGGTGGTGAAGCTTAAATGCAGTTGCCCAAATTTACAAATTATAAATTAAATTTCAGCGCAATATATTCCTACATTTTTTAATGCTATTAAAACTTCACAAACTTCAAAACAGAATAGATATAGCTTTAACATTTAGAAAAAGCTCTGCACGCAGTTAGAAACTGTTTCTTAATCCCGGAGACAAACTTGCAATAGTGTTAATACTCATGCAACTCTGATCATCAAAAGTTGCTCAATCAGGCTGACTAGTACCACTTTTTTTGAGATAGGATTTTCTGATGTCTCAGCTTCTTACTGTTCAAGCTCCATGTGCCTCTTTATACTCTTCTGTTCATGTAATGGAACCAATCTTCACTGCAAAAAGGATTTCTGGTTAGAAACCTGTTTCCTTGCCCTTGCCATTTCAGAATCGTGCCAAAGAGAGAGAGGAGGAATGCAGTGAGGAGGTTAGAGGAATGGCAAAGGAGATGTCTACATAGACTGCAGCTTCCTTTTTTAAACAATTGCGACACATTCTGCCATGCCAAACACAGGCTTTCAGAGAAATTCAAACACTTATAGCAGAAGTCATTCCTGGAAAATTCCTTGGATTTCAGTTAGTATCCAGTGAACATAGAAAATAGGGAAGTAATAGTCACTAACAAATAGTTTACCTAACGGAATACACGGACTGGACAAGCTTTGAAAAAACACCGGTATAGTAATTTTCCCCATTGAAACTAGTCCAAATTTCCAGTGTTTTCCAATGGGACTATAAATAAAATAATGTCTCATCCTATTGCTCATTTTAACATTGTTTTAGGATAACTATCACTCCTTTCATGATTACTGTCATTTTGATTATTTCAGTGTCTAGGAAAAATAGTCGCCTACCATGACTCCACTCTGCTGTGTCATGTCATGTCTCAAAACAGAGACATTTTTCTCTATTTTAGGTTTATAAATCCACTAGGACACCTATATTTAGCCATTAGACATATCATTTGGGTTTGTTTACATGGTGCAGAATTGTGCTTTTCAACAACTGTTTTTCCTCACAGCAAGATATAAAAAAAAAATTGTCCACATTCAAAGGTCTAATCTAGGACTTGGATGACCCCAGTTTCAGTTCCCTACAGTGCCAAAGACATCCGACAAAGGATCCCCACATAGGATAACTCACAAAATTATACGGTCTTTATTGCAGGATCTAAGCAGACACTGCAGTCAGTCTCCACGAAAACGCCATCAGGACTTCTCAAACACATAGTCTCAGTTGCTCACTCCCCCTGCCTCCATGAATCCTCCATTTTTTTCCCTCAGGTCTGTTTCACCAGAAAAGGTTATAGAATATTCTGGAACCTTGTTTCTAAGCCTAATGATACTAGTATTTTCCTGAATGGTGAACTGAATTTTAGAAATCTAGTACATCCAACACTACTTACTTTGTATTATACATTGTCTTCTGAACTCCTGTATCAATAGGAGTTGTCTTGACACAGCTGTTATATCTTATTTTTGATGTAAACAATAAGCAAGCTTTACACTATAGATAATCATATATATTATTTTCTAGACTTGCATTAAATTTTGCAACAAAATCCACAAGTCTCTTAATACTCTGGCAGGTCCTAACAAGCAAGGTCTGTAGCTTTCCCCCATTCCTTCAGCTGGCACCGGTTTTGTGACTTTCTTTTGTTCCTCTTCAAATGTGCTCAGGGGCAGTAAAAGGAAACCTGCTCATGCCCTGAGAGCACTCACAATCTTGAGTGCCTTGTCAGGGCTCTCCCACCTCTCTGCCCATGGCCCAGGACTCTGTGTCAGCCATGTGAGCTCATTCAGCTCAGGGAGGACTGGAAGAAAATCTCTACTTGAAAAGGCAGAGTAGCCAAAAAGGATACACAGGACTGTCATTAAAAGCATCCCAACCCTTGATGCTCTGGGAGATTTTTTTACAGATTCCATCTCTTCTGAATTTTCTTTAAGTTTGTTCTTCAGGTTTATGTTCAAGTAAAATCTAGCTTTAAGGCTGGGGAGGGGTGGTTGTTGTTTTACCACTGTGTTTTAAAACCACCCTTTTTTGGCGCTTTGGAATATTCACTTAAAGGAAAAGGTTTTGGCAGAAATCACTGACAAAGCCCTGTTATGCCTCTCAGACCAAGATCTGTGCTGTGAAACAAAGTTCTGCTGAGTCATTATTCATCATCCCATTCCACCCCAGCCCAGCACAAAATAAGTTCCACTTTGTATCTCCATTAACCCCACTGCTGCTGAATTCCTCTCTCTTCTATCATACGCACTGCGCAAGAGAGCCCCAGATGCAGCCTGGTGCAGTGCTTTGCATTTCACCTTCTAAATGCAGAAAACTTACTTCTATGGTGAGGTGAACTCTGATTCAATAGAATATGCTTTAAGAACCACTTAAAATGGGTTTTAGTCTGGAAAATAAATTAATCGCTTTTGACTGGCAAGACCCTAGAATTATGTCAATGAAGAGTTTGGCCTGATTAAGATCTGCACTTTCATACATACAAAATAACTTATATTTTGTGGTAGCATTTTCAAATTAAAAAGTCACAATACTGGCACAAACTTCATCATGTATATTTTCTTAAAGTCATATGAAAACATGTTGCACTTTCCTGCAAACACAGTTAACATTAGAAGTCTGACAATTTATCTGAGACAAAGAGGTTGCAGGGGAAGCTTTCTAACCCCCTCAATTGTTATGCAAATAGTTAAAATATTGAAATGAATTTAAGGAGTTATACTCATACACATCAGTCCTGTTATAATTTGGAGACAATGAATAATATATTTCAGACAAAGTGAAGGCAGCTATAGAAGTAAACTAAAATAGGAAAATTACGCCCACCAGGCATTTAAATTTAGGAGCAGAATAAATTATCCATACATTAAAAGGTTCATATATTTCAAAGAAAGCATAAAAAAGTTTAAAAAATAACTGAGAAAATGTAACAAAAAGCAGAATAATTCCAAATGTGATCAAAGCTGGTGTGAAAACCTATTAAATGGATATCCTTATTGCAAAAAAATTATAAAATAGTACTTTCACAGATCTATTCTTTTAGTAGATATTCACTTAGAGTGTCTGCTGTTTTAAGAAACAAGTTTTAATCTGGTACGCCAAAAAAAAAAAGCATTAAAACTAAGATTTTTATCCATTCAAATTTCTATCGCATTTTTTCTTTTGGCACAATGGACATTTATTGCTTTTAATCAAGTGTACTCTTTTATCTGGTATTCTTGCGAAAGGACTTCCATGTAGTCTTGTATGATTCAGTTCATTGCATAAGATATTCTTACATATATGTTAATTAAAAAGCTCACTCAGAGTATTTGATGAACCCCCCAAAATACCTCAATCATTTTCTCATGCTGAAAAGCTGATTCTCCCAACATTCATCAGGGCCTTAGTTCATATTCGGTATACATGGCACTTTTAAACCTCAGCCACTGCCACACGGTGTCTGAACTCTTACTGTCCTGATTTTATGACAGATTTTGTTAAAAATACCTGAGCAAAGCTACATGTGTCTTCATTAAGGTAGCTTCAGAATTAGGAATAGAGTAGATGCTCTTATTCATACTATGACTTAAGAATAATCCTACAAACAAATTTTTTTAAACCTCCAGTGAACTGAAATAATTATGTATATTTTCCAGTGAGGAAGAGACTCATCACTATTTAAGATTGCCATTTAACATTGCTATTTAACAGAGATTGCATTACACTTCCCAGCTTCAAATGGGATGAGCATCTTTGTACCTCATTTTGAGAGAATGAATATCTTCACATGAATCCAGCCAAGACAACCAACGCTGATGTGACAGGGACAGCAACACAGCTCTGCAGCTTTCTTCTGTGGTCAGAAGTGGTTGGAGAATAGTGCCCAATGGACTGCAAGCCTCACATAAAGGGGGATTTCAGAGACGTGCATGAAAGCATTTTACCATCTTACAGAGCACTGACAATATCTGACTTCACTCTCTGGCTTCTCAGAACCATGTCAAGGTACCATACCAGAGACGTACCAGTGAGTCAGTTTGCTTCTTGCAAATGGCTTGTAGTTATGTCATTTAATTACGAGATCACAGAGAAATGAAGGCTAGATCATACAGTTGTGTTAGAATTGTGTAAGATCCATACAATACTGTTTAAGATCCATACAATCTTAGAAGATATTTCATACTAAGAAAAATTCAGATTACACACACGAGTATGACTCTTGATTTCACAATTGTGGGAAGGATATTTATTTTTATTTGCCATACTGTATAGATTTATTTTTCTAAGTTTATCCAGTGTACATCCTGGGCACCTCCCGGGCACCTGCCTATGAAGGAAAAATATGCCACTAAACAATAGCTACTCTGCAACTATTCTGTGCACCCTTGTGTGTGTGTAGCAAGTGTGCCTCTATGAGAGGTAGCACATTCCACTTGGTTGCATTGTACCCAGTGTGTATTAAAAACATCTCCAAAGGGACTTAAAGTGTTGCAGTTTTCATGCTGTAAATCAAAGGCTCTGTTATTGCATACTTATTCAATGTATAAAAGCCACGACAGAGCCACAACTGATGTAAGAAGGTCAAATCTCTGTTGAAAATCATTAGAGGTTCATCAGCAGGATGTGTGCCATTATTTATAACTTAATGAATGTTAGCTAAAAATCACTTGAATAGCACTTTACTTATTAACATATTTCAAGCTATCTCTGCTCAGTGCTACCATAATTTTGGTAGTATAGCTCTGAAATATGCAACTCTTGCGTGCTCATGGGGAATACATGGGCAGAATAAGAATGTGCCAAAGGGCTGTGTTCTTTCTGAGGAAGAATAAACACATGCAAGATTCACAATCAAGGAAATTTTATAGTATGGAACACAGGCGAGACTGATATATAATACAGCAATTTATGCTTCTTAATTTAGCTGGTCAAGTTTCATGGAAATTTATGGATTTTGTATGAAATTATATATCTAAGGAGTCACACAATAGTAGGTCACCAAAGAAACCATCCATTCTGCCTTCCAATATGCCCTTAACTTAGGTGCTTTTGGGATATGCGGTTAAGTCACTGATTGGTATTTGTAACATGTTGTGACTAGTACCATTCAGCTATTTCATTTTGTGAGAGCTGCTTCTTTACCTGCAACTTCCAGCAGAGCAACTTCACTGGCTCCAGGTGTAGGGATTTTTGACTGATGAGTCATTCATATGAAGTCCTAATGAACACATAATTGTATCACTGTGTCAATTCCTACAACTTTAAAAGCTTTCCCACTCCCACCAGCAGGGGTTTTTTGTATGGCTGGGTATGTAGAATTGCCCTTTCTTTAGCGATTTGAAGAATCACTAAAGATTTGAAGGATTTATTTGTAGGAATAGATCAACTGTGAGCAACTTAACAGGGATAAAATTATCCTATATTACTTTTGGGTCAAAAGTATATAAACTTTAGGCCTCCAAACCTAAACTCTCACTCCAAAACTAAGCTTCACAACTGCAAAGAGCAAAAGGGGATGTGGCCTCTGGCTGCATGTCGCTGCTGGCCATGTCCATACATTGATAACCTCGGGTTTCAAAGGACCATGGATTTCTAGCTAGGTTAGGAGAGATTTGGGACAGATCAGAGTGGTTTTCTAAACACTGACAGTAAAGAAATGCTACATCAACAGATGGCAGGAACTGCCCAGACTTTTGCAGGAGGATTAATGAAAGATGCAAAACAGGGATAATCTATAATTTCCTATCTAAAGTATCAGGCTGAATTGCTCAGAGGCAAGGATCTTATTTTCTCAAATAAAAAAAATTATATCTTTTCTAAAATGCAGGATCCTTTCCAGGGACCTGATGAGTCCTAGGAAGAATCTCCAGGTCACTTAGACATGGGGAATCAGCTTTGCATTTTATAAGGCCAGACAGTTTCAGAATTGTGAATTGTGCTGAAGAAATTATTGATGGAAAATTAAGAGAAGTTAATGAAAGTGTATTACAATCGAACCATAAACTTTTGCAGCCATAAACTTTTTCATCTTTTTCTGCATATTCAGCATACTTTATTCTTCACTGTCTAATGTATGTGAATAACTAAATAATGTAAATCATCATTTTACTGATCTAAATGAATCCTCATCAGATAGTTTTAACTACACTGGTATAGTACAACTCCAAATTAATCCCCGTAGACAGTGAATTGAAGACAATGTTTAAAAGGATAAAGAAGGGTGGATTCTAATTTTTACTGATGAAAGCAGATGAGTGAATTCTGCAAATGGAGGAGCTGAACACTCCGGATGCAGAAGCTTCCTTTGTATCTTATTTTCAACTGAAGAGTCTAGAAAGAAAAATAATGAGTCTTTCTTCTTTTTCTTTAGGAAGGGAAAAAAGAAAAAAGCTCTGTTTTTCTCCCAAGTTATGTCATTTCTTTCATACATGTCTTTTCTTTGTTCAAAAAAAGCTTTTGCCTTTTGCCTACATGCCTGGTTTTCAGTGCCATATGTCAAAATCTTACAGTCAACTTTCGATTTTTTTCACCTATTCAGTACACAGGAGAAAAATAGCAATTACTTAAAGTACAGGTTATGTGGTTTTTTTATTTATTTCCATTTTAAAACCTTTTACTTCAAATCCCAGACTTAAAATTTGCCAACGCAATGTAATTTTTTGATGTCTTGCAATTAAATCATTCTGATTTCACATTGTCATGAAATCATCCACTTGGAGAAAATATGTAAGAGTCCTCTTGCAAAGTCCTGGTCAAACAAATTAAATTACTACAGCAGTATGTAACTAATTTTATGTAAATTAAGGTGTTAATGTTCTGAAACGCATTCCTGAAAATGGTCTGTTTTCTCTTGCAGCTTTTCTTCATTAATGCCACAATGGAAACCTAAATATTAATTTCTACAAGACTAAATGCTGCTCCTTGACCTATAAAGGAATTAATTTTATAGATAGTCTTAATGGTCATCTAACACTTCTCAGTAGCCTGCCCAAATAAATCAACACCCCTGCCTGCATGCCAACAGAGTGAGTGAATGTGAATAGAGGGTTTTTTAAACATCAGATAATCTAAGCAAGTTTTAGTTATGTTGCTGGGTACATAATCATTGTAATGTTTTAACCTCTGTTTGTGGCAGTCCTCTAAAACAAGCAAAATTGATGCTTTAGATTACCAAGAAAATACAAGATTAGCAGAATGAAAATAAGTATAATTAGAAAACAGAGGAATGCAAAATTAAAAACAGGCTTATTATTTGACTAGAAAGGTTCAAGTAACAAATATATTCAGACAGACACAAAAGAGGCAAAACTTTGAAAAAAAGTAGCTAAAACCTCAATTTCCAGCTACCAGTTTCCTCACTTTGTCTGTCATCATGTCAGATTAGACTGAGAGAAGCCATGATTATCTTTTTAATTGATTTTGCATACAGGTCCAGATTGGTTCTATGTTAATTTTTTGTGATGTGTTCTAAATTATCATCTGCAGTATTTAAATAAACTGGGTCATGTCCTTCAAATACTGGGTAAGCAATTATATTGGCTTGAAAAAACACAACCTCTGCTGCTACAACTTTTCTGCATATACCTGAATATTGTATTCAGCAGGGTAATTTTTTCAATATACTCTTTCAGTTTAATGCACAACACTTGCATCATCAGTGTGAAGGATGAAAAGATGAGAAAATATGCTTGCTCTGTTTCTGAAAGTCCAGTTTCCAAAGAAATTTTCTTATGCCAGTTATTTTGCTTACACTGTACTAGTTTCTCTACTTGCCAAAATCTATGAAAGTTTTGTCATTGGCCTCAGTGAAAAATCTGATGGTTTTGCATAGCCACATATTGCTGAGAAACTCAGTGTATTATAAAGTAAAAGTTACAAGTTCTTAGAAAAAAATTGTGTTCTTCCTAAAAGGTCTCAATCTGACATCAGTGTAAGAGAATCTAACTATTTTTTTAAAATACACATTAATATTAAGAACTTAAAATCCAGACTGTCAACACCAAGAAACATGGATTTAGAAAAAAATGGAAATAAATTCTGTTCATCCAGATTATATTTTAGTATTTGAATGTGATTGACAATGTTATTTGTATTTTTCAACTATGCAAAACATATATGTACATGCATAAAGATATAGTTTATTTATTTTTCACAGCATGAAGATATTTAGGAAGGTTGATTTAAGCTTGCCTGAATTCCTAAAGGTCTGTATCCTCACTTTTATCCAGCATGACTTCAAAGGGAGTCCTTAAATTCTCCCAAGCCAGTCACTTCATGAAACTGGCTGAGACTCAAGAGTGACCCAAGTTGATGTATTCTAACCTCAACAGTTACACTCTTGAGTCATATGGGTGAATGGGTTACTACTGTGCATCAGCTGAGGGAGGTGGCTGCTTATTCACTCTTTGCTTGTGCCGAACACAAGGTAAAACATATTAGGTTAAACTATAGTGGGAAAAGGTTAATGTACTTTACTTTGGATTTACCAAAGGCTGGGTTCATTTAGCACCTTTTAAAGCAATGGCAACTTGATGAAATGGCTGAGCCCCATATAAGGCAGATTAGAATATAATAATTCAGTCACCCTAATTTCTGATTCCCTGTTGTAATTAAACAAAATTCAGATTCATAGATTTCAAGACAAGAGTTATTTGTGCAAGGAAGCATGTTGTCAAAAACTTGAATAGCAGTCAGCTTCATTCAATCTACAAGTGAATAATTGCCATCTCTCCTATTCTAGAAATTGAGATCTGGGTCTTCATTCACCTTCACATGTGTCTAGACTTTAAGTAAAAATAAACTTCTTCTGAAAGTGAGGGCAGTTGAACCTTGTGTATACAGTCTACTAGAATGCAGGCAATGCCTGTTGCAAGGTGGTATGTGAAAAGGAGTGGCTGGAAAGGCAAGAATAAAATAAACAGGAGAGCAGTCATGAAAAAGGTTTCCCTTTAAAGCCTATCAAGAGTCCTGAGAAACAGGAGAGAAATTGATCAAATCTACTGCACAGCTGACATGAATTCAGGAGTAAAATTCCCTCTTGCCATCATGGAAGCTTTTATTACAGCAAATATTCCTCCAGATCATTTTCCTAAGCTGGGATTTCTTACAAGTACTTTCCACTGTAGCATGCTCTCTCACTTTCTGCCTGAAGGGAACCTGCGTGTAGCAAAGGGTGTTCTTGAAATCAAGATCCTCCAGGGACCAATTCATCCTTTGACACCAAGTAATACGTATAGTCACACAATATATTAAATGCAGCATAAAAGTAATAATATTTGAAGTTGGATTTGCATCTAGTGTGAACAAGATTTTGAAGCAAGAACAGGACCTTTTGAAACATGTTGGAAATTAGGAAGGCTGGTGCAGCAATGCAGAAATGTAGTTTACTCTAGAAGCTAAAATCTTGACAATTGTGGTCCTGTCGACTCTATAGCTCTAACGGCGTTCACACATAGAGTTTCAAATGAAAATAGATATGCTTCAGCATTCTTGTTCAGTATGTCCCTTCTCCATGGTGCCTTATTATTATTACAATTTAATGTGGTGGCACCTAACTGGCAGAGTCAGGTTATACTCCAGTGTGCTAAACAAACATAATAAATGATATGACAGTCCCTGCCACAATACATGGACTTCACCCTGACAGGACTAGATCCAGCGAAGGAAAAAGCAATGATCTATTCTGACAAGATTCGGAAGGTATTTAAAACAGATGGAAAACTCTCGACTCAGTATGAATGTCCTCCTTAACTGCCTTGAGTCAACATGAGGTAGCTTATTTCATACAGATTGCTGTACAGAGCCAACAACACGAATTTCCATACCGAAGTCTGATGGACAAGTATGCAGTTCCACATACTTTGAGGTTTTGTAAATACTTATTCTCAGAATATTTGACTTGCCTGGTTTCATGCTTTTAGTGGCACTTCCTGAAGTTCACAGCTAAGCTGTGTTGTCCAGTTTCAAAGTCTGTCTAATGACAAACATATGTGACCTGGTCACACCAAACTTTTGATTGCCTTTGTAAAAGAGATACAGGAATTATGGCTGCAGAAACCAAAGACCACACTCTAGTTTGGAAGCAGACAGCCCTTTCCTAATCTGCTTTTAAAATAATGGCATTGCATAATGCTATAGACTTTAAGTTATGATTATTATTTTCTACTATATAGAAATAAAATTTTAAATATTAACCACTATAAAAATATCTTTAATTAATATTCATATGTCATACCCTATTTAGAGCCACACAGTGCACAAAGATATTTTCTTCTTCCATCAATATGCAGTCTGAAAAACCAGCCTGATACCAGGATACCAGAATTAGTCTGACTTTCTTTGTATTTTCTTGTTCACTTTCCATGTGACACATCCAGCTGCTCATGGAAAGACTTCATAAAATGTGGGACATTTTTTGTAACTGACTGTAAGACTAAAGCACTGCTATTCCTATTTTTTTAATGCTAGGGAAAATATGCATATATGTCTTCATACTTGTGCATTTGGGAAGTATTACACAGTATAATATTATATGCATTAACATTATGTAAGACCAAGAATCTTTAATAAATTTCCCTGCTTTGATACTGAAACAAAGAATTGCTGTTATGTACAAGAGCACAACACCTGCGTTTTTCACTGAAAAAACATTTTGCATAATGAATTCTCTAGATTCTGCTATTGTTCAGTGAAGTAGATACTCATGCAGAGAACTGCAGGATGGAGATTTCAATAAGAGACTAAATTAATTTATGGCAACGGCTAAGTAATAAAAGAAAGGCATATGAAAGACCTGGTAGAACTGTGTCTGAGCACCCCCCTTTCCAAAGAAATGAGACTACAAGGTAGTATGGTGTTTTGTGTTTACTGGAATTTTGGATATAGTGACAGGCACAAGCGCAAGAAGCCAACATCAGCCTTGTCAGTTTTGTTACTCTTGCATAGGATAGAGTGGGCACACTCATATTCTTTTGGACCTAGACACAGTTCTTTGAAAATGAAGCCAAATTCTGCTTCATATTTCCTGTGCAAAACATCCTTCTACAATGAAACTGACACCGTGTATTTTTGATTGTTTTTAGTAGTTGCAATGGATTATAAACCTTAAACTTTGTACAGACCTTAAATGTCACCAATATTACTGAATGCAAAGTTAAAACAGCTTGCACAGATGAGAAATGCCTTTAGAATAGCAGTAGTGAAATTTATCCCACCAGATGAATTTCTGTTATATGATTGCAAAAGGAATCTATTTTTTTAAATGGGTAAAGGGAAGGGACAGCCAGTCTGAGATTTACACCTGATTTGTGCTATAGTAATCTTTGAAATTAAGAAGTGTATCCTTGCATTTCATTAAATTCTGGCTAATGAGATAACTGTCTTCCCAAGGAGGGAGTGATGAAGTACTCATGCCATAAAGCATAAATTAATGCTGCAAGGTTAAACACTGGAACTAACTCATGTTTCAACAAAAGCCCCTACCAGCAGTTAAATTAACTGACATAAATACCATAAAATCTGTCTTTATTTTAGTCTCAGATGATGCTTCTTTTTACACCCCTGCTTTCAGTTTGTATAACTCATTTTTGCACATTATTGCATGCATCATTTGCCTTTTAAAGGATCAGCTTCAACTGAAAAGAGATTTAAGGAATCAAATAGTCAGGAAAAAGAACCTGTAGGTATGAGGAATACCCCTATCATATTGTATTTTGCCAGTACTCTTTAAAGAAAACACCACAATAGACAACCAGAGTTCAAAGAAACAGTTAATTATGTCGAGAACAGACGAAAGAAATCTACTTTTTCAGCTTTTTGATAGACATTTTGAAAAAAATGCTAAAGAAAACCTGTGGTGATAATAGGTTTGATATATATTCTGGCAAAAAATTATATCACATTAATGAGGTGGCTTAAAGGGCTCATGCATTTTGTAGGAGGCATTTCAATGTATTAGTATAATTAGCAGTGATGAGAAAACTGTTTGGAACTGAATTACCTCTCACGAGTTCATTTGAGCTATATGAAATTACACCATGCAAGAAGGAAAATTATGGAGCCATCCAGAGAGAGTTCATGCCTGATTTGATCATAGTCACTAATTGGATGATCATTTTCGTAAAGCTTTTCAAATGGTTGACAGTTTCTGCCTCTCGTTTTTTTTTAATGGACTAGCTCTTTATTTCTTGCACTAAGCAACCAAACATACATTTGTTCGAGATTTTGGTGTTTCTACAGGGACCTACAGGTGTAATTGTCACAATCTGAGCAACCTTTGTCCTCTAATTAGCTGCTTTTTGGGGACCCCTGATGAGAGTTGCTGTTCTTGTTAACAATCTTAGAGAATACCTGATGAGTAAGACTCTCCAAAGTCTGATGCATGTCAGCAGACACCATATGACAGCAATTTAATGAAGTTAAAAACTGACTTGATTCTGATGGCTGGAATAGTATCTGTGCTGTATAGCTTTTGATTTCTGTTGGTCTATTTATTTTTTTTATCATGAATTGGGTGTTCTGGGGAAGGATAACAGAAACGTGAAGGATACAGGAAGAAAAGCTTATTAATGGAAATACTTTACGAGCCCTTTTTCTGTCCTTCTTAATATCCAGTAACACCGAGCAAATTGAAATGGTGTTAACATCCCTCATATATTTTAAATTAGATGCCTGGTATATGAAATACTTGATTTGAGAGTTATTAAACATTTAACCCAGATCCATTTTACTTCCTTTTAATAAAGGTCTTAGCAGTTTTTCTGGAGTTTGGGGGTTGTTTGTTTGTTTGTTTGTAAGGCATTTTTTGTTTCTTTTAACTATTCTTCCCTTTATTTAATACAAACATTTTGCAGTACTATTTTGACTTATTGTCACCCCATGTGTAAAATGTTACTTAAAAACAGTACTTTCCACAAATAATACATCTGGGTTGAAAAGTCAGGAAGAAAAACAGAAATAGAAGGGCTTTACAGTCTCTTTAAAAAAATGGAATGATAAGCTTAGGAATGCTCTGCTTCAATTATAAGGTATAATTCAATGTTGATAAGCAGCCAAGTTCCTGCCTAGTGTGTGTTTGGACTGTTCTTAGAAATGTTTTTGCAGGCCCTCATAGGACAGAAGCTCTTTCTGATTTTCTCTATTTGCTAAAAATTTCCATAAGCTTTTTAGCAATCACTTACAGAGAACACTGGCACTTATTTAGATGCTATTAATAGATAAATATAGATCTAAGCAAAAATGTTATTATTACATACAGTATTCTATTTTTCTATAGCTCTCATATTCTAGCAGACTTTACAGAAACCTGTATGAAATGTTATTTAATAATTTTGAACTTTATTACATTCACTCAATTCCCCTGCAGTAACAAGATATCTTCCCAAAAAAATCTGCAGTCCCAAAGAAATCTATAAAAATCAGTGATTCATAAATGTCTCTTAATTGAGTCATGGTTTGAAACATGTCATTTACAGGAACTTTTAGTGAGAGTCTGGCTAGAAGGTTATGGATTGTAATCGTGCAAAAGCCTAGAAGAAATTTGTCAGTGACTCGATACAGGAAGAGCACACATATTCAGAAGTATGTTTGAAGAACACAGACACTGTGCTACTGTTCTCACGGTAAACAGAACACCAACTGCTAGTGCAGATGCCTTAGGTAATGTTGTTCCTCCCTCTAGCCCAGGAGAAAATTGTTCTAGGAATGAACTCTTTAGTCCTTTGGCAACTTTTATGTTCAATGTCAGATGGGAGAAAGATACAGCACACCCTTTTACATCTCATAAAAATGAATACAGGGAATTCACTCAAGTTAGAAATAGAGAAAAGCACTATTAGATCACTGAGGTCAAATATAGTGTAGAGTTCCCATTTCCAAATCAAGTCAGACTCTTAAAGGAAACATGTCAATGGTAAAAATATTATAAGGATGTTCATTTAAGTAACTTCCTAGAGAAAGATATCAATAGAAAATAAAATTATTGTCAATGATAAAAGTGTTTTTTTAGCTGCAACCTCAGAGTGGGCTTGGCAGTTTTATCCATTAAACTGTAATTATTCAACTGATATTAATGTCATGGGTTCTATAGAAACTTGGCAACACGATACAATTTCTCCTAAAAGCTGCTTAGAGATTATTTCCACTTCACAGGCCACTCCCCACAGACAGTCATAGGGCCAACCTCACTGCAGTTAAGATGGGTTAATTTTTCACATGCAAAAGTCATGTGCCTTTTTGCACGTGAAACTGATTGTTTCAGCTGAGGAAACTTTCAGCTACCTGAGGGTATGGAACAGTGTTGGTTTGCAGAACTCTACGCATGAAAAAAATCATCTGAATCAAACAGAATACTAAACCTTGAAGTTCAGGTTTTCCTAATGGGAAAGGTTTATATGCTAAGCAAAGCAAATGAAAGCTCTATGACAGATATTTATTTCATTAAGACATTAAAGCTGGCAGGTCTTCAGTTTGATCATAGCTCTATTGGTGTAAACTCAGTTTCTGTAAGTTTTATTTCTTCAGCTTTTATGATTGTAATATAAGAATTATGAAAAGAACTTTCACTCGTCAGTTTTGTTCTGAATGTCTGAAGTCCTGTGCACACATAAGCAGTCTGGGAAAGAGCTGTGATTGTTTTATATTTGTAACTCTGGTTGTTTACTCGTACAGAGAAAACATACCATAATAATAATGATGATGATAATTAGAATAGTAATGAGACTGAGTGAGGATTACAAAAGCAGCAGGCTCAGAAACTGAAACTTTGGAACCTTGTTATTAACCTCTTTTCTAAGAAGGGACTTGAATATCAAATGTGAAACACACAGAGAAATCAAAGTTAGGGAAGGTTTGTTTGTTTCTGAACAACAGTTTAAATTCTTCTCAACATTCATACCGAGAAGATGTTGTCATTGTATCGCGAAGGGCTTCAAACAACCTTTATAGTCCTTTGGGGGGATAAAAATGAAATCAGTAGGCAGAAGTGGGACACAGCCACAGAGGTAAATGATACAACTATATTCCTAAAATACTGATTCGAAGGTGGTAGAACCATGGCCATGAGAGAGGCATATAGTTTAGAAGATTTAGGACATAATTTCTTTGAAGTGCAAATTGCCCATGCCATTTTCATCAAGGACAATTAAAATACTGCATTTCCCTTTAAAGGTTAAAAATCAACACATGTCTACTTGTTGAAAGAGACATCAACAAATTACACACTGGTAATAATCTATCCCCATTATCTATTAATATAAGGCATTGAAGTGCTCTAATTTGTGTGAAAATGTGGAAGTCCGGAAGGACATCTATATAGCCACTGCATAAAACCCTGTATAAAGCAATCTTTCTTTGTCCAGGATTTGTCCTTTGTAGCCTTTTGATTAGCACTAAAATTTGCACAGTAATATGTGAGTAAAATTTACAATGTATTGCTCAAAATTTGTCATCCAAATATTAAGAATGCAAAGTTCTTTTTAATTATATTTAACTTTTAACATTATTTATTTTTCATTACAAGTTTCTCTGTCTCACTATTTTCACCAGATATGCAACTTGTATCACTGTTATTATCACAACTCTAAGGAATGCAGGAATTAATAGGAATGAGATGGTAAATGGCCCTCAGAACCAATCTGTCAGACTTCAAGTAATTTTATTTATGGAATATCTTTAAATAAACCAGAGAAAATAGTATCTTACTCCCTGGGAATATCTTTCTTTTACTGAGAACATTATCCGCCTTTTTTTTTTTAAATCATTGTATTCAATGGGGGTTGGAGGGTAGAAACAGAATCCTTGAAGTCAGCAGTAACTCAAAGAAATATTCCTGAGAAAGACTTCATGCAATTCCCTGAGCTGCCTGACCCAGGATATTAGCCCTGAAGGCTTTTGCACAGCCACCAGTTTCACCACTAGTGGAGACAGCTACACATCCAGATGTTGATGTTGGAAAAAAAATCTGTTCCCAGACTCAGCATCTGCTTCCTGAAATCAGCTAAGTCTTCTGTGAATTAATAGAATATTCAGTAAAAGTAAGCAAAGATGGATATTGCTTTTTATAGAATAAGCCCAGCAACCAACATTGTGTTTATACAGCTTCCTTTCAATGGAAACATTCAATTCAGGGAAAGAAATGCGAAAAAGACCTCACAAATTTGCAAAGAATGTCGTCTTGCAAGTATTAAAGCATGGTTATACAAATTAGGTTGAGAAAATAGCAAAGATATAGCTGTATACTCTGCAGGTGCTTTTTACAACTTTGAAAGCTGCATTTGAAAACTGAATTACTAAATATGTGGGATATTTTGTTGTAAGAATACACCTTCCATTTTTGAGATTAGGTGTCTTAATAACTCATTGAAGTGAAAAGGTGGGCAAAATAGGTATGTTCATTTTCCAGTCAGGAAATTTATTGGATATATATTACCTGTTCCCAGCCACTGGTCAATTTTATAAACCAAGAAATTCACTGTTTTTCTAAATATTCAGCAATTGTATTCGTTTTGTACATTTTTACATATAGAAAATGGCCTATCACTACTTTTTCCAAGGATTCTGCTACTGAAAACGTTATAATATAAAGTCTAATATCTTTCTCACTGAAAGGTGCGTTACATTTAGCATACTAATCAGAAGGGGAAAAAATTGTGTGCTGCAATATTTTTAGCCCAGCTAGTGGAATCTCAAAAATTTGAGAAATATAATTCTTACAGCATACAAAGTCAGAAGTGATAAAAGGCAACATTCGTCCCCATTAATAGCTCCAGTGACTTCAATGGAATTACAGCAAGAACAAATTTGGCCCAGTCTCCTCAGCACGACAGACTGTTCACATGTGCTGCAGAACTCCTTCTGGGTCTGTGCCACAACTCTCTTTTTTTCTCTCTCTCTCTCTCTCTTTTTTTTTTTTTTTTTATTTTTTTAATGTAGACAAAAATTCAAAATGAGGAAATAGGGAAGGAGGGATTTACTTGTATAATAATGTGTCATTTTTACAATTAATTCAAATTTTCTACTGCAGCCACAGGAGAGAACGGCGACTACATTTAAGTCTTTGCAAAATACCATGTTTTAACAATTTAAGTGTTAGAATTCGTGGCAACTCTGAAGATGTTTGTAAAAGATTAATCCACAGAAAGAAAAACAGCCATGTCTTCTTAATACCTATATTATACCACTCATTATATTCCAGAGCCACTTCTGAAAGAGAAATCTCAAAAATCTTTCTATAAAATAAAAAGAAAGAGGATTTTGCCTTTTCTCCTTATGCAATTTGTCTGGCTCATGTACAGAGCTCTTGCTCAGAGTCACATTAGATATCCTACAACCATTATTAATCTGCAAGATCAATTTCTTTATATATCCCACCTCAATATTTTTATGCTAACAAAAAAGCTGAGCTGTTGATCAATGACCATAAAAAACTGAATATTATTCCACGTGTTTGTCTTCTCAAACCTTGGTTAGCTTTCAGTGTTGAACTAATAATGAGTATTGCCTGGATCTAGTCAAGAGGGAAAAGAATTATAAAAATTGCACACTTCTAAACCTGCACTATTACTTTCTTAAGACATTATTGTACCATAGTGGCCATTTTTGCATAAATCCAAATTCAGATAACTGAAATAAATTGTATTTATATTAATTTTTACAAGCTTTAGAAAAAACCCTTACTTTATCCTGCAGTTCTTAGTAGAAGTCGTGTTCATGCACTAACTGCTACAAGGTTTATTCAAGGAAAAAAAGCCATTTTGCAAACATGTATTAGCTACAGTCAAGAATCAACTCCTACCCACTTCTACTACATATCAAAACCCCTATTCAATTTAAAGCCATGGGAAAGTAATTAATCTCAGAAGCTTCTCTACAGAAATACAAACCATACTTTGTGAATTAGTATCATTGCCCATATGTAATGTGACTGTGTGTCACTTAAATTGGGTTTTATATCTGTGTCTCACTTTGTCCATTGCTCATCACATATAACCACATCTCCTTTGTGTAATGTTTGTTTTAAAATGTGAGTATATGGTGGATTACTGTTGAGTTGTCAGTTTATATAAATTTATTTATAATCTTTAATGTATTAATTGTATATTATTATATTACAATATTTTAATCGGTTTGGTTCCTGGCAAATAAAATGTATTCTTGAAGTAGCTTCTGGTAAGATGCATCCCTGAAAGCTCCAACATAAAAAGGTCTAGTGCCAATGTAATAGAAAATGACTGCATTCCAATGCCAAGCTTGTTTTAGATCTCTTCTTCCTTTTGATAGAACATTGTTGGGCACAACATCAACAAAATTATCTGATTGTGCATGAAAATCAGATTGCATTTAATCTTTAGACAGTGTTGCACTCATTGCTCTGTCAATTCAAGGCTCATCATGGTTTCACAGAAGAAAACATGTAGTGGCATTTCCATTAGGATTGCGGATGCTGAGTCTGACAGCATTGTTGCACACAGTTTGTGATATAGTTGCCTTGTTTGTAACTTCTCTGTGCTCTGTGTTTTGACACTGTAGGGTGGTAATATTTTTGCTCTCTTCTGTTAAAAAATATTTTACAAGGTCTGTGTTGCTTAAAAAAATTTTTAAAAAATTCCGGGAATTATTTAAATAGTTTTATGTTTTGGGGGGAAAAAAAATTAGTTCAATTTGTGCTTGCACTGAAGTGATATTTTCATTCAAAGCTTCTGATATTGAACTTCATGTTTTCCTTCCCAGATTCACCTCACCACAGACAATGGACATTTCTAAGCATGGACCCAGCTTCTCCTTCAGACATTCAATCCACTAGCACCTTCTATCAGAGAAACTTCCACTCAGCATTGCTTCCATTATATGCTAGAAAAGATTTTAAAATCTACGCATTATCTGTATCTAGTCATGTAGATAAATATGTGCCGTCTCCATTGCCCTTCATTTTTCTCTAGAAGTGTACGTGTAAGGTATACTTGACTGGTGTGCTGCGTACCTGTTTCGCTTGATTTGTTCTATGAGATAATAGAATGCACACCGAGCTCAATATTTTTTGTATCTTGCAAATTTTGACCAGCATCTAAACCAGTCTTTTAACATTTGCACTGAAAAAAAGGAGCTTCCTGATATATCCTCCACCAAAAGCATCTCTGTTAAAGCTTTCCCTTGACTCATTACCAGGGCCTTTCCTGTCTCCTTTCACTCTCATGGAAAGCAGATCTTCTTCATGTTCTAGTAAGACATAGTGGGGAAGCTGTTTCTTCACAAGCCCATTTGCAAACTCACCTTCTGCCCTTTTCTTCTGCTGTCTTCTGCGTCCTGTTGCTTTCAAATATTGCACTTCAGAGAACTCTCTCAGAAGTTGAAGGATTTTCTATTCATTCTCTAAACAGATTCCCAGCTATTGTTTTCATGAATAACCAGGCACATATATATGTACATACATCACAACAAATCTATATCTTTAAAGCTTATTACTTTACTTTTTACTAATGCTATTCAATTTTTTTTTACTGTTTCAGGACCTTTGATGAAACAAAAAGTGTCCTTATGAATGAAGATTTAGTGTCATGGCAAAGACTTGCCTTTTTTTTTTCCCACAGCCATAGTAGCAGGACTTTTTTTCAGTCTCTTCACTTGGAAAAGACACCATTACCTAATGAGAGGGCACCGACAAGAATTCCACATTCCTACTGCTAACTGAAATCTGCCAAGACTGGCTTGTTTCTTCACTATGTTTTCTCTGCCAGAATTTTCCTGATTCTTTTTCCAATTCTTCATGAATCTATGGTGAGAACAAATGCAGAAAAAGCAGCATAAGGAAGACGCTTCAGCCTTGCTAAAATTTGGCTTAATTATCATGAGTTTTCCTTTTTTTTTTCATTCACCCTCCTGCTCCTTCTCCCCAAAAGTACAAGTTTTGGGTTTTGAATATCTCTCTATCTTTGAAAATATTTCAGATCATAACCATCATAAGAATTAGATACTTCCTTTTTGTATCTTGAACTGAAAATTTTCTTCTTCAGGTCACCTTTCAAGTTTAAATGGTGCTCTCCACACTGGAGCTCAGTTGCAGCAACAGAGAGACTATGGTTTTAGCAAAACTTCGATGTTTTACTATGCTAATATTTAATATCTGTGTATTAGCAGTGCTGAAAATACAGGGCTTACCTACAGATTGTAACCAAGTGAAGTATTGCTGTGCAAGACATACGAAATTTTTAGATTCAAGCAGTTTCACATAACCCAAACTCTTAAAAATGTTACCTACAGAGAAAGGTACAATAATAAAATAAGACAGGGACACTTTTGAAAAGCTAATATGTTCCCAGTATTCAAGGTCTGTTAATTTTTCATTTCAGACAAAATATTTTAATCATTAGAAATATAAGCAAAAGTCATGAGAGTAGAAAAGAAGCAGAGTCCCCAGAGACATCTAAATGACAGGGAGATAAAGTACTACTTGTACTGAATATTCTCAGTTCACTTGGAAAACAAGGGCCACATACTCAACCTATGCAAATAAGCATAATTCAAATTACGTCAATGGCACTACCATCATTTCTACCATCTTCAGCTGTAGCTCAACATACATTCCTCAATTTGTTTATCATATACAGATAAAACCTCCTAATGTGTATTTGTAACAGGAAGTAAAAATCAATAGGCACTGTGACACTAACTACACACACAAACACTGATAATGCAATACATTGCTTTTTTCTGCCTGGAAGCACTTAAGAGAAAAAGGAAAGCACTTAAGAATATTAATCATTTGTGGACCATTTCATTAGACTGCAAATGTTACGGTGAAGTGACGTGTGAGTAGCTTGAAAGTATTGCATATTATACAATGATTTACCATAACTATGCTCATATTCTATTTCATTACTCTCTGCTATCATAAGCATACATTTCGAAAAGGTTTAAAATGTTTGATTTGTATTTAAAAGAAAAATCAAAACAAAGCATATGTCTCATTGTATTTGCATGGCAACAAAGCTATCACAGCAGAAAGATTTGTGCCCAGTGTTTACTGGATGGTGTCACATGCTACTTTAACTCACAACATCATGTGCATTTAGCTGCCAGAGTCAGTCCTTTCTATCTAGGTGCCATTGCCACAGAAGTATAACAGCAGGAGCTTCAGGTACGCCTTAGACTTACATGTTTCAGTAAATAACAGTACTCCAGTAGCATGGGTGACATTCTAATTTGAAATTTATGCTGCATCTCCATGAGGAATATTTGATGTCATTTTATGGTTTCAGTTATAGTCTTGATAGCAATGATGGGAACAGCCAATCTTTCAAATACAGGACCACATTCCAAGCACAGTTACTACTACTAAGGCTCATTTTTTATTCCAGAAAAGGTAAAGCAGAAATCTAGGCATGCACACCAAGCAATGTTGCATAAAGTATCAGATACTTTCATGAGCACCTTCACAGTTGTTCTGTGCCCGTCTTGTGTTACTTGTCATGTCCAAGCAGTTTTGGTCAGAACCACTTCTTTGTCTTAGCTGCTGGGCCTCAGCAAATCCCACACAAATTGCACTCAGAGAAGATTTCTAAGTGAGATAAAAAGGTAAAATTGTAAGGTGACATCCCTATTTGTAATTAAAGTAATATGTTAGCCTGGGCTTGATATAGTAGGCACTAAAGACAATAATTTTTTTTTTTTAGAGAAAAGGCCAACTTTACACAATGCTTACTCGTGGACTTCTTTACAGTCCTATAAATCCAGCTCATCAGGTATCTTTATGTTTGGGCTACTCTTCAAATTAACCCCACTGAATATCGATTCTGCATCCACACTGTTGAAGAAGCATGTGTTGGTGATGAAATGACGGCCCATACTGCCCAATATTTAACAGAAAACTCGAAATGTTTTGTCTTTTACCCCTTTGATTTTGAATTTCAGTTCAATAATTAAGCAACAATAGTTAGAAAGATGCATAGGAATAGACCATTCGGAAGTTTTATGAGGTTACACATATAAATGCAAATATTGAGTACTTGTGTTTGGTCTTTTGCGCCCTTGGAGGCAGGATAAGTAGAGCTACATCACCTGCTGGTTCAAACCTGGCTCAATGTGTCAGGTGTGACATGAAATGCAAGGAGTTGGTAGTGTTTGGGGATTTTTGTTTTTTTTTTTTAAGAGTCATGTTGAAAAGAATATAGTATATAGAGGAATGTGAGAGTCGTGCGGCTGAGAAATGTCGCACACAGGAGAGCTGGGCAAGAAGGAAAGCAATTCTGTAACAGTGTTAAAGTGGGAAGTGGTGATTTATGTTCTTTCTTTTGTTTGGTTCTTCAGTCTAGCATCTGGAAATCTTGAAAGGTTAGTGATGAAGTACTGCTACTGAGTTTTTGATATCAAAGCTAAGTGAAAAGGTAGAATTTCTGAATTGTTCCCCCACCTAAGCTGATAATTACAAGGTAGCTGATTTGGAATAGAGTTGTTGTATTTAATTTTTAAGAACTGAAGCCTCTTGTTATGTTTCACTTTTGGTATTTAAAATAAACATGCTTCATCTATGTGTGGAATTCCACTGCTGCTGCTAACAGAAGGATTAAAATCAGTAGTTAAAAGGGAATGACCTGATATTAAAAAGCCTGCAGTAAAAAGCGTAGGATTTTGCACAATGTCACACATTTAAATATAAAGTAATTGACATCTCAGTTCAATTACAGAGCTTTTCAGTCTAAGAGAGAGCAACATCCACAGGAACCAGGCAAAACACTTATTTTCTCCATCTAAAGGTCAAGTTAAAAAACTTGACTACCATTATTTTTATTTTAAGCACCTCCTTGCCCCCCCCAACCTCTCAAACAAACAATTATTGTACATTTGTGAAGTTTTTATTGCTCAGATCCTTATTTGCATTTCATAATGGTGAACATGAGCAGCACGTTGAGTGAGTATTTTCTGAGATTCCATTAGATTATAATTCACTTCATAGACATTTTAAAACACTAGTGAGATAGTTTCAACATCTGTTATTTTGCCCAATCCATTGAAGACTTTGTTGAATGAATGGGGTGCATGACAACAGAAAACCAAGGTGACAGGCTTAGATTAAACTAATACACCAACAATAGTATCATTAGTCAAGTACAAACAGCAAATCACACTTGTATTGAAATCTAGAAATAGCTGAAAGTAAAAGGAAATCCCATAACAATGCATTGGTTTGATAATAGCAAAGAATGATTTAATGAAAGAATAAACATTCAACATGCATTCACATTTCATGTGAAGTGCTCTTGGCTGTTAAGAGTCAAGAGCTCTTCACATGAAAGTAACATGTTTCTACCTCTTTCAGAGATGATCAGCTGAAGGAGCCTTATTAATAGCTATAGAGGGCTGTTGCATTGTCCTTCTGAGTCATCTATCCACTTGAATTATTCTCAATTGACATATAAGTCTGCATTTTCCTGCTGCTGCATTAACCAGACTGAACACAATGGGTCAGATGCTTGGCTGGTGAGAAGCAGAAGCCAGTTTACACCAGCTAAAAAACTGGCCCATAACATTCAAATGCTTTTATTTAGTCAATTCTAAGTATAGAGCTATCTAAATACAATTCACTCTTCTAGTATAAATTTTAATGCTACGTACTGTTTCCTATCAATGCTGAGAACACTTTCACATGAGTGTGGAATAAATGCCACAGAAGGACTGCATGGAGTAATAAACATGATGCATTTTACCCGTAGCAGAAGGTGCCCATGGAGAATTTCGGTGCAAAACAGAAATGCATCAACAGTGAGCTGACAAGAAACAGCTTCCTAGAAACTGATCATAAAAGGGGCAACTGGTTAGCAGCCCTTTGTAACCCTCCACTGTTTATGTTCCCCAAGACAACTCCTCACAGGTTAGTGTGCCATCCTAACAGAATAGCAGAAGCTTGGAGCCACTATGTTATATAAAAGTGACAGTTAGTTATGCTTATGTCAATAAATTCTGATTTTCAATGTATTTCTATCATGACTGGTTATCAATTCTTTTTTCTTGTAGAGTTAGTTTTAAGTTCATGCATCAAGAGCCACATTTTCATTTTTCAGACTGCAAATTATAACACTAACTTCAACTGAGCAACACCAGTTTACTCTCCTCAGGAAGAAGAGATACTAGACATACAGAATAGGTGAATCTTATAAATTATCTAGATATGAAGTGGCTATCACTTTCAGTTGCCAAAAAAACTGTCCATGGATTCTCTTTTGTTGCAGATTGCTTATGATATTTGGCAAGGAGAAACTCCTCAGGCTTTAGAAATGCCACCCCACGTTCTGCTTAGTTTCATTTCGTTTTATCTGACATATTAAGTAGTAAAAAAAGGGGAAAGGAGGGGGTAGGAAATCACGATTTTCCTTTTCTTATTTGCATTTAAAAGGAAATTCTGATACTCAACCAAAGACACTGACAATTCTAAAAAAGTTTTCCCATGCAGCAGAAGGGCACTGAGAATTTGTTGTAGACATTGTTGGGGATTTCTAAGACGAGGTAAAAAAACTGAGTAAGAGGTAAAAGGAAGGTCTTCTGATAATATCTGCCCATCCAGCACATGGCTGCAGCATCCTAAGCCCAAAGGCAATATGAAGGACACAAGCACTTACTCCTGGGTATTACAGGCAGAAGAGAAAACAGGAACCTACATTGCAGCTGTAAACTCCAGGATTAATAGCTGTCCAGGTCTTCCTTTCTTGCCTGATTATTTCCTAAAGGGTTTGACTTTTCCGTATAAACCAAACAAACTGAACAAATAGAGGTTCCTGAGAAAAAAAACTGTTTCCAGATTTATGCTTTTCATCGCCTGGATTTTATTGTGGTTTTTTTTTTCTTTTTAGGAGGAAATAATATATATTTAGGAAAAATAGACAAAACCCTCTCTCATAAAGTTAGCAGAACACTTGAACAGCACTAATTACCATAGTTGAAACTCCAATTGCATATTGCTTTTTCCACTAGGTCCTTGCCTTATTTGTGTCATAAAAGGGCCAAGTTAGTAAATCTATAATTTCTTTGCAATTAAACACAATAATTTTCTTATCTAAAGAATATTACCTCTGCATTTAATACCCAAATGAGATGCATTGTCTTGAATATTGCCAAAAACTGATGACTAAAACAGATTCCGTTCTTTTTCCAAGGTTCTATGGGTCCTGTGTACAACACAGATATATTGGGAAAATTTTCCACCATAATGTTATTTATTGCATCTCTACTAGAGCCTGCTTTACCCATGGTATAGCTCAGATTAAGATTGCTGTTAACAAGGATAACTGTTAGCAAGTTACTAGATCTGTAACTCTTGCTTCTGCCTCTGGTAGAACCGTGGTGAGAATGTTTCTGACAGAAAGCTGTAATAGGCAAACACCTAACAAGAACTGGTTCAATGGCTTATCAGGTCTTAGCCCTGGCTGTGTGGCAGCTGCTTCTAAAACAAGGCTATCCAGGGGAACCTTCAGGTATTTGCTGGAAATATCAGGTGCCCAGACCAGGTTTAGTTCATTATTCTGGTTCTGACCATGAAGACTTCCAAGTCCTTCAAGAGAGGTATAAGCAACATTGTGGTAGAACATGAAATAATCTTCCAGCATGAAAAATTCACTGTAGTTTCATCCAGAGTGGTGTATCTCCTGAGATACACAGATCTAGTTATCTCTTCAAAGGTTTTTCAATTATCTTCTAATTTTCCACCCTTCTAAACCCTCTTTTTCAATAATTTCAAATTGAATTATTTCAAAGAACGATTTCTAAATAATAAATGAATCAAAATACAATTTTAACCAACTCAAATATCTTACATTTTGGAAATAATCAGTGCTTTTACCACAACACCAGATTTTTGAAAGAACAGAGAAAGCATTCCATTCTTTCAAAATTTTATATATATGTTCTTTTTTTGTTTGTGTTTAAATATTTATTTCATATTTTTTAATATTTCTTTTATTATTTTTTAAGTCCACAAACATATTCAGGAATTGACTAAAAGAATCTGTAAAAAGGGAGAGCTGATGATCCCAACAGTCCTATGTTGCAGACACAAAGCAATAATCAACACTCACAGAGAGGAAACAAAATGAAACAAAGTTAAGATAAGCTATAGAAGTTATTTTGCAAGGACTGTGACAGTTTTACCTTAAAATGAAAAAAGCTATTTTACCATAAGGCTTTTCTGGCTGTAACTGAAATGTATATACTTTGTAGATTTACTTTACTTTCAGGGAAAAATTGCTTTTACAATTGCAGGTGCATGAAGATGAAAATACGGCCCAAATCACACGTGAATTCTTGATATTAGCACATCATTTCATGGACCGTTTAACTTGTCTTTCATATATATGTATGTTTTATACCAAAGACGTAGAAAACTTCCATGTTATTCTAAATATTCAAAGTGTTTGCATGGACAGTGATCTTTTCAACTTCTATTAAAAACAATCACAGTCACAAAGCAAAAACTGTAAAATGGATCTTAGCTTTCATTACTGTTTTCTATCAGAGGTTCTTAGTGTCAGGCTCTCTGCAGTACCACACTTGCTTCCATAGAAATAGTTCTCCATATGAGGAATTTTATGTCCTATACAAACACCTCCTCAGAATTTTCCTATTTCACAGACAAGAATTAGGTTCAAAACTCCAATTTTCATTCATTTTTTTTAAAAAAGGGTGAATCTTAGAAAAAAATTTTCACACCCTGATTTGATAATATGTTGTGCATGATTGAATTCAGCAGTAGGAAAGACAGGAGAAGAGAGGTGTTTTTTATCTGAGCTTAATAAACACTACAAAATGCTGTTGAAAAGAGTCAGTAGTTTTTTCATATTTCTACTGGTCCCAGAAAAGACCTATCTATACCAGTGGATTTATATTAGTATAAGAACAGGAAGTGGGAGATATTGTGTGGTTTGATTTCTTATAAAAAACCCCAGCTTTGTTTCTCTTAAATATACATTTCACTGTGCACTAGCTAGAGGACTGATTTTGAAGGCCATGAAAAAGAGGTGCAGAACATCTGCATGGGAACCTGCTCTCTCTCTCTTTTTTTTTTTCCTTTTTCCCTAATTTGCATTATGAGCAGTGGAAATACGGTACAGTGGAAGGCTTCCTTCTGGGAAAATGAGTAAAGAGTCTGTAAGTTTGTATATCCAAAGGCTGTTTTAAGAAGGCTGTAGTGAATGGGCGCATTCTGAGACCATTTGAGAATAACCCCAGCATGAATTAAACATGAGAAGTAGTTGTTTAAAGTTTTGCTGGTATTGCCACAGAATGTGAATGATTGCTGAGTAAAGTATAAAAGGACAGCAGATTATTAAACACAAATGGGCTGGCTAGACCCCAGAAAAAAATACTAACCCTTATGAACAACAACAATACAGGCAGATGGTAGTGACTGCAAAGCACTTTCTAATCAGGGACACAACTTTTATAATACTGCCGTGTACATTTAACACAGCTCAGAATTTATCATTTTTTCTCTGTCTGTCTCTCTGACTTCATAATTTGATTCCCTTACTTTTATAATTCTATAAGTAGCTGGTCACGATTTTTCCTGTTTTTAATAGAAAAACAAAGACTAGATTTAAAAGAAGACCACAAGCTACAACATTAGAAACCAAATTATATCTGAAAGCTTGAAAGAAGTAAAACCGGTTACACTGGTAAGAATATGACTATCACACTATTTCAAAATGATCTTGCATTTCTCTGCAGGTAAATCTTTCAAAAAATTAAGAAATTCACTTTCATTACATCTAAAAATGGGGAGGCATTCAGAGATGAAGATACTCTTACGCATGTTTGAATAGACTTCAGTGATAAGAGGAGTTGTAGCAACTCACTGCAAAAAGAACTGTGTCCCTATACAGTCAAATAAAATTAATAAAAACATCTTTGCTTTGGTTGCTATTTAAATAAAATAAATTTAGGTGTATTAAGAAAAGATGGAAGTTGAAAAATATTTGCATGTTAATTCCACACCTAGAAAAAACCAAGTCGTTATACATGTACTATCTTTCTCAAATATATTATAAATATCATTATTACCCAACTGCACTGTAACCAGTATGTTACTTGTTCTTAATTTCATGAGGCATCTAGAGAGAGTTTATTCTATTTTTTTTAAAGAATTGTAACATAAATTAAAATTTACATCTGCAAATTCCTTCCCAAACTGGGTCAAAACATGTTGACTCAGAGAGATCTGCTTCATAAGAGCACCATGGCATCCTGTCTGTCCCCAGATCCACAATGTGGAGGCTGAATATGAAATATAGCACTGGTGGCAAATGACATGGGCAGAACAGCGAGTTATGTGGACACTTGGCTCTGGTTGCTTCCTTATGTTGTGGAGTAGTAGGAGAACGGGTACTAGCCCGAATATGTGATACAAAGAGCAGTAAGAAAGACACGGTGCCCTGAGTATCTTCACATTAATGTGGATTTTTGTTGAGTTGCAGCTGGGCAGGCAAGCAGAGAGCAAGGGTTAAAGCCAGATCTTCCTTTTCCCTGCAAATGTCAGTTGCAAAGAAACAGAAGCCCAAAGGAAACTGGTAAAAAACTTTCGAAAATAATTTTTCCCTCCCTACCATTTCACCCTTTCTGAATTTTAATGCTGAGGCACTGTTCTGTAATGTTTTTTTCCAAGCTGGCACAACTGTTTGTCTTGTGATAACCTCACAGAAAACCTGAACTGAATACAGTTGACTATTGCTACAGTTTGCCATGTCAAAACAATGACAGCATTGAATTTATAACTCATTCTTATAGACCATCTGATATTTGTAAGTAAGGCGTAGATAAATTCAAGTTCTCTATATTTAGCAATCAAGAGGATTTTTATGTGTAATGTGCCATATAGTATGAATCACAGATTAAATTACAGATGCACATGGCGTACAGTTTAGACTAGTCACCACAACAATAAGCCTATGCTCACTTTTTACGATCCATCAAAATGAATCACCAATCCACTAGATTTCAACTTCTAGTATGTAGGAAGATTGTAATTAGACTGAACTAATTAAATTTTTATCCTCATAGTAAGGATGCATTTAGTCTGTTTATATGAGGTTATATATATATCTTCCAAAAAGCACCTGCAGGATGTCTTTAAAAATTCAATTTTTGTTTAAGAATGTTTCAAGCAATAAATATAAAATTGCTTTATAAGACATTATTTACTACTTACAGAAAAACATCCTTTGAGGAACAAAGGAAAATTAAACTCTCATCTAACTTCAGCAGCCTGGTCCAAGATTGATAATTGTTTGCAAACCCTATATTTGATATCTAAATCATGTTCAGTGGCTTTCATTCATGATCATAGATTGATACAGTCCTCTCTGAAAAATATATTTATCTTTTGCAACACTCATCAAACACTAAATACCTAACTAGGTTGCAAGAAGAATCTTTAATTCCATCATTTTGCTCTGGTAATTGCTTTTGCTTCCTTATGTTTAACTAGAGTAAATGAACTATAATTTTAAATTTCTCTTGACACTTGCTATCTGACATTGTATAAAACACGAACAAGGTTGTGAATGCTGAAAAAGGTAACTGTCACAAGAAGAGATTAAACTACAAGAATATATTTTTAAAAGCTGATGCAAATTCAGAAAACAATTGGAATTTTATGCCTAAATCAGTTTCCCAAACCCAAGGTGTTATATATTGTATCTGGCTGTTTGAGTAGTAATCAAAAAATTCTTTTCAAATAAATTGAGAACTTTAGCATGGCTAGAAAAAATGTTTCCTCCATCTCTTGCTGTTAGCATAGTCCCACAAAGAAACAGAAATTTATCTTCAAAACAGGGGCAAGTGACTTCTGTCTCTGTAGGAGACTGTTCCTTTTTAAAATGCCCATTGCTGACATAACATATATCCTAGGAAGTTAAGCATTCTCTTCTGACTGATGCTTTTTAGCCTTCAATTTCACGGGATTTACGTACTGGCCTCCCGAAATGCATGAAACGTTGAGGGTCTGAGACAGGGAAAGCCTTCATTTGTGTGCTTAAAAGCAGCTGTACACATATGTTTGGACATTATCACCTGCATATATAGTTGCTAGAATTTACACTTGCCTCGTTGAGCCAGGTGTTCTCACACACAAAGAGAACAAATCTGCAAATATTATTCTAAAAGCAAGAAGATTGAGGTTTATCTGTAAGAGTTTCAAAAGCTGGCAATAGTCACAACACTGCATAGGGTAGTAAAGAATTATCTTCAAACATCTCAAAAATAGCAAAAAAAAAAAAAAAAAAGCCTTTTTTTTCAATATTACTGTTGTCCTAAGCAACCTATGCTTTTGAACAACTTTTTTTTTAGCACTTTGCAAATCAATGAAAGAAGAAATAATTAAAATAAATACTACCTACTCTTTCCAACAGCTTCTGTAAACAATCTTTTTAACAAGTCTAAATGTATTCTGCTTCCAACTGGGATGAATATTTACTACTTGGTTTTAAAACACAGTGCCTAGGGATTATATTCTCTTCTAAAATACAAATGCACAGCTCCCACCCTCTACAGCAGAGCCAGCATACAGAGATCAGAATACACCCTAGAGGATCACAAGGATCATTCTCTGTCTTTACTGGAGGCTTTCAACAAGGAATAAAATACCTAAAATCAGCCCTCGCTCTATAGGTGAAAAAAAAATTTGGATATTTACAAATCCTCAAAGGAGTGGCCTAATTTGACCAACAGTAGTGTAATTATGCTCCATACGTACTTAGACAAGGCAGCAGCCATTTTCTGAAACTAAGTTATGGACTACTATTACTAATTAATATTGTCCTTCAGGCAATAGAGTTCTTACATTTAAATTTTTCTAGGTAAATATTCATTATTAATGTTTGGAACTGCTTTGTCCATACTGAAAAGACATTTTTAAATAAACAAATGGTATCTACATTATCTTTTTCCTGAGACCTTCAAATTCAATATCTCTTTTTGTGTTGCATGCACAGAACAACTGAAGGGCATGATTTTTGATATTAAATATGCATGTTATTCATATACTGAAGTATTCATACGATAATTAAGGTTCCATGCAGGCTGCACAAGAGAAGGAGCAGAATCTTACAAGTGTGAGAAGTGTATGTGTTTATATGAATGAATGAGAGAGAGGATAGAAAAAAATAAGTGATCTGGAAATGCCATGGAAGCCAAGAGATTTTTTTAAAAATTAAATGAGTATTCAGCTTGCAGGCTCAGGATAAATATAGGAAGAGCCATATCTCTGGAAAGGAGAGCTAAAGGAATAAAAGTGCTGGGAAACTAAACATGGCAGCATCTAGAAAGGAGTTCACTGGGTATTTTGAGGACATGGATTAGAACAGTTTTTCAAGAATTCCTGAAAAAAATGGAATGCAGAAAAATATCATAAAAGAGGAAGCCCTCTTATATGATAGGAGCACAGGAGAGATACATAGACCCTAAGAATGCAGGGTGTTAGGAAAGTGAAAGTCCATTTGGAGTTGAATCTTGTGAGGGATGTGAAGGGTAGCAAGAAAGGTTTGTTCAAGTTCCACAGCAGCAAAATGAAGTCTGAGGTAAAATATATGCTTGCTGTTGAATAGGATAGGGCACCTGACTTCAAAGAGCATGGTAGAGATACTTAATGCTTTCTCTGCTCCTCTCACTGGGAAATCACATGTCACCGAATTATGGCTAAATGAGGACTTCTTCTTTGCAAAGGAGAATCAGGTGGGGGAACACTTGAAGAAGCTGGATGTATTTGAGTCTCTGGACCCTGATGGGTTGCACCCAAGAGTGCTAAGGGAGCTGGCTGATGTAAATGCAAGGAAACGCCTGGTTATCTTTGAAAGGTAATGGAGAATTGGTGGAGGTTTCTGAAGATGGGAAGGGAGGAAATGACACTTTTATTTTCAAGGAAAGTAAGAGGTTTGTGGGGAACTACAGGTTCATCAGGCTTCCTTCAGCAAATGGGAAGATCATGGGAGCAAATCACATGGAAGCGGTTGCCAAACCTTTTAAAGACAAGAAGATTACTAGGAATAGTCAATATGTGTTTATGAAGGGGATTTGATGCTTGACCAACCTAATAACCTTATACAATAAGATGGGTTGATCAAGGAAGGAGCTGAGAGTGGGGAGCATTGTTTGTCTCAGCTCTAGTGCAGCCTTAGACACTGCTCCCTGTAACATCCTCATTCACAGACTGAAGCGGTCAGTGAGCTGGTTTATTGCTGGGCTTGAGGAAGTGTGATCAGCATTCCAAAGGTCAGCAGGAGGACAGTCACCAGAGGCATACTCAGGGGTCAGTAGTGGAGCCAATAATGCTTAATATCTTCATTAATTACCTAGATGATAAGGCAGGCAGAAAGTGGTGTGCTGCTCCTCAGAGGAACCCCAAGGGACTAGAGAAATGAACTGACAGGAACCTTGAGAAGTTCAGCAATGGGAGTGCAGAGTTCTGCTCCTTGGCAGAGAATAACCCCATGCACCAGTACAGACAGGAGGAAAATTGCTAGAAGGATGCTTTGCAGAAAATGCCCTGGGGACCCTTGGGAGCACCAAGCTGACCATGAGCCAGCAATACATTTTTGTGACAAGGAAGACCACCAGTGTGGCTGGGCTGCATTGGGAAGAGCTTTGTCAGCATATTGATGGAGATGATCCTTGCCTTTTATTTGTCATTGGTTAGAAATCTGGAGTGCTGTGCCCACTCCTGGCTCTCCAGTACAAACAAGACATGGACTTACTGGTGCAAGTATAGTGAAGAGCCACAAAGACATTAAGGGGTAGGAGCATCTATTAAACAACAAAGGAGTTGGAACTGCTTTACTTGGAGAAGAAAAATTCCGGGCTTGGTGGAACAGACAGATCTTATCAATATGTATAATTGTTTAATAAAGAGGAATAAAGAAGATGGAGCCATACTCTTCTCAGTGGTATCTAGAGAAAAAAAAAGGATGCAATGGGCACAAACTGAAATACAGGATAATCTATTTAAACACTTTTACTGTGAGGAACGTCAAGCACTGAGCAGATTGCCTGAAGAACTCACAAGTCTCCATCCTTGAAGACATTCAAGCTCAGTTACCCAAAGCCTTGAGCAACCTGCTTTAGCTGACCTGGTTTCCAGCAGAGGGGCTAGACTAGATGATTTCCAAACTTCACCCATTCTGACATGCTAGTTTGAAGCACCTTCCACTTCCTTTGAAGCGAGCTGACATCTTTTCCACTGGCAGTTTTTGCCCTGCAGAGTGGTCACAACTGGGAAGGCCATCATGTCTTTCACCAGCCCTTTCCAGCTTGCTGTTGGTTGGGGTCAGTCTTGCATGGCACTCTAGCTTCCAATGGTTGTCTGCATCTTACTAAATGAAAGAAATCCTCAGAACTGAAACAGCTGTCTTAAGATATCTTTTCTGTCCTTGATTTAAATTCTCACAGTTTTTATAAATGGAGGAAATATACCTTAACATTCTTATACTTTTTTATAAATTTCTAGCAGATGGTGAGAGTGGGTGTGTGTTTGATAAAAACCACATAATCTATTTGAGAACAGTGTTAAAAGAATAGTGTTGCAAACACCTAAAAAGCCTTAGGTTAAGTAACTTAACTCTTAAAATGATCATATGGGTGTTTTATTGGTTGAGGAGTTGAATGTTAAGCTAGAAAAGTGACATTATAATCATTAAATTATTTTATATTAACGTAACAAGCAGTACCTCTTTGAATGGTATTTGAATATTCTATGAAACCCTGTGTTATTGAGGCAGATATTCTAGTTTTCATCTAAACATTAATAATTTCAATAAGAGAAGGTTTTCCATTGTCTTATTACCAGTAGCTTGGGCAAATGGTCTGATCAGCACTAAAGATGCAGCTTTAATATCAGCTTTAGATCTGGGAGCTATTTGTCCCTTCCTATACCAGTTATCAACCTGAAAAATAGATCTAATCACACAAAGGCTAGAAAACATTTTTTAAATGATGTTACATTAATTATCAAGTTGTTAATGAATTTGTCTTCAACTTAATTTTGACTTTTGTAGATGTGTGGATCTTTCCTTGCTTGCCTCAATCCAGCAAGCAGTATAAAATTTGCAATATATGTTTGAATTAACCACCCCATATATTAGAGTTCAGAACTTGAGGCGATTAGAGATAACTGAAGTCAGTCATGTACTGCATGTTGTGTGGTCCATAAAACTGTTCTCTTTCATCTTCATATCTGAGCTGAGATTTGCCTCCAATCATGTGCACGTGGAACAGATTATTCACAAGGTCCACAATTTTTGTGCACTGTCAGTGCTTCCAAGGTCTTGAGTTGCAAAAATAATATAAATCTTGTACCTTCCCTCACTTCCTCACATACATGTGCCAGAAATCAGGAATGGAAGTGAGTAGAAGCAAAGTAGAAGTGCTGGAGAGGTAAGTTCAACACCAAGTACAAGAGACAGCAAGTGGAATAGTAATCTGGTATGTAGTGCTCAGCAGAAAAGAGGGCATTTTGTTGTATTTTCCAATATTTTCTCATTCTACTTCTATCAAACTCATAATGCAAAATCTACCATTAGGATTCATAGAAGGTCTCTTTCAACAGGCATTCCTTATAATTTATAAACAATTCATTCAGAAAAGAACAAAGGGCAGAGGGATAGAAGCAGTTTTTTTGCTTTAATTGAAGGGATCAGATCCTCAGCTAGCCCATTAAGTCAATAAAGCTACTCTAATAAACAACAGCTGAAAATGTTGGCTTTTGCCTTAGTGATAGATCTTCCTATTCTGTAGTGAGGCATGTACTAAGAAAAGGCTTGGAAAAGGTTGGCTGAGTGAGTCGACTCAAGAAATTGGAAAGCGACATGGGCAAAAAAAATCCTCAAAAATAAGACTAGCAAGCACACTTAGAAGGGCTTACATGGAACAAACCGAGCAGATGATGAGAGAGCGAAGAGTGGGCCTTGGCTAGATCCAAGGAAAGACTCACAGATGAGGAGCTGAGGTATGCCCAAAATACAAGCTAGAGCAAGTGGAAGGCTTTGTAAAGGGAGCTGACATGATCAGAATAAAGAAATTTTTTTAATAGAGTAAAATCGCTTTCTGATTTCAGCTGGTTTTTTTCTCTTAAAATGTTTTGCTATGCTAGGCTTATTTGCTGCCTGTTACAAATTTAAGGTTGTGTTTCTTTTTACTGTGTCCCTCCATCCATCAGTCAAGCAGTAGCAGTTGTGAGACAGAACCTGGAAGAGTGGAAAAAAAAAAGCAGTTTCCTCTTAGACAGCAGAAGGGGCAGCAAGAGGGGCACAGAACAGATGAGAAAACAGCCAACTCATTTACAGATTTTCTCATTTGAGGTTCTTGATACAAAAACATTCCTGGTTCTGATGTGCAGACTGAGGCTTGTCTATATATTTATAAAATTAAGTGAAGTGCAAATCACACTAGAAGATTTATGCTAACGGTGTTTCTAAAACACACCAAAATGAGTAGAATGTATCACCAACTGCTTCTTGCAACTATACTTCTTCCACAGAAACATTTTTAATAGTTAAGCAATTAAAATAAAACAATAGTTGAGTGGCTGAACCTAAGACTTCTGGATCTAGTACTGTGCCTTGTCACAGACTCCCTTCATGACCTTAGTTCCCTCTCTTCTTCCCCCGTTCTCACAGAGACGAGACAACTAATTCAAAAACAGTGTTGTTGAAAACTCCTGCTTAGCTGCTTCTTAACCCTCAAGATGCCTGCAGCATGCAACATTCTAGCACTGGGTGCTTATATGATTTTATGGTGTTTCCAAATTAATAGGACTGAGCAGCTTGTCACAGATCTTGTATTTAACCCTGACTAAAATATAGAAATTAGAGGGTCATCCACCTAAGATGACTGGAAGGCTCCATCTGGTTCTGAGAGTGCATCTGGTATGCAAACAGAAGAGCTAACCTCACCAAATGCAGCTGCAGATGCTATTTTAAAATACAGAGGGGACACGTCCCCTTTATATGATAGTCCATTGATGAGGGCTCTTGTCAGGACGCGTGAAACGCAGATTTAATTTCTTTCTCTTCCTGAGGGAATCCAGCCTTTCATTTCCCACCTCTCAAGAGTCATTTAATCTCCTGGCTAGAGCTTATTTTGGGTGGGAACATTTTTCACCTCTTCTGCTGAGGCAGTGCTGCCATATAGAAAAAAATTCAGAGCCACTGCCTATGGAAGACAAGAAGGGTGCCTAACTCCCACGTATGCTTTAGGGAATCCCATTTGTGATTCTGGAGTATACCGTGGGAAGCAAATCTCTCAACATTAGGCATTGGGAAAGGGGGTGTGTGTATGTGTGTATGTGTGTGTGTGTGTGGACACATGACAATTTTAGCTAAGTCCCATATTGAACCTGCTTTAATTGTACCTTACCTAAAAGAGCTGTTGTAAAGATAAATAAACTGAGAGTTCAGATACTGATGCAGTGAATGCAGAACAAGTATTTTGAACAGAATGTGCACGTATGGGCTTGAATTTTATGATTCATGCCACAAAATTATGAATA
Organism: Origma solitaria; assembly: GCA_013397895.1. NCBI lineage: Eukaryota > Metazoa > Chordata > Aves > Passeriformes > Acanthizidae > Origma > Origma solitaria. The sequence continues at coordinate 2,576,702 of VZRL01005208.1, read as the reverse complement.
TGCATGGAAAAGTAAGTAACTGTTCATAAGACTTGCAATACCAATGAAAAGATACATTCATTAATAAAACATTGGGGGGAGGGTGAATCAGATTTGACATTTTTAAGAGAAAATGGAAAGTTATTATATTTTCATTTAATCAGAACACTTTACAACAGAAGAATTTGGATTAGGTATTGACAGAGTGTCACCTGATAAAAATGTGTGCTGAAGTTTGAGCAGCAGATGTCTCACCCAGGGACGCTTCCCTGAGGAAACAGCAGGAACCTCCTGTACACTCACTTTGCCTGGCATTCATCTCCCTACCAGCTGCCAATTTTAAACTATAGCAAGTCTCTCAGTTTATAGTCCTTTCAAGCTAAAATCTGTTACATTTGGGGAAAAATAGCAATACTTATGTAAATCAATAATTGCATTGTATGTAATACAGTAAATCTATAACATGCCTAGAGTGACACTAACAACATCATGCACGGGTGTGTTATCAAGGAACACGTACAAAGTGATTCATATGCATTATAATCTGAATATGTCTTGTTCAAGCACTCATTTCCTTTGGCACAAACAGCCCTCTTTTTGCCACCCAGGAATAAATATCGCTTTGTTTCATCACATTTTTTTTTTTCAATGGAACTATTTGCTAAGTCTAAATCCTAGCCTCCATTCACATCATAGCTCTGCCTTCAGTTTAAGTGCTCTGCACAATGATGATTACTGATGTCTGCAATCTTTCATTCTGCACTGTAGAGCACTGGCTAAGCAGCCATGTACAAGTTGGTGAAAATCTGGTTTCTTCCTACTAATGAGAGTTTCAAAATTAGAGGCAGATTTGAGGTAATAATAGAAAAGAAAATACTGTGGAAGTACTGTGTCTGTGGAGGTTACTGTAAAAAAAGACTTAAATGAAATACTCCTTCATTCTACATGCTAATCTCCTGTTCTCTTGCCTCATTATGCTGGGTTTTGGCCCTACGTGTCACAAAATGTTCCAGTGCTGAATACAGACACAATTTTTACATCTTGCTTTGATGTTTTTCCTGAAAATATTCTTGCATTATTTTAAGTGAAACCACATGAAAGATGGCAGTTTGATCATCCGAGGGAACTGAGAGAGCTGAGGGCCAATAAGGCCCCCAAGACAGGTGCAGGCAGGGTCAATTGTTACAGCTGCTCTGTGATGTATACTCAAGCACTTCCCATTGTCAGACCAAAATAGGATTTCCAAATATTTTTTTCACTGGCATGTGTGAGATTTTACCTCTCAGTAATAAGTCTGACCTGGAGCAGATTGGAACTAGCAGTGACAATATGCAAGTTTTACCTGTACGTATGAAAATTACCATTCCTTTGGGGTCCCCAAGATAGAAAGACCTTGTAAAGGAATAAAAATTAGTAATACATGCATTTGGTACAATTTTACAAAAATGTAAGGAAACGGAGATAACAAGAGAAGGATTTGACTGTATCATTTCTGAAGAAACCACAACCCAAATATCACTTTCATATTAGAGACTGACAAGGATAATGGGGTGATAGTGATGTCCATTTGGCTCCATTTGTAGTTTAGATCCCCTGGTAGTCTCATGCTTAACCAAAATTTAGACCCTGGGCTCTGATTCTACTTTCCAGTTTCTGGATGACTCACATTTTTTCCTTTCATTTTATTTAAAATATAAGAAAGATCCCTACCACTCTTAGAATTGTGAGGGATCTCACCTCTTGACCACTCGAAACTTTCAGTTCTCCAGCTTTTAAGCCTGGAAATATTGCTGTCCTTTTTTGGTTAAATATAGAGATAGATCCCCTCTAGATTTAGCCTCATGGCTTTCCATCTGATACAGACACCTCCACTAGTGGCAAAATTCGCATAATCTTGTCTTCTTTCCACATTTACTAGTGGATACATGTAGTCTTATTAGACCATTTCTATTTGTAGTCATGTCCTCTGCCTACAGCACCTGTTTTCCAAATATTGCAATTACGCTCTATATTGCTATTATCATAATTTTTATTTTCAGTTAAGGCAATTAATTTGTTTGTGCTAAATATCAAGTGGCATATTCACGGCAAAACTTAAAACTAGCCTTTATAAGTGTGCTTGTAAAAAATGCAAGGAAGGTATCAGCAACTTCTTAAAATAATGATTATGGGTAACATTTTCAAGACACTCCATGCTCTTAATTTCCATGATGTCAAATCTCAGATTGCTGCCTAGGAAATTTTTATCCTCCAACCAATAAAAAGTGAGAAGACTGTTTTGCTACAGATGGGGCAATTTTTTTTCCAGCAGAGCCATTCAGATGGAAGGCTGTGGTGACTGTACTTGCTTGACTTCACTGTAATGCTAATATTTTCTTCCTGCAAGGTGTTTTGCATCTATTTTCTTTTATTTATTTCCTTCTTTCTAATGCTTCAATCTGCACTGATAAAGTGAAGCAGAATCAAGACAGATTTCAACTGTGCTGCTTCCTTCGTTGGGTTTCATTCTTTTTCTTAATGAAGTCTTAGAACCCTGGACCCTTGCCCTTCACTACTTGTAAAAAATCAGTGCTGAAATATGTCTCCTGTTTTTCTGGATGTATTTCAGAGGTAACGTTGAGGTACATTTGGTTGCATTTTGATAATGTAGGTGTCTCTGATTTCTGCCATGCTGTTTTAAGCATGGATCTTGTTACAGTTATGGTATAGTTATGATTGATGGTCTCTTAGTGATAGGTACAGACAGTGCTCATACTGTCTTTGTTAAATCTAACTTTTCTTATCTCTAACCATGGGGTTTTCCTCATTAGTATGATTTAACTTGCCTTACTGGACAATTTCTGTCCTCTCAGAAGTATGAAAGGAATATTTTTCTTCTCAAGGACCATGACATGTAGTCTTCTGTTAGAACTCACCTTGTTTCATCCTCAGCGCATGAAATTATTTAAAACAGAGCTGCTGAATGTCTGGTATTCACTTTCTATTCTTATATTTCACCCAGAGAAACTTTTAGCTAGAAAATGACAAAGTTGTCTATTTGGCTAGGATTTCTGGAGTCATTGTCTGAGCACAGGATCATTCCAGTGGGTGTGCCCAGTGTCCCAGAGAAAAATGCCCAAATATGATGGTTTGGCTGGGCTATATTCACTCACTGCACAAACTTTGTATGATAATTCTACATTGACAAGAAGATTGTCTTGCCATTACCATCCATTTGGCACCACATGATAATTGTGCAGAATTTTGGTGGTAGATCTTCCACATCCAAAATGCAGCAAGATGTAACCTCATTCCACAGCAGCTGTGTATCATATAAACATATGTTTCTGGCCAGAAAAGCTTACAAAAATTTTTTGAAGTTTGGATATATTTTGCAAGATATGCACATTTTCCTATCATTTAGATATTATACTCTTTACTTTCTGATTTTTTGACCAAGGAAGAAAAGCTGAAGTAGTGGAATGACTGAGAGAATGACTGTGGTATAACTCACATAGCAGTTAAGTATGTGAGTTATAATTGAACTTCTTTTCTAATTAAGTTAAACTCATGTCTTTCCATAGCACTGCGGAGTCTTAATGTAGACAGAGTTTACTTTATTTAATTTGTCAACAAAACTTGTGTATATACTGGGATATTATAAAGGAATGTGGAATCTGTGAACCCACTGTTACTGTTGAGATGGGACTATAAATGCTCTACAAAGGCTTTTTCTCCTGCCTGAATCCCTTAAAGTGGATTAAAGGCTGAAAGACATCCTTCCCACCCCCACCCTGCTTTGGAACAACAATGGGAAAATGTCCTGGTTTGCAGTTTTCTATCACTTTTTCTCTAATTACTTGTTTCACACATGAAAATATGTTTGCTGCTTTTATTTGCCCTGAAGGCTGCCTTTTAATGCATTTATCTATTGAGATTATTTATTTTTACACATCACTACAGAAGAGTCACTCTGAGTGCCATATTTTCTAATATCAAAAATTTGTATGCTTTGAGAATCCAATATCTTCGCATCAACAAGTAATTTATTTCAGTAGGGACAGAGCAACAGAATGTATCTCATTTTCTATGTTTGCATTTTGATATACTGATACGAATTAAAAGTACATGGTAGCTCTGAGCATGAGTGGATGACTTACATATGTCTATTTATATTCCATTACTGACCAAAGAATAGAAGGCAAACTTCAGAAAATTAGATGTAACCTATTAAATACGATTATCATGAACATTTTTTCTAGTGAGGGTTAAAAATCATTTTACTTGAAGCTTTTTTCCTTTGTCTGTACTTTATTCCTCAGGATATAAATCTATTTTGTAATTACTCCCTTCTTATCTCAGAAACTTTGCCTGACACACCATTCCATATGTTTATGATTCTCTGAATGAAAAAGTGTTCCCTGACAACCATTCAGATTTTTTTCCTTTAATTTCCATTTATGCCTTATTGTCTTATAATGTTCAGCTGAAAATATATGTTGCAATATTGTGTGACATTATCTGTATTACTTAAGATTTTATATAACCATACATCAATGAAACATCAGATAAATCTCATGCTTCTCCTTTTTTTCCCCACATCTTCCCTTCCGGAGCTGTATAGGTAGTAGATTCAATTTAGTTTCTATGACAAGTTGACTTTAAGCATTTCTTACAAACCTAGGACAGAACACATCTGCAATTTTGTTTGAGTCACTTTGAAAAGTGAGCTGTGTATATATATAGTTTGCTAAGTCTTCTCTGCAATTAGAAAAAAAATTAGAAAATTTGTTGAATATTTACACTCAGCACTATGCAGTATTGTTTACAGAACTTCATAGATTTACTAGCATTTGTAAATTAAGGGAACAATCCAGTAGCATGCTGAATAAGAGCTTCAGGACTGGAACACTATATAATGTTACCTGACTAATTTGCTGGACTTCCTAATAAATAACTAAGTTACACAAGAAAGGTATTCAGATGATTTGTAATCCTGCGGTAATGGCTTCTAAATAGTTAAGATTACACTGAGAGATGAGAACCTTTTTCCCCTATATGCCATATACCAGCAGGGGACAAAATCAATCTTGTGAAGGCTCTGATTACTTGTGCTGCAAGTTTCTTGTCAGCAGATTCAAAATGTGCAGCGGAATGAATCTTCTGCAAGGTAGAGCTGCTGTCTATCAGCTGGGCATCTTTCCTCCCCTCTCCCTCCACCTTAACTTCCCATGGAATATGTGGTTGTGATAAATTAGAAGAAGAGAAAATACAAGACGCTTCAGTGCAACCATTTTAATCCTCTACTGTCAATGCAGAGGAAAGGTGACACCAATTTTAGTATCTTCCAGATGAAAAATGTACCCTTGAACCGAGAATTTGAGGAAGATAAGGAACAAATGAAGGAATCACTTTTGTTTAAAATATAATGTTACTTGAGAGTATACAAAAATGTTGTTTTCAAAGGACAGGGTTTAAATCCATTAAGGACTATGGTTTAATCTGAAAAACATACCATGAATAAAATCCAAGCTAAAGAACAGCTCTTATTAGAAAGGGTAAAGGAAAAACACTAGGGTTAGCACAAGCATTTTGGGAGGTTGAAAATCCAAATCCAAATCATTATCTGAGCAGAATGTCAAAGTCAGCTTTTATCTTTTTAGTAATCCAAACCAAATCCATATCTGGCCCTTTGCAAATTTTGGGGATCCTGTAGTGAAGATTTTGGGGGGATTATGCTTGAATTTTGATAAAGAGAAATTTAAGAAAATTATTTGTATTTTTCAATGAAATTATGTTATTTATAGCAAGCTGAGAAAGAAATTTGGTATTTTGAAAAGGTAAAGTCTATCATGCATTTTAATCATGTTTTCTGTCAGTACTATAGGAAAGGAACTTGTATGGTCTTGCTGCTTTGATGAGAAGTGTCAGTTTTGGTGCTTAGAGCCTTAATCGTGAGTCCAATTTGCAACACATGGAATTGCTACTTCCTTCTCCCCATCTTCAGTACTCTTCAGTAGCGTCGGAAAGGACTTACAGGTTCCAAATAAATACTCCTAGACTAATGCATCCTGGAGAACTTGAATAAAAGATTGGAAAATTGGGAACTAAATATTCTTTAAATTCTATCACAAAAGAAGCACCTAACATCTTGCACAGTCTGTGAGAACATGATTTTATTCAGTCTTCTAACAATTACAATTAGACAATTAGTTGGGTTGGTGAAGAAGTATCATCTTTCCATCCTGCAGACGGAGAACCGCATAGGGGAAATGGCCCAGGGAAGGTAGCAGTATGATGTTAGTCTTATTTTCTGCTTCCAAATTCTAACCATCCATCCATTTTGTTCTCCCAAGATTCTTGCCTCTGGTGTTATTCAAGTTTCTGAGCTAAAATTGCTGATTTTATAACAAGAGGCCAGAAATTCTGTTTGAAGGCAAAAAGCTGGGAAATGTTCCATTTCAGCAGGCATGTGGCTGAGATTTTTATTAGTTGTCAGATTAGTTGATATTTGGTTTTGCTTGCTAGTGTATTTCCCAAAGACGTGAATTACTTGGAGCACTCAATGCTCACACCGCCCCTCACAATGGCAGGGACATGCCACAACCAGCAGAAGTTAATGATCTTCGGGGAGCTGCATTTTCAACTCCTTTTCCCCAAGAAACTTCACAGAAGAGGAAACAGACCAATGCAATCTTCAGAGGGCTTTGAATTGGCTATTTCATCAATCCTCCGGATAATGGTTGAGTTCTGTGGGATAGGAAGTTAGAATGACTATACTTTTTCATCTTTTCTCGTGATCCTTGGGCAGAGCACTATAGGTGCCATTGATTTCACGCCAGAAAGGTGATCCTGCTGTGCTTCCGTCACCAGCAACAATATAAATCAGCTGTTTTCCATGCTGTTGAGTGCTGTCCTCTGCCCCATGCATATCTGAATCAATCTTAAATTAAAAAAAAAAAAAAAACATTCTGGGAATTGCAATTCATTTTTATAAGCCGTAAATTGCAAAGAAATTGCCATCATATCATACATTTTATGCCTATGAGTTTTCTGTTTCTCAGATCATCGCCCAGCCTCTTGCTCAACTTTTGACACATCAGAGCTGAGCTCAGACGTTGCTGTTTCAAGCAGTACTGATTATCTGAAAGGATGAAAACTCTTACAAACAATAGCCACTGAATATCACCTTGTGCAGGAAACTGCAATCCTGATAAGGCACTTTGTGGGCTTTCAGCTACAGAACATTTTTGAGCACCTCTTTGAAATTAAGAGAGTGGCATTTCAGTCCCCCTTAGCTCTGTCCACTCTCCCCAAGGTCCTGTAGAAGTGCCTATTCAGGCAAAGGATGGAGGAGGAGAGGCACCAGGCTCCCTTCAGGCATGTGGGTTTGGCATTCAGGGGTCTGAGCCAACTGCAGAGGTGAACTTTGTAGCTGTGCTGCTTGGACTGAAATTACCCCTACACATTATAGAGAAAGAAGTGGGATAATCCCCTTTACACTCACACACACACACACACATAAAAAAGATAAAAATGAAGACAGTGTAGACTACAGTAAAGGGAAACTCAAAGTTGGCTACTGCATTTGAATTGCAAAGTAGCAATCAATTAGTTTATCATTAATCAGATAATTTTGGGGTTCGTGAATAATATGAAAGGAAAAGAAGAAATAACTACCAGGATAATTTTCAGGAACCATCTCTCAGCTTTATAAACTAATCCTCCTCTAATGACCCTTTTTAATGTAATTTATAGGTTCATCATTACCCTTTTTGTATTAGTAATTATTTCTAAAATACCAAAGAACCATCTTTTTTTCAAGGTCCTTCCATGTGCCTGATTTACAGCTAGGCTCGTGTTGGACTCTGTCTTTCTGAGGTTTGACATTTCAAAATATTTATAGCTCTTTTACATTAATGCCTTTCTCATGAATCTGAAGGTGACCGTTATTTCTTTCATCTTGTTGTAATTAAATGGATCAACTATAGTTTTATTATTTCCACTATTTATCTGTGCAGTGTATTAACACATTCAGATTAGCAAGTGATATTGAACATTATGTGAATTACAACAAACAAATATTTCCTAAAACATGGGTTAAACTTGATGCATTGGCTAAGAAATCGTTCCAAGTGAAAGCACAAAATCTTTAATATTTTATTGATCAGATCTAAACCTTCTGCCCAAAGTGGCAATTAAATTTCAATTAAACTGACTGAAAGCATCATATTAAATTTCAGCACTTTACGAGCTATCAGATAATGCTGCAGGACAAATCTTTAGTATGATCACACTCTTTTCAAATTATATTATCCTGTTCATTCACAATAAAAGTGACAGGTTTAGGTATACTTTCAATATTTCTTGAATATAAACCCTCTAATGAACACATTTTATTGCCTTTAAATCAATTATTATTGGATATTTTAATAAAGTGAATTGAGCACTTTGTTTTACACACTGCTTAGAAGTTATTATATTTTGCAGTCAGCATAGCAAAGAACAGTAACAGTATGACAGAAATACCAAAATACCTAACGTCATGCTATAAATTAAATCAGCTATTTACAATTATGAATATGCTGCATTCCATTTCACAGCAGCTACTGGTACAACATATTAATTAATAACTCTTTAAATCTTCAGGCTTTCTGTTTCACTGTGTTTCAATAAATGAGGTAAGCTGAAGATATAATCAGAATTGCAAGGAGACCCTGCAAGTGCTTTTTAGGTATTGTCATATGAAGACCTCAATATTTTACTGCTGCTTCTCCCTTTGTTTCAGTGGCTCTGTGCATGTGTTGGTGTCCAAAATACAGGTGCTGGTGGATAAATTCGTTTAACTCAGTGGACATTGTCCCTCAGTGTCATTTTAAGTTACACACATACAGATATTTAAGTGTCAATAACAACATTCACCAGATTTTTATCATTCAATAAATAGATTAGGAATTAGGCAGATCTAACAAATTACTGGGACCGAATTCAATTCACTTAATAGGTGTTTGGGCATGTGGAACTGAGTAGAAATCTACATTCTATATTGATGTTAAAAAGTTATTGTGTTCTTATGGATGATTACCAAAAATAATTATCCAGCAGTAGTAGATAAATTCTCAGGTGGACTTTTACAGTTGTGTATAGTCATTACATGGGGAATACCTATATTCTAATCTCCATAAATGCTCTCCTTCTGCAGATGCAAATGTCAAAAGTAAGAGAGACAGGTAACAGAGCTAGTTTGGGACAAGGTTTCCTGTGGATTCATCATCTACCAGTAAGTGGTGTCTTACACAGCTTCTTAATTCCTTAAACTTAATTATCCTCTAGCTAAGGTCTTCAGAAAGAGCAGCATAAAAGGCTAAAAGAAATACCCTCAGTAGAGTTCAGCTGCCCGTTGCTTCAATCAAGTCCATCTCCTCTAACAGTCAGATGCCTTTACATTCTCTTTCCCTTTTCACATCATGCCAGCTTTTCAAGCAGATTGAAATGTAATGCTCTGCTGCATTTGGAGAGAGACAAAAATAAATAAAGACAAATAGAGAGGGGCAGGGGGAGCACGTTTCAGCATATTCCTATATGGTTTTTGTACTTGAAGTACAGAGTTAAAAATCTGAGGCAGGTCTTTTGCTGATACACAACAACATAGTATTCCAGAGACTGCATTATTTCATATGAATAAGTATGTTTTGTTTATTTTTATCAGTAAACACTTCTTTTTCATTCAACTATCCTTCTCCCTTGGGAGCAGAATGAAGAATTAGGTGTATAAGGAAATGGTGAAAAAAAAGCTTTTGCAGAATGACAAAACTACAGAAAGCATCCTTTTGAAGACACTGTTCCTTTTTATTTTTCAGTACATACCAAGATAAGAAAAATCCTGCAGAGGGTCAAACAGTACTTAAGTAGCTAAGTAAAGGAATTGCCCTCCAGAGCAGGTGTTCATGCTGTCTCAGCAGGCAGGGATAGTATATGTTGCATCAAACACAGTTTGCTCAGCATGTGTTCACACCTCCCCTGACCCCAACACTTCCTGGCTTTACTACCATGAAAGTCTCATGAGAGAGGAGGTCTGTTTGAATGGAGTGTGGGTGGATCTTTTCAGCAGTGAGATGCTCTCGGCTGCACAAACAAGTGAACAGCAGCCATTTTTTATGGCTGGGATCTTCCCCTGCCCTCATTTAAGCAAGGTCCTGACCCAGCTCCCAGCCATGCAGCTATCAGAGCTGCCTGCATGCAGTGAGCACACCCTGGCAGTTCCCGAGCTGCTTCCTCATGTCAGCCTGACCAGCAGATTTGGCATTGTTTCTGAAGTCTCTATACTCTTAAACAATGCCTCTCTTACTAGCAGCACATCAGGAACCTAACATGGCATTGGAAGGCCATGGAAGTCAACAGGAAATCCTGGTGAGCCAGGTCACTATTCAAAGTGATTTGGTTAATCACCTACAGGGTAATAAGCTGGAAATCAGCCTAGGCTTGGATCACTTGTGACTGGTCAACATGTATTTGCTGTGATTGAAGGGACGTTTTCCCTTGATTCATCAGCCATCTTTCAGACCCCACCTGCTCTGTGTGGGTCGGAATATGGAATTGGGGATTTCTTGGGAAAAATCCTTTTCTGTCATGCTGCCTGAGTCTTGACTATTTTTCGAAGTGCAGGATCAGAATCAACACAAGGAAAAGTTATGCAAATATCGGATGACTTCTAAATATATTAATCCCTAGACATGGTCCTGAGAATAATTTTAGTTGTGTTTTAATGGCGCTATCGAGTGATTTTTATCACTGAATTATATGTGACTGCAGTGGAACTCTGCAGGAAGCTGCTAAGTTTATATGGTAATGGGGAGAGAAAGAAAAGAGGTGGGGGTGGACAGACAGCAAAAGCTTGCCTCGATTTGAAGGTAGTTTGCATTTTTTCAATCCTTGCAATTCATTCTGATGTGGCTTTGTTGTCTGAGAAAATCTTTTTGAATCTATCATAATAATAAACTTTTACAGATTCTTCAAATACATTTGAAACTGCCACTGAATCAGAAAAGCTGAACCAAAGGCAGCTACACTGGCACAATTCTTACTCATATCTAGCGATATGGTGGATTTATTCATACCACCAAGAAAAAAAACTATTAATTTTGGTCAGCTGTATACATGGGAATTTACATTTGTTCTCCAACATTCATGAAAAAGACTGTCCTGCCATTGTGGAATGCAGAAAACAATCTATCAGGCTTTCAATAAACTGCAGAATATATATGTGGTTCAACCTATCTAAAATGAGATGCAGCGCTAGCAATATGGAGAGCCCCAGCAAGGCTAGCAATAAAAGTAGATATACTGTAGCTGACATCAGATTGTTTCAAGCTTAATTCCAGTAAAGTAATAAGGTCAGGAAAAGAAACGCTCAGTGATGCTCAGATTGATGCTATTAGATGGAAACTATGCGTTGGCATCAAGCAAACACTTTTCTGTCTTGGTCTCATGGACAGAGTACAAAGATATTCAGCATAATCCCCACAGATTTATAACCACAAGAGCGGACCAAGCTTAGCAGACTGCGGTCAAGAACACTAGTAAAACTAAGCTGTGCACACATTTATTAACAATACCGGAGGGTATTGTATTACTCTCATTTTCCAAAGTGAGCATAATGTATATTCCCACCAACTCACACCAAGGGTTGCTGACACACTATGGAGAGCTGTTAACATCTGAGAGAAGAATGTTTAGAAGTATCTCATAATGCAGCTTTGTTTTGTATTTTTACACATCTACCTATAGGATGAGAGCAATGCATAAGATAACTGAAAGCTAGCTTTTCTGGAGGTCAGAAGTATTTTCATTTTGAAATACACCAAAAGAAAGAGTTTTGTGTTTGTGATCATTATGTGTCAATTTTTGGATATCACTGAATGGGAAACACCATCTTGTATCACCATTAACTGAAATTGTAATACTTTTTGGTTTGGTCCAACCAAAAGTAGACACCAAAAATTGATGGAACAGCATATCCCACAGCTTGGCATCTCTGGAGTCTGTGACCTCTCTTTGCTTTGCCACCAGGAGAGAAATGTAAAGCATGGGTCTGGCATGAGGTAAATGAAATCTCACTCTCCATGTCTCTGTTTTGCTTTGAAACGTAAGCAGGAAAATCAAATCCATGCTACTGACGTAATATCATATCCCGGGTCTCCCTAAGAATACTTTCTTTTTCATTTAAGATGCAGTTTGAAAAGTTCAGTCCTGACTTCCCTTCTGATCTCCAGTCAAAGGCTGGTATAGCAACACTGATTTTGTTAGAATTATTTACGATTTTGAGATGAGACAATACAGTCATTTAAGACATACCTGGTATTTTAAGATAAGAGATACAACCCCTTTGCCATAAAAAAACACATCCTTGTTTACAGAAATACAATATCTGATGAAAACTTCAGTAAAACCATCTACATTTTTCTCAAAAGGTTGGATGAATACATATAAATTAACATCCTTGTTATTAATAGCTACATCTTATAGCCATTTTTGGAGGGGGAATATTACACTTTTCTCTATTTATATCCCATGTGTCTGTCCTCTGTCATTCTGTTTCTCTTTAATCTTGTTTGAGTATACGGCTCACTCGTCCTTATTTTATTGACTCAATCACAGGCACACTGTCACTTTTTATAAAACGGTCACTGCAGAATCACATCAAGCAAATTCTTGATTCTGCAGTCAGTAATTTAGTGCCTTTATGGAATTGCAATTTCAGGGCTCACTGCTTGTTTTTCTAAAATGTACTTTAGGAATTAGTTACTCCAGCCACAAATCAGTTGAATTTATGCACAGTTGTAATACAGTTTATGGCCTCATGGTACATTGCTTCAAAAACAGCAGATGTGAAATTATGATAAATATAATGAGTGTTTTTTTGCCTGATCTACTGGAGTAGAGAAGGATCTGGAGCGTGTTTACCTATCCCATACAGTACATTTAATGTCTTAGTCAGGACTCCTGACAAAGGCTGATTAATGTCCTCATCTCTTTTATTAAAGATAAGAGTAGCACTGCAGTCAGGAGATAGAAAGCACACCATAAATCTTCGTAAAATGAGCAGTCAAATAATCACTCATCAGAAATAAAATCTACATACATTAACACTAACACTCAGCCTACCATGCACATGGCCATAAAAAAAAAAAAAA
>VZRL01005208.1:2528699-2563544 GCA_013397895.1 Origma solitaria | reverse complement strand
AAAAAGAAAAAAGAAAAAAGATAGAATAGACAGATTTCCGGAAGTTTTAATTTCAACTAGTTCTTTAAGTTTAATGTTACAGTTCCCGTAACCTGGATGCAAAAGCTGGCATTTAAAAGCACATGTGAAAGGACCAGATGCCTCGTCATTACATTAAGAGCATGAAGCAGGCAACAATTAAGCGATTCACTGGAAAGACATAATGCTGATCTATGCTAGCAATTAATCACAGAATACATTAGACAATGATGGGTGACCTACAAATTTTTGACAAAATAATTTTTCATCATGTTGGCGATTTCTTAGCCTAATATGCCTGCAAGGCACAGAGTCCAAACCTGTCATTTATTCCATCTCTCCTTGACAGGCGGCAACCTGTCTTCCAGACAAAATGAACATTATCTGTGCTCACTAGACATTTAGTGCAGGGCTTAGCTTATGACTAATGATAATAGGCAGACAGAAATGTTAGACTCTGAAATAATGTTCTCTTTGTTAAAGAAATTTCTTGAGGTAGAATTTTTTTTTCCCAAAGACACACGAAGATAAAAACTGTTTTTATCTGATTTTTAATGCAACTTTAAAAAACAACATTTCACTTTCTCCAATATAAACAGAAAAAAAGCTTTTCTTTTTTTTTTTAAAACTTCCTGTAAGAATTCAGGCTACAAATCGTTCACACAACAAGCATATGAAGTAGGAATTTCAACAGATAGAGATTAATAAACAGACTGGTTTATTAGAAATCGGTTTTAGGTAACAAATTTTTATCAGTTTCTATAAATTAAATTTTAAAAATAATTAATTTTTACCTGTTAAAATTTAACCAAAGACACTGCACCTTGTTTTTCAACATTTTTAGATGAGAATGGAGCCTAAATTTAGTGTGATAGAAGATATTTTATAAATGTACAACAATGAAAATTAGTGGTTTATCCACACAGAATTTTAGCCTCCATTAATATACCAGCATTGAACACTTTGAGACAGCTATTTGCTGGGAGTATAAAATGTAAAATAATTCATTATTTTTAGTCTTACAGTCCATAATATAGGACCCAAATGCCAGGAGCAAAGGAGACGGCAAACAGACCACAAAGTGGTTTTTGTCTGTAGGGTGAAGTTTCAGAAGCAAAGTCTTGATTGAGCGCTTATTCAGTTTTCATCACACAAAGACTCCAGTCATGACATTTTGTGCTGGGTTCTGTGCAAACACATGCTAAGACACAATCAACATCCCAGAGGATTTAGCTGAATGAACTAATCTTTTGCACCTTAGATTCAAGTTGGACACACATCTGGGATTTGATTAGATTCCCACTGAAGTCTCTGGCAATCTTTACACTGTAACTGGATAAAACTATCTGAGAGGACAGTTTTTTACAGCCAGTGGAATTCAGATGAAAAAAATAGAGCTGATTATAATGTAATGAGACTGATGGTGAGTTTAAATAATACATCATTGTAAACAAACCCTTCTATAAAAACTAAATTTGTATAAAGTGTGATTGTAATTTTTACCAGAAATGCATCTTCTTAAAAAGATATTTAGGCTATTTTTTCTGATATAGTTCAACATTACTTATGAATTTAAAAAGATGCATTTATAAATGCTGCAAAATAGGAATTGTCTTCATATAGAACTTCACTGTTGGGCAGAAAATAACCCTGCAGAAATCTATTTTGCACTGAATTTTCTTTTTTTNTTTTTTTTTTTTTTTTTTAATTTCAGAAGGCAAGAATGTGCACCAGGACAAAAATTGTTCTGCTCTATACATCATGTTCATTATTCAGGTATTCCAAAGAGTGAACTATAAGTAGCTAGGGACAAGAAAATCTTGGCTAATGTTTTGGCTTTGACTGGAAATGCTGTCAGCTTTGTCCTAGTTGGCATTTAGATTGTTACTCAAATGGCAATAAGTCGTACTAATTACAGATGTCTGAAAATTCAATGAATCAAATGAGTTCCTTTTCCTACTTTTAAATCAAATTACAGAGGAAGCATGTGCAAGATACCTCGTAATCTTGAGAAAAAAAGGGGAACTTTTCTGTATTATGTTTTAAAATATGCTGACTGAAAGAGAATGAGTATATTACACTTTCATCTTCTAAAAATGCCAAATATTTCCGGTTTAAGTATTAAGGTATGCTGACTGTGATAGCTTATACTTAAATATCCATCTAATCTTTGAAAAACAAATAACTTTAGCCTTCACTGACTTCAAATCCTTCATAATTTCTGAGCATCCATTTAATGTCTTCAAATATGAATATGAAAAGATTACCACACAATCTTTTTCCCATTATATGATCTACTATATTTTATTTTTATTGATTCATCAGTTAATCTACAAGCAACAGAAAATAATACCTCAAAGAGTACCTGAAAATCATTGCAATATTCATAAAATACTTTTTTTTATCACTGTGAGTCCGGTAGGAAATTTTCTTTTTGTAAATATAAAGTTGATCCAAATAGTTGTCTTTCTCCTGATGGGAAACAACAAGGGCATCCTTGTTGAGTATCTCTATCTAACAAGCTGAAGCCAAAATCTTCATTGGAGTCTGTCATTAACGGACTGTCAAATGTCTTTTATAAAGTTGATCTCACAGCCTTCATCATTGCTTGTGAATCCATATTGTGAGCTGACTCGTTAATTTTGCACTTACTCCAAAACACAGTGATATTTTATTTCATTATGATCCTTTGAATTTACTCTAGGGGAAGGAAGAGGGAAGGTCTTGTTCAAATGCAAATTTTATTGACATACGTACGTAAAAGTCAGAAAATACTGACAAATGTTATCTGCAGCTGCCATAACTTAGCTAGTTCATATATCTATGCCATTTTAATTACTAAGCCTACTCAGTGAAGGAATAAAGTATATTGTTTAAAGAAGTGTGAGTGATCAACTTATAATTGATAGACTAAGCAGATGTTAGTCCAACACAAAGTATCCTTGAGAGTTCATCTCTTTCACTGGGAGCTCATGATGCAAGATTTTGGAGATAGTAATTTCCAAGCAAAGAGTTAAATTTTGACCTTGTAAGAGACAGTATAGGAACAGCTTCCTTGTTTTATGTGGGAGCGACTCGCTTTTTTAAACGAAAATTTTAAATGTTCTACTTTCTTTTGCAGCAATTATAAAAATTTCTGGCAGCTTTTTTGTCTTCTTTCACTCCCACCATTTTGAAAGGTGAAATCATTACTTGACTTGGAATTTCCTGACTATCTCTGCTTCTAAGTCAAAATTCTCCTGACTTGTGGAACTAAAATCTCAACCTTTTAATGCTGAGTAAAGCTATAGCTCCCTCTAAACAGTCTGTCCAACTTCAAGAAAATAAAGTTTAAGCCTGAAGATAAATATGGGGTTTGTAGAGCTTGATCTCTTCTTTGGTACCCTATTTATATGTGTGTCTTTCTGTCTCTCTCCACCTATCCTGTCTATACTGCCCAAGTCTTATAGTGCATAATCAGATGTATCTCATCCAGACACCTCTCCATCACCATATGTTTTCCACTTGGACACCAAAGAGCAATCCCACTCCCTGCTTACTGAAATGACGTGCTCCCTGGATGACAGCCCAAAGGAAGCATGCTTGCCGGTTGCCAGTGCTCATTATGGCTGTTGATATGATTCCATAAAAATCTTGATATGATTCCATAAAACCTACCTTGCTGGCTTCTGTGGACTATGAGTGCTTAAAATAATCCACTACCTGAGCTGCCTCAAGAGCTCAGCATGTTCTGGATATGTGCTTTCAGGCCAATCATAACCCTACCATGTGAATGCTCAAGTTTCTGATGCCATTCAGCTAAGAATGGTAGCTTTTGAAGGTTAAAATAGATTCATTTCTCACATAATTACAAAAATTTCTTTGAGAGAAGTGGTGATATAATCTTGCTAGCTTTGTGTATTTTGATTATCTGAAAATGAAGTAGAAAATTTGTGCTAAATATTAATTTTGAATGCAGATGGAAAGAACAAAAACTAATTTGCTATTACATTTCCTGCTTTTACATCAACACAAAGTAAATTCAATTTTTAATCAAAAGAGCAAAATAACCTTTACCCTCCTTAATTACTGCACAGAGATACAATTCTAAGTACTTGGGAATTTTCAGAAAATGAAAGTAGGTTATCAGTAACTGATGGTAATATTACAAGCCTCATTCTCAGTTTGCTAAGATTGCTGTAGGAAAGAAATAGTTACTATCTATCCTGAATATTAAACCATATAGCCTGGTCCCTGTTTAAGTTCTTCTGGTTGAGATTTTTCAGAGGAATTGAAAGGAGTTTAGTAAAAAAACTTAAAGCATACTGAATTTCAGTGGGATTTTGACACTTCATTCCATCTCTGACTGCATCACCCCATAGATCAAAAATTATGTTGAAATTCTAGCTAGAAACTAGGAAGCCACTCTAGCTCAGAGAAAATTAGGCAAAAGGTTGCTCTCAGAGGTATTCCAGGTGTGAGCTACAATCTCTTGCTGTTTCAAGTTAAAGAGCAGCTCAATATATGACACACTAGAGAAACCAGCAAAAACATGGAGTAAGTAATCTTATCTGTGCCAGGAAGAAATGGATGTCATTGCTCAGATAAGGTAAAGGATGAGAAATAAAGAATACCTGGACAAGGGTATTTCACAATGGATCAGCTACCAAGAATCCAACAATTGTGTGACCATGTGAGCTGACAAACAGATGATCATTCTCATTATAAAATTGCTATTGCTTTCTCATTTGGTTGGTCTTGTCTCAGTCTTTTTCTACTGAACTCCAGCCAGCTCTTATTCATGTGTTCCCTTTTTACAAAAGCTGTTTGCTCATTTTGTAGCCCTAGCAAGGTCAGGTGCAATAGAGCTGCAAATATGGGGCTATCACCAGGCAGAAATTTCAGCTGTTTGTGCTTCATAGAAAAAAAAAAATGTAGGGGGGGAAAAAAAAAAAAAAAGCCCTTGGAAGGCTATACGATGTGCCTTAAAGGATAAAAAACCAATAAAAATTCTTCCTCAAGCTCCAATACATGCTCTAATATATGCTCAGTGAGGAAGAAATGGAGTCATGACACTGACACTAAGACTATTTCTGTGAGATCTATAAAAAAGAGAAAAAAACTTATGACCAATGTGTCAAAAGCAGATGAGAGATATAACAGGACTGGCATGGATGCACTGGAAGTTCCACTATTGCTGCCATCATAATATGGCTTTTTGGCATAGACACTCTCAAAAGGAAGTAGGAGAGGGTGTTTTTACAAATCAAAAAATATTTAGGGTAGCTCTGCTTGAATTATCATAATTTGTATATTGTTAGAAGAAAAATTGCTCCCTTTCAATGAATGAAGTCTTTGTTAATTCTGTGATTTTGCAAGTGTCTTGACTTTTCCTATTTTCTTGCTTTTCTCTTTATATTCATCTAACTTTCAACCTGGTGGAAAGATGAAAACAATATAGATGAAAATGTAAGGATTATTAAAGGGAGCTGAGAGAGTTCTGTGAAGAACAGTGTAAATGCTGAATATTTAAAATCAGGCAGAGGCTAGAAGCCTGATAGGAGTGTATGCAAAGATTATATGTGCTTGTTATCATACTGGTGGAAGAGCAAATCAAGGACATCTTGTAGACTACAAAATAGCTTCAATGGCTGTGGGCCAATCATGTCATAAACATGAACCTATAGAACCTGAACTGTCATTTATTTTATGTCAGTTCAAGTTCTTAACTTATTTATTTTCCAGACACAACTACAATGGAACAATAAAAGGAAGACTCAACTAGCAGAGGTCTCACCTCTATTTTGTATAATTTGGTGCTTAAAAGCTTACAGAGTAAAACATGTAAATATATGCAGACCTGAGAGTAAGACCTTAGTAAGGAAATTACAGAGTACGGCTGAGGAAACTATGGACCATAAACAAGAAAAGCACTATGGCTACTAAGCACCTAGAAACCTGCTATAAATTGTTGCAAGGTTCTGCTTCGGTGGATTTAATATTCTGGGAGAGGCTGGCTTTTGGCTACATGCAGCAGGAAATTCACTGGGGCAGGATATCACAAGGATTCTTGTTTTACCCAGCCCAGCTGCAGCCCTTGGTGATATGAATGGGGGAATCTGTCAGAGGTATTTCCCGGTCCTGGAATGCATATTTTCCTTTAGAACAGAACGGCTCGAGGAGAGAGGTACTGGAAATCTCATGATGCTGCTGCTGCTTGCAAGATTACTGCTCCAGTGTTTCCAAACCTGAAAAATTTTAGATAAGATATGTAACCTTTTCAAGTCAGATCCTCTGTCGATGTAAATTAGCCTAGGCCCACTCAAGTCAATCAAGGTACCTCAATTTTAAACTATTTCTCCCTTAGCTTGGACGTGTTTATCCGCACCTTATTTTGAGGTTCTGAATCTTTAATCTTTTTAGTTCCTCTCATTAAAGGAGTCTAGAACAGGAAAGAATTTTTTAAAAATTCTTGAAGCACAGAGAATTGAAGACAACCTTAAATGTCAAACTAAATATATAGCATGAAAGTAGAGAAGTACAGGGTTAGGTGTTTGAGTGAGGTTGGAACCTATTCAAACATCCACATAAAATGACCAGATTTTCAAATGCCCAGAGGAGCCAGAGGGTGGGAAACACTCCTAAAATGCATGACTTGTTTCAATCACATTTGATGTCAGAGAAATTAGGAGGGGTCTCTCTAGTACGCATCTGGAGAGAAATGGGAATAAAATCCTTTCCACCCTCAATTTTAGCTATTTTCTAGAATAATTCTTTGTTACTGAGTCACATAACCATTCCCCTTGCACAATTTCATTTTTCCTGAGCCAAGATGATGAAAGGCTGATTAATTCTTTGTAGCTGACTCAGCATTCCCATGATGCACACTGCTATTTACAGCAGAAGTAGCTATGGTCCATTCCTTGGCCAGAAAGAGATAATTCTTTTCTATCCAGCCTTTGGCCAGACCTGTATGTCTTGCAATGTTCCCTTTCACATATTTCATCAGAGGAAATTATGACTTTTTAATTCAGAAGGAAAGTTTCCAATAAGCATGTCCCATCTATTAGAGATGTGCTATGCTGAACTTTCAGAGGAAATACCCCCAAATGTTCACAGCACCCTTTCCTAACAAAATACAGGGGATTCTGGACTCCACCAGCTCTGAGTAGCCAGGAGCAGGATGGCATATTTATGATAATTTTTCATTTGTATTTCATTTTGAAAGTTGCCAACCTTTGCAAAAATACAACAAAAGTAATCTTTCAAGTATGACTTGTAAGCAGGTTTAATGATATCTGCTGACAATCTGAGACAGTAGCTCTGGGAAAGGTGTGAAATGCCATACTAATCCCAACATGATGCTAAATCAACAATCTAATGATACTTTAAAAGTCAACCACATTATTTGGTTACCCCTTAAAGGAAAAGAGGATAGCTTATCTTATGAACAATAATTAGTAACTTGTTATGATAAGCAAGCCAAATTTGAGGGCACACCGTGCACTTCATTTTTCCAGCAACAAGATGTCTGATATTTGCCTGACCCATTTCTTCCCAGTTTTGGATTTAGCCCAGAATACTGGGCTAAACCTTTGTTAGTTCCAACTGACGTCAAAGCTGTCACAACCAAAACCTCCTGAAAAATCTGTTGAAGAAAATGCAAAACCAGCTACTACCCCTTAACCCAGTGAGCACTAACATAACTTGTGACACAATAACCAAAGTAGCTTGAAGAAGCAGGTGGATGTCTTGTACACGTGCATGTTTATCTTGCCTATTTGCATCTTCAAAAAAACACTAAACCTTTCCTCTTCTTAAATGTGAAGGATGACCACTGCAAGTCACTGCCAAATAAAGGTCCCACTGTCTAGGCCATCAGGCCCAACATACCACAGAAGATTCCCCTCTAGCTGGAAGACATAACTAACCTAAAGGAAAGGCTGCTTTGGAAGATCTATTTTACAAGGAAACAGGTTTGCCTATCCTTTTCGCTCTTTTTTTTTTTTTTTTCCAAAGGGCATATAGCCAACTGTAGAAAATGCTGCTATGGCAGTTCTGAACTAGAATTATGGAAATCCAGCCTAGCCTGCCCTCCATGCCTTAGGGTGATGAGAACAGAAGTGGCACTACCCACTCAAAGTAGATCCATATGGGGAATGTTTCATGGAAATAGTAGCATGGGCCACCAGCTGGTAACACTGGGGAATGATTCTACCCAGGGTTCAGCTTTCTCTGCTGCCACCAAGTCATTTGCAGGCACTCCTTGGCAGGGTTTCTTACCACTTATAATGCAGTGCCTATGGTTTTCATCGTAAGTGACACAGCATTTTTAAGATATGTACTACATAAAGGTAAGATATAATGAGTATACCACAGAGAAGGACAAACACCTGGAAGCAGCAACGTATGACCTAGTGAGGGGAAGACCAGTCTGTTGGATGACACTGTTAGTTCTGAGGAATTTTATTACTTATATTCAGTCTAAGTTCTACTAATATATAAGTGGTTGTCTGTGCAGTATACTGAAAATCTTGTTTGTGTTGAAGTTAGTTATGAGATTACAAAACCTTAAGAGTCACTTTTGTTCTATAGGTGTTCTGCAATTTTAATATGATGGTGTAAATTGCTTTTATTTCCTTTACAGAAATGGAGTGTGCCTAAAGTAATCAGCTTGGATTAATTTATCTCTTTTTAAAATGGATTCTCCTTAAAAATTTTGCAGAAAACATATAATTTTTCTAAAGAGTCTGGATTCTCAGTGACACAAAAGGCAAGCCAATCAGACATTATACCAGGCCTAAAATTACCGGATGTGTCCCAACAAAATTCTGCAAATAATACCACATATTACACTGGACTCCTGCATATCTGAAATCCACTTTTCGCTAAATCACCTACCTACAGTAATCACAGCATTGTACATTGCGTGGGTGCACAGCATTCAGCCTGCTGAGATCTGTTTCATACTCCCAATGCATACCTGATACCAGACTGGTAGATTACTATATCTGTGTTCTCCTACCTGTCACTGTGAATAAATGATTTAATACACAGTTGTAGGATTAAGGCTTGATTTCTTTCTTAGAAAGGAAAAAGCAGCATGTGTCTTACTAAATTTTATTCATCTCCCAACCCTGATATCAAAACCATTTGTTTTTCTAAAAATTTTGGACATAGCCTTAGCCATGTATTCACAAGAATCAAAAATATTTTTCCTTAACATAAATTGATTAAACCTCCAAGACTGTACAATCATCTCATGTGTTGTATCTCAGGTTGGATTGGATAGTTTGGGGGTTTTTGTTTAACATATATGTACAATGACGGTAACAGAATGTTCCTGTTGAATAGGCAAATTCTTGAATATGAGAAAAACAAGAATTATTAAGGCAATGTACACCATGCTAATCCATCTTTCTTGGGTAGCTTATGATAAAGGCTTTGATCACAGATGCCTTCATGTTGTATTCATGGGTCCTCTGCCTCATTCCATGCACAGGATGTACAGATACTCAATGAGCAGAGATCCAATACGGTTTTTATTTTTATTGTTCCATTGGTGGCTTCAGTCCTTATGTACTGCACACTATTCAGATCCAGATATGAAGACAGGATTATTAACTTCCTCATGAGTTTTCCTGTAACACTACCTACATCATCACAAATATTTATTCTCTTACTTCCACAAAGTCTCTGCAAGAAGAGAATGCATTTCCATATGATTTGTTTCACAGCGCATAGAGAAATAAAGCACAAATACTAAAGCTGAAAAAAATTCATTAGCTTGAATGCCCAATTTGAGATATCTACAACTTAATGTTTTGGAATGCATGACAGGGAGCATCCCTTCATGATGGCATAATTGCTGTTCTCTTTCACTTGAAGCACCTTTGCCAGTCCAGGAGCAGAGTTCTGGACTTAATGTCACAAAATAAGAAAAACACAAGAAGCAGTGAGCTGTTTAAAACCTGAGTGAATTGACACAGTCAATGCCCTGGATTCGCAGAATCCAGGACAGACAAAAAGAGAAATATGTTATTTGGATCCGTTGCCTTTTATTTAAAATAATCTGTTTTTTTTCTTTGGCATTTCTTTGTGTCATTCATCACACAACCTGTGTAGTCAAAGAATCATTCTGAAGAGGATCCTTAATAACATAAATCTCAACCTCCCTAGAGTGGGGCCATTGGGCGCTCTAAATTTCTCTGATTCTTTAGAGTTCGTCAAGGAGTGCTGGGAACAGCCAAGATTTTTTGCTTTGTGATCTTTTGCATATAATATGAAGAACTGTCTTTGGGGCATTTTTAGGATATCCTTACCGTTTGGACATCTAAGTCCATCCCTTCTCTGGGAGTCAAGCAAGCTCGTACATTGCATGAGACACAATCCCATGTAAACATAGTGGGAAACTGTACCCTTGATAGCTGTATCATAAAGCAGAAGCTTATTTGATCGACTAAGATTGCACAACTAATCTTGGGCACTTCCTAACTTTTGAGTGCCTGGCTTTACAAGGCTAATTTTTATGTGAGTTCCATTTACTTTTTCTTGTAAGGTGATACAAAAATAAAATTCTTTGTCGTACGATATCATATTGACATCAAAACTGGTTTTCAACAAGAAAACCAGATTTCAGCCTACTCATCTGTCTCATCATCTACCAGTGCAATGGGGAGCCACGAGTCATGGCCAATGAGAGTTTCTCTGTGATTTTCCGAGCCACTGCTGCACTAGAAAATGCCCTGGCAGATGCCTTGATTATAGTTCAACAAATATACACTGATAGCAGAAATCTGGTAAGGCTCAGGAATTCCAGATTCATTTTTACATTTTGGAGGACAAAATGTTTTAGGTCTGAGATCTTTCTGCCTATCTACCAAGCCAAACCTCCAGTTTGGGCTGTGTTTCCTCTTGCTCATCAGTGTGCCAGACCTCCATGCTCCCCCTCTTCATCATTTCAGTGTCATCACCCTGTGTCATCATCTTGAGATGCCTGGCTTTCAGCTCTACACATTTTATGTCAGTTCATCCTCTTTACATTCCAACACCCTTTCTCTCATAATCTCCACTATTCTTTCAAGTTATTATTCCCCTAATTCCCAATTAAATTAAAAGGTTTTTTTCAAACATGGTGAAACAATTTTGTCTCAAACTTAGAAACAACCAAGCTGGTCTTACAAAACTTCAGGGCAGGGGGAGTGAACCTGAAAGAAACAGTTCTTCAAGGAATAGTTTATAGCAACCCATCAATGTTTTGACACCGTTCTAAACAACTGAAAACATGGTAGTCTAAAGGGAAGCATCAAACTAACTTGACTGCGGGCTGCTGCTGGCTCCACTACCATAAATCATTGTCCCTTTCCCATAAATACCCAGGCCTGGAAATGTTGTTTTTTCATTTACAAATATATCAGTTTGTCTCTTCTGATTCAGCTTTTTCATGTCATCTGGCACCAAAGGACCAGAAACTGGGCAAGCCTCCCCAGATGTGAATGTCTTTAGTGTGGGCTGATGTAGTGTCAGAACATCGCAAATGAAGGAGGTGCCGTGGTTGCAGTTCTGCTGCTCTTTGGCTATTGACAGATCTTTTCTCCAGGGTCACTATCAACCAGTGTACTGTAACAAAAAGCCCTGCAGCTGCTTTCAAATCTTTCAAGATAACATGAAGGTATCCACAAAGTATAGGTGCCATTATCAATTTATGTCTTGTCTATCACAGTGGACAGAAATGTGTTTTTTCTCCATAAAATGTTGATCTAGAGATTTTCTGAAGGAACATAAATACACCAATGCCAAAGGTGGAGCTCCTGGTCAAAAGCAGTGCAATTAGTCTACAATTTATGAGGAGTTTCGAATCTAGATTTATCGTGTATTGTTATATTTGGGTGTATAAAACATGAGACAAAACCAGAACATGTCAGGACAAATAATATGAGTTTTTTCCACAAAAAACAAGCACAAGCTGAAACAGACTAGTCATAGTCCTGGCTGTGCTTTCCCATTTGAGTCCTCCACGCCAGATCTTGAATTTCCTTGCAGTAGTTCACATGGCAAATACAGGAAAGCCAAACTCACTTTTCAAAACGTCCTGGGTTTATTACATAGATACACACACAGAGAACAGCATGGCTACACTGCTTTTAGACAAGGTAATCAAAACAAAAGGTATTAGATCAAACTCAATTTATATGAGATGGTCCAGCAGCCATGAGTCTCATCACAAGTCCTGTACTTGTCACCAGAAGCAGGAAATCCAAAAAGTAACACAAAATTACCAAAAGCTGCTGTTTGCAATGGCAAAGGTCTGACATAAGCTTTTAATGCAACAGACCTATGGAACTTCAGACCCCCACTGTAAAGCAGACCACTGGATTTTGTTTTGTTAGCTTGTGTAGAGCTCAATTTCTTGTGTCATTTAAAGCAGTAGTTCTGTTCATACATGCATTGAGTCTAAGGCACGCCTATTAGGGAAAGAAGATGGACAAATGGAAAGGCATGTATGGGACCATATACATTTTCCTTTACTGCCATGAAATAGTCAAACAGAAGACAAACAGAGAGCACTTTCCAGACATAGATGGTTTTTCAAGGCAGGGTATGTTGTAAAAAATTTTGCACTGAGGCTATGGTGCTGCAGAAAATCTATCTATTAAGAAGTACTAAGGACCTTTGAAATAATTCTGTCACCTTTTAGAATACTTTCTATGTAGTTACTTTTGTGAAGTACATACATATAGTGTAGGTATTTATTTGTGCTTTGGATGCCATAGTTTATTCTATGTGTCTTTCCAGAAAGACTAGTCTTCCATAAATCCCATGCCATATCTGCCAGCACTAGGAACCTCTACTTGGGTAACAATTTCCTTCTCCATCCTCTCCATCAGTCTTGTACTGAATGTCTTGTTTACTCTTCCCTTGAGCAAGACATGTTTCTATGCATCATTCTGTAGGACAATATCCTAAGAAGGAAAATCACTCTAACAAAGTTGTATACAAATGGGTGTCTCTTTTGGCAGTACACATTCTTAAAAACTGTAAAGCCAAACTGTTGTTTAACAATCCCAGGGGAAATAAAATATTTTTATTGTGCTTTTCGCATAATTTTTATTCTGCAGCCTGAAGAAGTAAAAAAATAACAGTCATTAAAATAAATCTAATTCTCTCTCAACATCTCTGTGAGGGGAGTTAGTGAACTTCTGAGTAGACCCTGACTTACACAAATTAACACTGCCTGCTGTGAAATACCTGTGCTGAGCTTGTTATGGTTTAGTCCTTGCTTGATTGAACCAGCTTTTAAAATCACATATTGTTTTCAAATTACCTGCTCAAGGCTAGTTTCAGGAGGCTCTCTTCCCTATTGCTTCTCTTCCCTGGAGTGGTGGTGTAGAGTCTTCCCGGACCTTCAGGAGCTCTTCCTCTATGCTGTCTTTCTCTTCCTTCTTTTCCACCTCTGCCACAAATGTGCATCCAGTTGAGCAGCAGCAATAGCTTGTAGCCCTGCTTTGATGTTCCTTGCCTTCATTCTGGCAATTGTTTGATATTTAAAACTCAGCAAAATCTATACTGCAGAAGCAATATAATCACTGTGTCCTGACCATGTTATAGGCATATTTGTTTATTTAGTCACTTGTTAGGTTTTAAAGTGCATCAATACTTTTTAATGTCAACCCTATACACGACGGGCAATGAAGCCAAGACATTTGGGGCTGAGGTGAGCAACCCATAGTCTTCTGACAGAGAAGATGAGCATTGTCTTTTCAAATATCGCCTCCAAAGTGGCTTATGCTCTGCTGCAGCCTCTTTTGGGTTAAATATTTATTGTAATTAGTGGTTTATGCCTATGTAAGGCACAGGAATACATAAATAGGCTACTTACTGCTGAGATAACACTAAGCACATTAGACACTGTAATGAAGTTAGACTAACTTAGACTAGATATCCTAGTAACCACATAGTTATCCCCACCACTAATGGGTCAGGATTATAAACAGTCCCATCTTAGCCATGTAGCAAGGATCTGTAAATATTGACTCCCGTTGTTTTTCCTCATGAATCCCACAGAAATTAATGAGGGACTTGCTCTACAGAGATATGACCATCCACCTCTCCCTTGAAAATCTTTCTTAGCAATTAGACTCTGAAAGCTGGATTCTACAAGATGCAAAATATCTTCCCCTTATTCAGAAAAATGTTTTCAGTAAATATTTAAAGCTGAGCCTATAACTGCAACTAGTAACAGCCAATTTTGTGTTTATCTTCTTAAGCATACTTAAGCATAAGTCTTTTGGTGGGTTGTACAGGAAATCTCAGTAGTTTATAGGAGTGAATAAGGAATTATGACTTGAATAAAGTTGAAAGAGTAACGAATCAGGACCCTATCAATTAGAATGAACTCCAGGTCTTCTTCCATTCTTTTTTCACCTAGGAGAACATATCCTACTGGTTCCCTCTGTCTTCCCCACCACAGGTTTCCTAAACAAAAAAACATTCTTACCTATTTTGCTTTATTTAAAATACTCCAATAGCTGTTCTTCCACGTCTCCTGTCTATTCAATGCAAGTGAAAACCGTAAAATGAAGTTGAGTAATTCTGGCACCCAAAGAAAGTGCAAGGCGACACTTTTGAACAGCCAGAGGACACAAAAGCACTGTTATATTATACTCTTTGTCATTCCAATTTTAACAATAACAATAAGTATATTAATCACCAGCACCACTGAAGTTTTGTGTGCAATTAGCATTTCAACACACTCTCCCTTGGCTGGGGTGGAGCAGTTTGCCTCCATTGTGAGCTGCTTTTAATTGTGGTGCAAGAATGGATAGCTCTATGATTGCATTTTGGAAACTGGTGGCAGTTCAGTTGTTAGAGGCAAGCTCAAGTTTCTTTGTTTGTTTGTTTATTTGTTCCTGTGCTTGAGCTTCTGCTGTGTTAACTCATGGAAATTGCTTAGGGACAGATTTAAATCAAAACAGACAGTTTCCATTTTTGCTCTGTAACTAGTAAGGTTTGTTTAAGAGGCACTGCTGCTGGAACATAAGGCACGTCTGGAATGTTTGTTTACTTGCTGCTCTGAGCATGTGCCCTTTTGCTGGGAGACAGGGCTGTCCATGGTGCAAATCTTCAGTGCCAGTGTCTGAGCCTCTTTAAATAATTAAAATAATAGTGGATTGAGATGGGTTATTCTATATTTTTAAAATAAAGATGGGTTCATACTATTTAATGTCGTGGCTTCAGATATTAACCTCATGCCTTATAGGCCTCTTAAAGACCTCCACAAATTATAAAAGCACATGGATGTAAATGGTTCCTAGGATTATGCCTCAGCAACTTGAAAATGTTTGTATTTCTTCTGTGCAGGGTATATTTTGCTTACCCAAGCAGACAAGTCCTTTCTGGTTAATCCTACCCAGTTCTGTGACTTGCCCATCCCATGGGGATTTGGTGCATGGAGGTTATTTGTTCTATTAATCAGGAGGTTCCTAAATTCTAATCCTTGGTAAAGCACTGGATTGCCATCTGACCTTGGCAAGTCACTTGACCTCCTTTTGCCTCGGTCAATCCAGCTGGAAAATTGGGTAAAAAGCAGGACTTTACTGGAAAACAGATGCTGCATCTGAGATGAGATTCCTTTTGCAAATAATAGGGTTTACACCCAGTGTTAAACTAAAAAAGAAACTTCTGCAAAAGGCAACTTTATGGACTTTGCTAATCTTTGTTACGTTTTAAATTTGGTAGCAGATTCGTCGAAATGCCTTTTTGACACAACAATGTATGCTGGTG
Source organism: Origma solitaria (assembly GCA_013397895.1). Lineage (NCBI taxonomy): Eukaryota > Metazoa > Chordata > Aves > Passeriformes > Acanthizidae > Origma > Origma solitaria. The sequence continues at coordinate 2,547,764 of VZRL01005208.1, read as the reverse complement.
GTTGAATGGCTGATGCAAGGGGTTTTGTTTAACTTGAAAGACCACATAGCTTTCTTCATTTAGCAATTTACATTGGCTTCTTCTTGACGTAGGAGGAATGAGGTAATGAAGGGAGTAGACATGGATATCATATCTGACTGAGACAGCAACGTGCCACGGGCCAGATTCTCTGGCCTCCTCTGCTCTGCGTCACGGTTCCTGCGGGGGAAAAACAGGGAGAAGTAGCAACCAGTGCTTGTCTCCTAAATGGGGAGGCAAAAAAAAGCTTTTTTCTGAAACCTTCACCCTGGGATCAAAAGAAAAGTGCGTGCTCCTAAATTATTCTGCCCCTCTATTGTTCATTTTTCACTCTGAATTACTACTAACCGGTATACTAATGATGTAATTAGTGATACCTACAGAAATACATAATATTTCACTGGGGACTAGAGGTTCAAATGTGCTTTTATAACCCTAAGACAATCCTGACATTTTCTATAGAAAACCAAATTTGGCTCAATATAAGAGCTTTTACTTGAAAGCACAACAAATGGGCAACAGAGACTAACATGATGGCATGACTGGAAATGACATCCCAACAGAGGACAGAGATAATAGATAAGTATGAACTCATAATGAACTGATCATCTCTTCCTATATATACTTAATACATTGCTAGAAATTTACCTGCTTATTTTTGTGCAATATGCCAATTGCTATGCTCTTGCTTAATTTTACAAAGTCATTAAGCGCTTTGTACCTCTGTATGATTTCAGGGAGCTCAGTCTTACTATCTGCAATTTCTTTAAAGTCATGATACTTATTTAAATGACTAAATAGGGGTTAAAGCTTGCATGTATTATGTTAAGTTCTGGAGAAGACGGGGTTTTATGCCATTAGAGTAATTTAAATTTCAAACAGAAAGTGGAACTCAAATGATGGAAGCTCACCTAAAATGAAATTAGAATGAAATGGCAGTAGACTTGGAAAAGCAGTACTACCAACTTTTACAGAAGTAACTGAGCAGGAATTAATTCTCTTAGATAAATGAGGAAAACAGTAACTAAAAGAAACAATCTAGTTTTCTTGTGCTTTTTAGTGTTTTGTTTTCTCCAGTTCTTCTATTAGTCTTTCATTCTCAGTGGCAAAGGCTCATATTTATTCTTACTAATTCTCTCTGACAATAAGTTGGCAACTTCCTTGCAAAAATATGCTGGTGATGTTTTAGGTCGGCCTTCCCCTTAGGGAGATAAGGGGCATGGTAGCAGTCTTTGTTTGTTGTCATGTAAAATATAGAGAAGTATTATTCCTTTGTTTCCATAAGCAGGAATTTCTATTTGTTGCACAGCACACAATACTCAAAATACACTGTGACTGAGCTCAGATTACTTTTCCATGAGGCAGGTAACATTTAACTGGTAAATGGGTGGTATGATGTGGCTTTGAATGGCATCTCCTGTATCTTCTTCCCATAAAGTCCCACTGAATAAGTACCAAATAAAGAATATTTCTATCACCAGTCAGCCTACGCATGAAGGCATTAAAGTAGTTAAAAAATCAGCTAGGCATTTTAGAAAGAATTGTTTCAAAGGCTTAGGTTTTCTGAAGAAAAATGGAATTTTTCTAATGGAAAATTCTAAAATTATGACACTCATCTCAAAACAAGAAAAAATCAAAAAGAATGAATTAAAAATCTGACTAGTGTAATTAATATTATCTTATCAAACCTAATATTTTCACTTTTTTAAATAGTAGATTTCACCATATGAGAGTGAAATGATTCATTGCAATCTTTCCTAACAAAAGGTGCAATTGCATCATAAATGGTTCTTTGACAAAGTATGAGCTGCATCTGCTGTCTGGTTATAGCTATATTGCATATAATACAGGGCTGGGCACCATACAAGAGCAAAGGCAGGAACGATCTCTGCTTTATTGAAGAATTTGCATTCTAAAAAGAGAGAATGTAACAGATAGGAAGGGGAACAGATGCACCTTTGTTCCTTTCCCTGTCTCTTCTGATCCCTGCCCATACCAGTCTCCTCTGTTCAAGTATGCATCTCCATCTAGCATTTTCCCTGCCTTTGAATTCTAATTCCACTGGTGAGTCATTCTCCAATTTCAGCTTCGTTCAGACCTTCCACCACTGGGTAACTGATGTGCAGAGAAATGCTTCCGTCTCACTGCAAGGTGCCTCAGTAAAGGCTATCTCACGTGCATGGGCTCTGGTGTTCTGCTATTGGGTTTGTTGCATAGACAGAAGTCAGGCCTATTAACATCATCCTCTTTTTATTCTCTGTCTCTTACTTTCTTGCTCTAGTGCTTTGCTGGTGGCTCTTACACCTCAGCTGAAGTTTGTCTGATACTCATTACTGGATATATTTTCCCAGGGTATTCTTGAGCCATATGTTTGCATGTGCTCAACAATCTTTTCCTTCTTTCTACTGACACGCATTATTTTTACCATGTCCCTCCTCTTCACTGAAGCTACTATATTAAGAAAGGGAGGGGAATGTGTAAGCATGAAGACGTGGGCATGAATGGTTATTCTCTCCATGTGTAATGTGATGGCTGGGAAATATTTTACATTTGTCAATGAAATCCCAGGTCTCAGTCCTGCATTTTTCATTGACGTAAAAATATTGAGGGGTGTAGTTACATCACACTTCCTTGACTATTATTTCCTTCAGAATTTATTTTGAAGGTTTAGGTAGTTGCTACTGATAATGTGTTCTGGTCAACGAAATGAAAACGAGTGCAGGTTATTGTGTTTTACATGCACAATGTCTTTAAAGTGAGAGTTGATGCTGTTTGACCCTATCTGGGTTAGGTTCTGAGGAATTAACCCAGAAGTGAACTCTAATTTTCGGCTTGCCTATATTCCTGATAACCTGCCTGAATTCACTGTATATCTGCAAAGCCTTTGGACAAAATTCACCTTGTACTCAGGACCATTCTCAAAGAGAAAAAAAAAAAGCCCAAACTGAAAAGCAAACTAACCTGCTTTCCTCGAGGGAAATATTTTATGCTTTCTTCTGATCACACACACAAAAGTAGCATGTTAGCAATGTCATGTTATACCGAAAAATCTATATTTTCCCTAATTGATGCAACAGTTATTTCACTTTTTCATTTTATCAGCAACTAAATTATTTATACTTTATTATATGCCTATATAAAAAACATACTTGCATGCATTTTTTACCTATCAGGCAGAATTATCTATAAATAGTCAGTAATCACACCAGTTTCTTTTTTTTTTCTCCTTTTTGTTTTTCTTGATCAAGCAAATACTGTATCAGTGCAGGGGAAATTTTACTGCCTGCTTAAGTTAGAATTTTTCCTTGTGTTTCTTTTACTGTCTTAGGGAATTGATGGATTTTGGGATCTTGTCCTGTCTCCTTTCCTTTTCTGATATATTTTTATTTAAAGTCTCACTGTCAGATAGAAGACCTGTATTTAGTGGCTCTGGCTCTAAAAGTTTCATCTTCTGTGAAAAAGATGAAGGCTTCATACAAGAAACACTCAGATAATAGTTACCTCACATTGGTTGTCTGTAAGGCTTAATTCTTAGGACCTCAAACAGTATTCGAAGTGGACTAGCCATGGGATCAAACCTTTATGTAAAGATCTCCCAACATTCCCTAAAGGGAGATGTGTATATTGTTCAAAGCAAGACTCACTCTGTTATTATTTTTATTAGGTGTTATTATTTTTATTAGCATTATTGTTAACATTCATGTCTTACCTTTCTTTAAAATCACCTCCATTGTACCAGAAGAGAGGTAAAGAGAACAGTGTCCTTTTCACCCAGCTCCCCAAACGTTTTTTGGGAGAAGCTGTAATGATTTCAGAGGCAACACCATGTGAGTATTAGCATGCTTAGGCTGCCATGTCGTAGCTATCGTGTTGTTCCCAGTACTTTGGAGCCTATATATTCCTGGCAGTTGCCCTGTGAAGGAAGTAGTTTGTGTCTTGATGGATACCATGCAAATTGTTCTGTCTGAAGGAGCTCTTGCACAATTAACTTATTTGAGAGGAGAAAAAAAATAGATTCCCTCTGTCTGTGTAATGCTGTCACTCAAACCACACCTAAATATCAGTAGGAGACTGAAAGTTTGGGGAATTGTTAGTTTTGGCTAGCAATTACTATGCAGCATACAGCCAGATCCTGAGCTCAGTGACTTGAGGATAAATCCAAAACTCAGCTGAAATGGCTTAAATACTCCAGGTTTACATCAAAGCAGTGTAGTCAGCATGACCTAACTGCACAAACGACCATCTAAGACAAAGAAAAGCACTCTAAAGTTATTTGTGCAAATGCTTGTGAAATTTTGAGGAGCACTTTCTGCTTTATGTACTTTTTGTTACTATTTACAACTATTTAAAGAAAGCTACCCGCTGTTGTCAAAGCAAATTAACTTATTCTTTGAAAATCAATCTTCCTTTTTTTAGGTGTATACTGTATATCCTCACACTTTTTTTTTTTTTGCCAGTGATGGTTTGACACGTTTTTATCTCCATGAACAACAAAGCTATGTATAATTCCATGCAATTGTCTTTTAAGATATGAAGGGGAAAAAAACCATAATTTACAACACAAATATATTGGGTTTTTATATAAAAAGCATCACATGTATTGATCAAAATGACTTTCTTTACAATATTTGATGCTCAAAAGAGAACTAATTGTATTACATGTTATAAGTGCATATTATCCCATTCAAGCTGTGCCAAACAGGAAAATTGACAAGAAAGCATCCACATTAGAGTCATACACCTCCAAGTTGTAATCAGATAACAGTCTCTTTATACTGAAGTGATATTATTCCAAAGGACATTTTCAGATACCTTCTAACAGGAGTTAGGAATATCTTTATTAATCTTTATGTAGATTAGAAACAGCTTCCACATATATCTTACATTTATGTACCTCTTAGCTTCTCATATTTGTTAGGAATATACAGTCTTCAAACATAATGAAACTGTTATTCATATAATTCAAAAACCTAAAGTAAGACAGTTAAGCTAAAGCACATCCATACATACTTATAAACAGTACAGGATGAAAACAAAATTGTCATGTATGCATACACAGCATATATATTCTATAATAATCTCTTCCTAATCAGTTGTGCACTTTATAAAACAATGTAAGAGAAATGACAATGCTGTCATTTGTATATTCTCCCTCAGTTCTCTAATGGAAAGCTTTTTTTTTTCCTTGCCAACTCATTCCTGACAATGTTAATGATTCACTATAAAGCAGCTTCTGTGCTATGATTTGTGACATTCAGGCTGGTTAGATGGGAGGACTAGGCAGGTTTCTGGGGAGTGTTTTGGATGCAGAAATGCCTTGAAGATAGCACTTTATTATATTTAGGACAAGTATGACATCCCACTTCAAGGAATAGGCCCCTATACATATTGAGAAGGGATTTCTATGGTTTAAGTGGGGAGGAGAAGGTTAGTTTAAAAGAATGCCTCTGTGTTTTTTGAGACGACATAAAGATAGGAGGTAGAGAAATGGAGGCAGGAGGCAGAAGGATTATGGATAATGGAAGAATTTTGCCTGAGGGTATGTGCCTGCTTTGCCTATTCCTGTATAACTAGAATATTTATAATTCAAATACTTATCTTTAATAATTAAAAATGAAGGAATATTAAAGACAAAAGGTAGAGAATATTATGTACACATATGTAGGCATCATGCATTAAATCCCTACACTTGCAAAATATAGCAAGAGGTAGATTTAAAGGTGGTTAAAAAAGTGAATATTTTTAAATGTCTCAAAAAAGAATTTCTAATTCACTCCAGTTCTGCCAGAAGTGATACCCCTTACTTCTTATTTCTGCACATAACTAGTCATGGAGAGAGCTACTAAAAATACACTGCATGGTGGCTTGACATCAGCACATCAACAATTAAAAAGTGGATACAAATATTTTAGGTTTTCACAACCTTAAAAGTTTTGCTCATGATTTATGAAAACATCAGATTTGCCAGGGCAATTGCATTTTGCTTTTACAGGACACTTAGTTACATAGCTTAAGTAAACTGCTAGTTGCAACAGAATGTAATATTCTTCCGCATTCAGTAGCACCCTCTGATCAGCTTTCCACAGACAGCAAAGAAACAAAGAAAAACAGCCATTGCTGTGGATAGAGAGGAGTGTTTGAAAAGAGAAAGAGACCTCAAATATGCCCTTAGGTATTATAAAGCTGTCAATTACAAGCAGAAAAACAATACAAGGGCTGCAACAAATACTTTATAAAGAGAAAATTATACAAACAAATAATAATAGAAATTAATCCATTATCTTTGAATAATTTGGGAGATGCTATTTCAAATATTATAAATTAGCACAAAAAATCAAGCAGGCTATGGTTGAATATATTTCAGAAACAGAAATCTTATACATCAACCTATGAGTAAATTAAAGATTCAAGTCAAATTACTCACTAAGGGTAAAATAGTTCAATTTTGAAGTAGGTTGCCTTTATGAAATTGAATTTATGGATGATAGGTTAAACTAATGCTTGAAAATCAGAGGTGTTAATATTTACACCTTTGCTCATTACAGCAAGGAAAAGACTAATGAAGAATTAGACATCCAATTGTCTTTACTCTTCCATCAGAGTAATCTCTGGCTGAACATTATTACAACTTGACAATAATAACTATTTTTTTATATACATATATGGAATAATAATATAGATTATGTAAGTTTTAAAATGGATGCTAACACCTGATGGCAAGTTTAATATATTTATGCTGATACCAAATTACAGCTGTTGAATAAGGCTAATGAAATCATTATTCCGAATGGAGGAACACATTCACAATCTAAAAATATATCGGAAAAGGGAGTGAAATGCTATTGTTAAAATATAAGTAGATTCTATATAATCTACTTCATCAGACCCTGCAGATTTAGATCAGCCATGTTACTTACTTGGGGGTATTGATAGATGCCTGAAATATTACAGATCAAATAAACACCCATGAAGATCACTGTTTTTAAAGTACCAATGTCCAAACAAGAATTTTAGTGTTTTGGGGGGGCGGTTTATAAGTTGGTTGCTTGGTTTGGTTTGGTTTGATTTTCCTTTCTAGAAAATATCAGGAATTTTCTCTTAGGACATGAACCGCCATCTATCCCAGTCAATGAAGTGGTGCCATTGGCTTCACTCAGTTTTAGGTTTGGTTCATTGGACAAAAAAACAAGACAAAGAATTTTATAGCATTTTAGGACTTACAGTGTGAGTCTTAATACTATCTGAAAAAGGCATGCGTAAGTAATAAGGAAATACAATGCCACCCGCATTATCTGCTCAATGCCAAAGTGACAAAGGCTTTATGTATGATTGGGATGCCATAGAGCACACAGCACTGGTGAGAGTAATGGTAACTAATCAGTCACGGGGTGGACCCAGGACAGCAACTCTGCCAGCCCGACAGTGCTCACCTGAATGTATCCTGTCTTTACCTTGCATCCACCGTGGCAGACACTCAAGGCAAGCAAAGGATAGGTTGGCTGCTGTCTTTGCCCACATCCTGTCAACACAGGTTGATGATGATGAGTAATAGATGGGAAAGATACGTGATGCTTAATTAATTACATTTGACTGCTGTGCTTTTTTTTTTGCTTTTTTTTTTTGCTTTTTTTTTTTGCTTTTTTGTGTTTAATTTCTTTCTGCCATATGCATTTTAAGTTTCTATTAATTACAAGCTTTTGTTTTTGGAGTGTGTTTTTGTGAAGAAGACTCGTTGAAAGCAATTTTACGCTAGTTTATCCAAATGAGGATACAACCTGGTCATGAGCTTTATATGGAGGGAGTTGTGTGTTTGGAGGTTTGCACTTTAAACTAAACTTAAATTCTTCATTTATGCACATCTGCTCATTTGAAAAGCTATTATTACAAAGGAAAGGAAGGGATTTTTTAAAATAATTGATACAGAACAGTATAATAGATCAAGTAGATCAGAAATGAAAAGATGTTCGACCTCAGTGTATTCTCCCATCCAAATACAGCCTAGATCCCTTTCCTAAATTTGTATCTGCCTAGTGAATACTTTCACCAGCCTTTCTTTATTTTATGCTATCTACTTCTTCAGCCTAGAGAGATAGCTCTAGTCCTCCTTCTTTCCTAGTACTTTTGAAATCATGACATAAAGGTCGCTGCCAGCCTTCACCCTCATGGTTGCTCCAACATGCACCTACAAGTGCAAGAAAAGGGAATTAAAAGAAAAAAATATTAGTGAAAAAATGGGGTTTGGTATCTTGAAGTAAAAAGAAGGTTAAGTCCAAACAAACCCACTCTTCCCAATATGCAAACCTGTCTGGGCTAGCTTCTCCTTATTTTTCTTTTTTTTAAATTAACCAAAATATTAAGGAATTAATGAGAGTAGAATGAAAACCAGAATAAAATAGGCCTGTATCAGCATGCATGCAGGAGGAATAGAGGAGGTGAAGTGATGTATCCATGAATGGAGTGAATGTCTAACTTGTCAACCAGCTGATGACACAGACCTGTTTGGATGCTTGAAAAACATCCTCTCTACGATCACAGAAAGGAGGAACTCAGTAAGTGCTGAACTAGACAGTGAGCATTTAGTAGCACAAAAGTGACTTTATCCATGCCACACAGGATTTCAGGGGAGTGACAGAGCAGGGAAGACGAGCAGTGAACTACAATATCTGTGGACTTCAGCAGAGACTCCACAGTTAATATTCAGGAGAATTATAAACTGCTGACAAGCAGCTGGAAGCACTGGAACAAAAATTATTCCTCTCTCAAAATTCTGTGTTCTTTACCTACTAAACCTGCCATCCTGTGCATATTAAACACTGCAAAAATTGTCTTCTGAAATATGCAGTATTTTTCTGTGTGAATCTTTTCCTATGCTTGATGGCTACTTTGTAACATTCATTTATGATACACAAGAAGATAACAAGCTATTTTAAAAAATTAATAGCATAGCCTCTGCCTGAAGCTTAACATGCTCAACTTTTAAACACCTTTCACAATTATAACACAGAAAACACCTTCCTTTTAAAATTAGATGGTTACAAATGCAGCAAGTGGCTGTCTGTGTGAGTTCATTCAACTACATGTTCTCAGATACCTTCTAAAAAATCCAGCCTTATGAGTACATGAATAAGCCTGCACTGAGATGGGTGCAGTCTGTTCCTGGAATTCCTCTTCAGTATTATCGCATCTTTTTTTCTGCATGTCATGCTGCAGGTGATGTATTTTAAGATCTTCATTATGGCATTGAAAAAGTGTGGTCAAGTACTACTGAATAGAGACAGCCCAGAATACGAAGGTAAGTCACTGAACATTGGATTTGCATCCTCATTTTCATGGTACAACTGCTGCAAGTGCTTGATCTATGCTAAAAAAAGCAGTTTGGTCCAGTAATGTGTCAGTGCCCCCAGCTGCTTTCCCATGGCCTCGTAGTAGTAAATATTTTCAAGCTAAATCATACTCATATGAATATCACCTCCAGAAATGAACAAGAATCTTGGTACACTCCTCTGGTTAGTTACAGAGAAAGTAATCTCCGGTGTGGCAAAGAGGGTGGGGATCTGCTATGCCTGTACTTGAGCAATGCTCATGAGAACTGGAAGTAGGGAGAAAATTACATGGCTATAAAGTTCTGTAAAATGAGAAAATATATTTCTGTTAAGGAGGTAGAAGGACCAAAAAGCATAGATACAGGTAACTGTAGGCAAAAGTTTACTAACCACCTATTTATAGATCAGTCCAGGTATTCCTAGCAAATTACATTCAAGCTGTATAACAAATGCAATTCCCCACTCTTTCAGGGGGGTTGGTCTGCTCAGACTCAGTGCGTATGACTGGCATGTATAAGGGTAGAGGGTATGAGAGTATGGATACCTACATATGTGTAGACAGATCCTCAGATCATACACCAAATTTTATGCCAGAAACCACTGATGTCTAGAATAAAAATGAAGGAAATTGGCAGGACATCATGGATTCCAAGATATTTATAAACTTGGAAAGCTCTAACAATGTAAAGCTGTGTTAAGATGGAGCCAACTACTGAGAATGCTGGCAGCCTGGAAGCTAAAAAGCTCTGTATGTTCATCTATAGTTATGTTTGAGCATGTTTCAGCATATTTGTGCTGTTCTTGTAATATACTGAAACTCAAAGTATCTCTTTCAACCTGTCAAGAGCCAAGTCCATTGTTGCCTTTTGGTATTAAATTTCTGTTTTTCCTTTTCACTATCTCACACCCAAAATCTTAATTAGTGCTGTGTTGTTTGTATAGAAATTTAAATTACTTTAAAAATTGTGTGTTGACCAATGGAACATAATAGCGCTTTCACAACGCCTGCATCACTTGTTCTTGATGAGAGAAGAAAATTCCAAACTCTTAAATTAATGAAAATTCTTTAATGTTATTATCATAACATTTAACCCAGCTTCTAAAAATAACATGGTAAAAAACAGCTGAGTAATTATGGAAGCCTGTCCAATAGACAGCATACAGACACACACACACACTCAGGATCTTCCATGTGGTGACAAAACAGCTGAAGTAGCTGGGAAGGCTTTAGGTTTGCATCTAAAGTGATGTTGCCCACGGCTAGAACACAGTCTATATGCTCAGACATGCAACTTTCTTTTAAAACAGAATGTGTGTAAAGAATTAAGGCACCAAGAGACATTAAAAAAATTTAAAATATTTAGTTGCCTAATTGCCAATGCTAGTCTGAGTAATAAACAAAATGTGTTAGATACACTAATTTATAGAGAGCAATTATATATGATTAATACCACATCCAATGGAATGATTCATATCACTGGAATGCTAAAATCACTGGCTATAAACTGTTAGGAAAGAGAAGGAAACTACAGGGAAAGCAGTGGATAATGTACAAAAAAATAGCATTATCTGGTCTAAAATTATTGACAAAGTAAAAAAAAAATATTTATAATGCTTATTGATCAACATATTAAATGATAAATCTTGAGATGGTGTAGTGGTGCAGAAGTTAGCTGAAGGCTACCAGATTGAATTTAGGAAGAGGATGAACAGCTCTTTAAAAATCTATCTGAGATGGCTAGGTAGAAAAATTACATTGTGAGGATGCTAATCAGAAGTTATGTGCAGGAAATTTTACCCACTGAAAGATCCGTGGAGTTTCTGAAAACTCTGGACGACCTTCTAATTGAAGTATTCAAAGAAATTCAAAGAAGTGCTAGAGGTAACTTTGATCTTGTGGATAAACAATGATTTACCAACAGTTATCAAGGTATTAGTGGGCACAGTACAACTTCCTATTTATGTGCAAACAAACTACAGGCCCATTCTATAGCAAAGCAGCCAGACGTCTTTCAGGAGTGATATATCAGGTTGCATGTTTCTTTCCACCTTGTCTTGTCTCTGAGTTAGGGGCTCCCAGCTCTTACCAGTTTCAGAACTCAGTAGGAAGTAAGAACTAGGAAACATTACCTTTCTCCAGATCTCACGGCCCATTGTTCATGACGCTGGACCAACCCCACTGGGGGACATTCTAAACCTCTCCATTTTTCACTCACACTGAGGGTGGCTGACTCCTGGGGCAGGAGACACAAACACACACATGCAGCTAAACCCAGCTTTGAACAGCTATGAGAGGAAAGAAGGTTTTAAAATAGATGTGTGTGATAATTGGGACCTGTTTAAAAATAATTTTTGTACTACAGGAAAAGAAAAAGAAGAAAAGGAAGGAAGGAAGGGAGGAAGGAAGGAAGGAAGGGAGGAAGGAAGGAAGGAAAGAAGGAAGGAAGGGAGGAAGGAAGGAAGGAAGGAATGTCCTTAGTCATGGAACAAAGCAGAAACTTGGTTTCAAAACTGAAAACTGTATCAATCAGGAACCAAAATATTTTTAAATAATTAAATACAGAGGGGAAATGAGACATTGATTATGGCGAATAAAAATCAACAACAGCAGAATGCAAATAACTGAAATATCTAAAAACTGTATGTCCCATGGTGTTGATAAAAATATTACTGTTGGTTTTGTAACATACAAGAAAAAATTGTACCTAGTGATGACAGATGTCTACTATGCAACAAGTGCAAAATTATCAGTATGCAGAAGTGGAAGAAGCATTCAACAAATATTTATTTTCTGGAAAGATTATACTTTTGTATTTCATAGAAAAGAAAAATAATACCCATTAATAACAATAGAAAGGGCATTGTCTAAGACATTGTCTAAGAAGCTCCACAAACTAATACTGTTGGCATTTTAAAAATCTTGAAAAAATTAATATTGTGCCAACATCTTAAGAAGAAAAGTCTACATGGCTGTAGCCTACACTGTTGACATGAATCCTGAATTAAGTAATGGTAATAATGTGATGTAACCAGTGAAGAAGTGAAGGTGATATCATAATGTAGAAGAATGTGGTTATGTGGAAAACTCCATCTTCATCTTGTTTGGTGATAATATTATAGGTTTGATTGTTAAATATACCTGCATCTGTTGTAGTCAGGATAAAAAATCAATCTGTTTTCTTAGTGAAGGTAAAATATAGTAAATTATTAGGTTAAAGTCTTTGAGGAACAACATGAAGAAGATATTCTTAATAATAGAAAATATTTTAGTCCAGCACTGAAAGGCATGCTATGAGTAGTTTGAAGATGTTATATAAACTTATTTAGAAATATAAATTAAAAGCTATGTTTATTAAGCTGTGTAACTATCCATCAGGAGATGGTGAATTCTTTTTATTTGGAATCTTCAAAGTAAATCAGGGCATCTCCCAAATGCACTGTATCTTAAACAGAAATTATGAGCATAGTGTAAAAGTTAGGTGACACTTTTTTTGATTGTCATGTCTTCTGGCCTTAAAATCTACAAAGATTTCTGTTAAAACAAAAGGAATTTTACCACTGACTTCAGTAAGAATAGTTCTTTTATAAGAATAACCTCATATAACTGAGGATAATAATTTAGGATTATTCAAGATAGAGCTAATGGCCAAATAGTGAGCTTCTTGAATTTTGAAACCCATTTGTAGATTTCAGAAATTAAATTCTGTCCATATTTAAGGTTCCTTATTATTATTTACAAGCTACTGCCTTCTCAACAACAAGACCTATTAGTAGAAGTAAAAATATCTTTTAAAGGTAGAGAAAAAGGCAGCCTGAGTGCACAAGAAATTTAAAACCACCGAACAGAACACTAGAAAATATATGACCAAGTACAATCCTGTTCCAGCGTCGAAGAATGGGCAATATATCTACTAAAGAAGAGGCCAAGGTGTCTGCATCGATGCAGATGAACCCTGGTATCTCACATTTGTGATTTACCTGTATCACCATCCTCTAATAGTCATGCATCACAGCCTAGGAGAGCAGAAGATCGAGTCAATGAAATGGACTCAAAATATTTACTTCAACATATAGTCTCTCACTGAATGTTTCCCAAATTCAACAGAGAGTTGATGAGGCATTCTAAATCCAATAGTTCCATAACTTCAGAATTCAGTGTTGACACAAGGTCACCAGGTTTTACCAAATGCAGGAACAAACCTTTTATTCCTCTCTTCATCCTATTATCAGACTCAGAAAAAATTGTATGTATTTCTGTAGTGCATGAAGAGGTAAGAGACAACTTTAACTAACATTTTATCCTGACTCTCTTTTAATAATACTTATGGAAGTGGTAGTTGCTCTGTGCCAAATTAAAGACCACTGTTTGAATGAAATCTCTCTACCTAGGGATTCTTCCCACCTCTTCATATATTTGCATTTATCTTCCAAATCTATTTTAATGAGCTCTATATAAAAATGAGAGCTCATACTTCTCGAGCCTGATGAACAGGTAATTACTGTTTTGATTCCCAAGAGAGGTCTTTGAAAACCAATCTTGTCATGGAAGTTAAGGGCATAATGTTTTAATTGTAAGTAGGAAAGTGGGGATAGCTTAAACTGAATATTCTACCACGTAACCATCGTCCAAAATATCTTTACACAAATGACCTATCAATTGTGATTCAGCTTTCACCTGTGTGTTAAAGTGAGGTTAGATTTTCCTGCCAGAGAGTCTTGATTATTCTCCTTTTCTGCTTCACTGAGAGCTGGTTTTAATATTTCCCTGTTTCATGGGTTTTAAATCAGATAGCAAGAAGTATGCTCTATGGATCAAAATTTAGGTCCATTTTTAATTGATTATCTTATGACAATTAAAAGGAACACCAATGCTAATATAGGTAGGAGAAAATTACCCCCTTCAACCTATTTTTTGGTGTTGATGTACTGCATTCAGGTACAAATTTCATTCCTTCCAGTTAAAACGTGCCATGGGATTCTCATGTTGCTGGATATTGATCCAAAGGTGACAGTTCCAAAAACTTTCCCCTTATGCCAGCTATTCGGCAGCTCATGTAATGAAAGCACCCATGGGCAATGGGTGCAGAAAATTCTGCCTGTCCTGAGGCACTGTGTCCCTGGCGTCAGTGGCAATGGGAAAATTCTGTATAACAACAGTAACAGCAGTGGAGTAGAGTCCAAATTTTCCACAGCAGATAAAGCTTGCCAGAATAGTTTCAATTCCATTTTTCCACAGAAAAAAATAAAGAATCTAAAAGTATTTTCAAGTCAGTGTTAGGCAAGAACTAGGAACAGAAACCTGACCAAAGCAGAGACTTGGGGGCCCAGCCTAGGAGAGAAGCTTCCAACTGAGCCGCACATGTGACCTACCTCCTGGTCGAGCATCTGGAAGTGGAGACTCCTATAGTTAATTTTTTAGCTATCCATTCTGGAATTGATTAACACCCAGTTTTCTGAAATCACATTGTATCACCCCTAGTTTTTGGCAGATTAAAATAAATAAAACAAATTAAGAATTTATGTCAAGTTCATGACACCTGCTTAAGCACCAAAATGAAAAAGAATATTTCATTTAACCCTTTATAAAGAATAAAATAGTCCATCTTTGTTTAATATTCTATTATGCTTCAAAATATATCTATTTTTAATTTTTAAGGGAAATAACTTTTCTTTAAAGGGAAGTGAAACGAAATGCTTTTCCTCAGATTAATAGGGACCTTTTGGTTGATCCAAAATTAATGTTTTTCAGTTTCCATTTTAGAAAGAAAATAAATAATAATTTAGGTTTAAGTTGATCCAGAAGGTATATTTTCCCAACCTTTTCCTAGCATGAAGCAAAAAAAAGTAATTTTACTTCCACAGTTCTGCACATAGGTACAAATGGAGCCTGCAGGAGAGACAGGTGCTCAGCATCTTTGGAAATCAGGACATTAAAATAATGATTTTACCCTATTGATCTTAAAGAAAAAGGAAATTGTACAATGAATATATTTAGAGATGATACCAAAATAGGAAGGACTGAAAATAACAAACATCAGAGGAGCTTAGAAAACATTAAAGTGGATACAATTTAATGTGGGGAATTGTAAAATAATAAACATGGAGGAAAATACTATCTGGCATAAAATCAAAGGAACATTCTATAGGAAGAACCATAATGTGGAAGAGATTTGGGGTGAGAGATAACATATTGGACATGAGGTTTCAATTTAACAATGTTGCACAAGTAGCAGACCTATTTATGAAAACAAAGAGATATGAATTAAGATTTTTATTAGCTTATTGGTAATGGTTGATGAGGTGTTCTGCTTCTTATCCTTATCCAAATTCTGTGCTACTTGGAGAAGTCAATCTATTCAGAATATCCTTCAAAAAATTTTTGAGTTACATTACCTTTTTGTAAATAAAATTGTCTGCTATTATGTTCAGAATGCACAGCACGTGTCACAGAGACACTCCAGGAAATGATGACAGAAACAAGTATTACAAGGTGTGATCTATTTTGTGTGAGGCTAAGGGCATTTCATGGTTAGAGTTTAAGAAAAAGAAGTTACGATAACAGTCTGTAAACATTTAAATGGCAATAGTCCAAAATGAAGGAAAGATGATTAACTGAGGTTGGAAATGGCATGTCAAGGAACAATAACTTGAAAGGGGAGAGAAATGTGTATATAAAAATTAAAAACAAAATGTAAGTTACAAGGACAATGAGATGAAGGGAAAATTTACCCTAGGGGTAGTTAATGCATCATATCTACATGTGCTTCAAAGGAGATTTGATAAAACCTCAAAGGCTTTTACAAAAGACAGGCTTCCCATGTAGGGCATTGGACTATTACACCTAGATGATCTCTTTCACTTGTTCCAGACATGAAGTAGTTTGTGTTTTGCTGTGCTTCTTTTAAAATGACTAAATTTCAGGTTCCTTTTTTTTATTTGCAAGTCTGACAAGAAGATGGGTATGCTTTAGTTTTGTTAGTATTTTTCCAGTTCAAGATGGTAAGGCTTGACCTGGGAAAAAGGAAGGGCTGACTGGCCCTGTTGGGTTTATCTGGTTTGGTGTTTCTGCTGGGATCTTCCAATACATCCTTGACCAAGCACAGCAGGCAAGAATCTGAAACCACCAAGTCCCAGACTGACAGTTTCAGAACCTTGATGGTTTTGTTAATAGGTATTTCAGTCAATAATTCGGTGCAAATAAAAATTTTCAGAGCTTCTTCAGTTGCAAGAATACAGCTCAGAACAAATTAGCTTTCATTTCACAGCTTCAAGGGGTTTTCTGCCACAGTACGGTTTTTTAATTTCCAAACAAATATTGAGTTTCTGAAGAACAAGATGACAGTCGAGGATAAAAATGAAAAATAATAGGGGAAAAAAAAAAAGAAAAATTTTTCAGGTTTCTTCCCCATCATACCTCGGCTCAATCCAAGCCTTGTCTGTAGGGATTTTAAGATAGAAATCACATGGCTAACATTAAAATCTTGTTAAAGGATTAGGGGCCATGTCCTGAGCCAGGATAAATTGAATACAGCTCCATCGACTTCAACACAGCTTTACCCTTTCACAGCACTTGAGGATCTGACCATAAAAATGTCTTGGGCTGGTTTATTTAGGTACGTTCACGTTTGATTTCTGGCTCCAAGTTTTCTTGACCTGTTATAGTTGCCCAGTTCTTCGTAAACTGATATAAAAAATGACATGCAGAGTCTGATATTTGAAAGTGCCTCGCAAGATAGGAAATGCAAGAAGGAAACTTGCCAAGCAAAGTTGTGTTTCCTCATTTTCATGCATTATGCCACGCATTTTAATTGCATGTGCATACACTTCTTTTACAAAATTATTGCCCCAATTTGTGTATTGACTGGAATGAGGATCCTGTTCTATATTTCCTTTTATCTTTTCCACTCCATGTATGGGTCCCTGCCTAATTTATAATACTGCCATCCAAACCTTACATAAAATACACAAATTATTCATGTCTTCATGAGCTTTTCCATAGTGACTCATTAATTATTTTTATTGCATCTTATGCGAAAATTATTATAATTCTCTTTCCACAGAGGAGGGAACTGAGAGAAGAAAGGAGCATGGCCAATTTTGGGCCACAAAGCAGATCAGTGGCATGCCCAGAGTTCCTGGTTCCCAGCTTGTATTTATTTATTCTCAAAAGAAGAGGGCTAGCCATATTCACAGCTCCCAGCATATACACTGACACTTATGAAAGCTATTCCAGAAGTCAAGACAAAAATACTGCAATGGGAACATTTAACTAATGACAAACACAATGATCACCTGTAAAAATATTATCTTAATGCTAAATGCTACTTATGGAATTTCTGGGATAGCAACAAATATAAAATTTTCAGAATCTACAGCTTAAACACTTGATTGTACTTCCAGTTTATGAAATCTCCTCTTATTTTATACAACTTTTTTCTCTTTACACAACATAATGTGGGGCTTCCAGGAGCAGGACTCTTTGTAGCATGAGGAATCTTTGACAAGTACCTGAGTTTGTCATGTTACAAGCCTGAAAATAATGTAAATTTGTCATCATTCATATGTTTTAATTGCTTTTAAATTAATTGTTGAATTTCTGAGTCTCTGGACTGTGGCACCATCATCAAAAGTATGAAGTAATTTGTAAACAACCTTGCTTATAATACTGGAACCCGAGGTCCTTCTATATAAGCAAGTTCCATCCTACTTCATTAATAATATACAACAATAACATGAAGTGTAAGAGGAGAGATTCAAGACAGATGACTTCGCAGTCTGAGACGCACACATCTCAAAGAAATAGTTGGCCTGTTTTTTCCTGAAAACCCAGTTAAGAACTGATATATCTGAAAGCTTTTTCTTTATTTAAAGTATGTTTATTTAGATAACCAAGTTGAAGTATATGACAATGTTATTTTTATGCCTTTTAATCTCAACATTTGCTTTTATTATGATGATAAAAAGTTGTATGGTCACAGAATATATCAGTCTTCTGATAGACCTATTTAATATTGTCCATTATAAGGTATTGACACTTCTCCAAGGCAAAGATTGAAGAGTTTTCCTGCAAGAGTATCCTGAGGATCTGGGTGCTTGTTTGATCATTTGTGTAGGGTCCTCCAGGATCCTATTTTGTCTCAGCCTGCTCTTCAGGGCTTTTATAAGAAACTAAAAGAGACAGAGATATATTAAAGATAAGGTTGCACATCTTTTTCACCTGAGAATGTGATCGCTCCTATGTTAGAAGTATGAGTGTGCTGAAATCATGAGAAAGGCTGGGTTTACAGAACTTTTCACTGGAACTAGAACTGAAAATGTCACGAGATCCAAGAAGAAGCATGTGCTTGGGAAATTTTCAGTCCAAAGGGGCAGATTAAAGAGTTTCAGAACTTTTTCTAAAAAACTTCTGGGTAAGCAGATGAACTTTGAATACTTACTTGCATACTGCATCTTGCAAGGTTAAAGCTGGAATACTGGAAATGGTTTAGAGTCTTTGATCTCACCAGCACAAGATGAATCTCATGTACATAGCAGATTTAGCTGTTATATGGCAATGCAGTCGCATTTGCATGTTACATTTCAGCAATGAACTTCTCTAGCAATGAACTTCTCAATTAACTTCTCTAGGTGTTGGATTATCAAAATGGATATTCAGGAGATTTCTAGACAGCTCTACTCAGACAGGAATCTTTTCATCTACCAATTCTGAATTTTTTTTTTTTTT
>VZRL01005208.1:2516545-2528676 GCA_013397895.1 Origma solitaria | reverse complement strand
TTTTTTTTTTTTTAAATCCTGGACCTTTTGAAAGGAAGGCCATGTGAGACAGAAAAGATGTTCAGCCCCTCAGGTAGAGTAAAGGATGCACAGCAGCCACCTTAGAAGCAGAGACACTAGGCAGATGGATGGACATATATACTCTTACAAATACCTGCTAGCATGGCTCTGCGAAACTAAAGGTCAGAAAGCAAAGAGCAATCCGGAACATCAACTTGGTTGTGGATACTCCTCCCCAGAGGTCATTTTTCAAGACTCTGTGAAATCAGGTTGGCAGCTTATGAAAGATGTAATCTTGCTCCCACATGTCTCCTGCAAAACCACAGGAAATAATATTCATGTTCCTTACACCAGAAGTCAAGACACACATAATCAAGTGCCATATAGTCATTTACGATAAAGTGTAGTCAGAAGGCTTTGACTTGTTTTCTGTGGTCAAACAATACGTATGAACAAGCCTACAGATTTTTTTTTTTAAACCTGTAAAAATTATTTCTCAGTGTCACCATCATGGAGGTGTTTTCATGATTTATCCCTCAAATAGAGGCTTTTCTGGACACATTGTCCTTTCTGATGGCTAGCAATTGTGCATTGCAAGCCTTCTGCCTAGGTGCTGAATGTCCAAATGGAATCTGTAGTACTGTTTCCCCTCTTATTATCTACTTCTCTTTTTTTTTTTTTTTTGGTCATTTTACACTTCCCTTACACTAACATAATTGCACCAAAATGTAAAAGTAGAGTCTGATCAGAGCTAGTTCTCCAGTGGGCAATTTACATTCTCACTTTTGCAACTGCTGCATTTAGCAATTTTTAGCAAAAATAAGAAAAGTGAAATTGCTGAACAAAAATGATTGAAGACTGATTACAGCAAAAAGCTAGATTATTGTGTAGGGCTGATTTTTTAGAATATGTACCCCTTTCAAATGCTAAAAATGTATGTCTATTTTAGACATTTGTAACGCATTTGGCAAGCACTGCTTAGAAGATATTGAAATTAACTTCAAATATTTGGAAAGCTTAGTTTAGGTCAGAAATGGAAACTTAGTTTAGGTCAGAAATGGAAACCTATTTGAAGAGATCAGCCTCTGCTTGGTGGGACAAATCTCAAATCATGCAGACAACAGGAATTAATTTCTGGCAATTTCCACTAATGTGAATTTAGATAAGACAGGCTATTTTGAAGTGTGAATTACATAACACTGGCGAAGCTTGAGGTCCAGTTTAGTTGACTAAACACATTGCATGGCAATTTTGTATATTTTGTATTTTTTGTCCAGAGAATATCAGTTCTAACAGGCAATACTAATGTTTAAAAACCAGTGTTATTTTGGGTGTTGTCTTAATCTCTCAGTTCTGTATTCACAAGTCTAAAAGATTTGATAGACTTCCAAGAATAAAGGTGAAAGGCTCTACATACTCAGATCATGATTTTTCTTTGTATCACTTTTTTGCATCATTCTTCTTTCTCAGGATTCTATATGAGCACCCTGGAAATCTTGAGGGCTCCTAAAGAGAAAATGTAGAGAGGAATCTCCTGGAAGGGACAAAATGTGAAATGTAGCTTCCTCTGATTCATCCATATCTATTGTGGAAAACATGAATCCCAGGAGATAGCCAGGGGCTAGGGAAGCTTGAGAATGGATATGGAGGTAGCATTATTGCCAAAGGATGGACTGAGGTGCCAAGAGCTTAGTGCACAGGTGAACGCATGTCATCCATCTCCACTCAGATGGTTTTGAACTCTGGAATCCAGCACGTCTGAGACATTTCTCTGATCTATTCTGTCAGAGAGCAAGGAAAGGATAATGCTCACCTGTGCTGGAGCAGGTCAGGAGCCTTTTCTACATGGAAATCCTTTGGAAAATATCATCCCTTTAGCCTCTTCTGTAGGGGTTTTTACTGCTAGAGGGGACAATCAGGCCCAGACATATTATATACAGATTATCCACTTAATCTCATTTCAACAATTATTTGTATCTCTCCTCCTGCACTCATTCCAAACAGACAAATGTATCTTCCTTTGACTGCTGCATAAAAGGATGTCCCTTTTCACTACTTTAAAACCTAACCTTCAAAAATCAAATTTTCCTTATAAAATAAAAGGGAAGTATATTTGATGCAGGAAATTTCAAATAAATTAAGCTCTGCATTAGATAAACAAACTTTTTAATGGATGCTAGCTATTGATTTACTTTCTGACCTGATTTCTCTGGCTCAGAAATTAATTTCCATGTTTGGTGGGGAATATTCATTTAAACCCTATGGTTTGATTTACACTAGGGAAATATCTCCCAGATTTTTAGTGGTTTTAGAAGTGATTTGCCATTGCAATTTTAAAAGTGTTTGGAATTGTTGTTTTGTCTTCAGGTCTTGGTATCAAGTAAGAGCAATTTGAATTTTTTGATGCTTCATCTAAACAAGGACCTGAATTGGCTTTTATGCAAGAATTCAGGAGTCCATATTAAGAAGTAAAGACACTCCGGGCAGCTTTGAGTGGCACTGAACCTCTGAGTTCACCATTTTGTACATTGCTCCCAGTGTTCCTGGGAATTTGATCATATTTAAATGAAAGAAGAGGTGTTTCTTAAAGATGCTGCTCTTAGGTCCTAAACTCATGCAACATTTGATAGGTGCAGATTGCAAGCATTTTAACATAGTCCAGGTGTTTATGAATTTGTGTCCAGTAGTCAGCTTCAGCCTCTAAGTAATGTGATGCACAGGCTTTCAGACTTTCTAGGTAATAACGCCAATACTATTGACAGTAGTATGGTTCTACGTTAAGTCTGCAAGTAAATTTCTGTTAAATTACAACATCTGTTAACACACAAGCTTCAAATTTCAACTTGTAGCCACTTTTCTTTTGGTGAACATTTTTATAACAAATCCAAAGTAATTTTCTAGCACCATGGACTACTACTCACTGTGATCAAACAGCTGTTGCTCTCAGAGTCTTCTATTGAAAACTCAGCAAATTTGTGGCATTGCTTCTCTCTATAAAAAAAAAAAAGGAAGGGAAAAAAAGAAAAAGCCTTCTGTACCTTCTGTATCATGAAAAGGACGGTTTTGCTTTAACTACCCTGAGTGCACTTATGTAACTGCATTTCAATGGGCATAGATGTAAGGTTTCTATTAAATAACAGCTGTATTTCCTGGAGGGGAGGTCCTTTTAATAGCAAAAAAAAAGAAGTTTGCAGAATAGGCATTTAGCTCTGCTTTCTCCAGTAGATGTCACTTGCAGTACATAATAATTCATGTAAAGAAGTCAGAGTATATAGAAATGCATTGCTTTCCTTGAAATATGCAAGCTAAATTAAAAAGCCATTTTAGTGCCCTGTGTATGTAGTAAGTTTGGCATTTGGTTTATTTTAACAGATGGCATTGAAATAACAAAAGGTAAAGCATTTTTTTCCCAATTGATCAGTGAGGATTATGTCTCTTTCTCCTGTAATTTGAAATAACAGAAGGAGGCAAATATACTTGTTGACACATGTGAGGTCTGGGTCACACATGATCTAATATTGTATTGACAAGTAGTTTTTGGCAATTGCTAGACTTACTCTAAAGAGAAAATGTATTATGTAATTATTTTTTTTATTTCAGAAGCATTAGCAATTTGGATTAAATTTAGGAGGGAAAACCTACAGAACACATATGCCCCAAAAGCAGAGCTGTTTTCTTGTTTCAACAAAGGAGAACTTACGGATATATTAGATATTTAAAAGAAACTCTCTTGTGTTACACTTGATTAGAAATGTAAGCAATGTTCTAAGAACATTTTACCTGTAAAAACATCATCTTCAGTCAGATCACCATGGACTTATTTACGTGCAAAGCCCACATTTTCAGGCCCTTGGTGCCTCACGGATACACTGTGATGTCACGGTCACTGCTGACAGTAAATTATCCACTAATATTCACATCATGTTAACTTACATCATTTTTCTTGTGTCCAACTGGTATGCCAACCAAGACTGCATTATAGAATTTAGGTTGCTCACCTGCTGGATTATCACAGTGTTTGGTGTCTCCTGTTTGTAGCCATCCCTCCTCTGCTCACCTTAGCAGCTCTTCCTTTCACCAGGTATGAGATTGCTATACTGCTGTATTCATTTCCATTCCACTCTCATGGATGAGTGGCCAATTTTGAACTTTACTCTTCTCCTTTTTCCTTCCTGGATTCTGATCAAAGACCCACAGAAAATCCCAACACAGGTTGACTTAGGGAAAGGAATAAAAACTAGTTATTCTGTCTTCTCATCTTATTCCCATCTCATTCCCCTATCTCCCCCAGGCAACCACACACAAATACAATTTTGAGACTTTTCAGAAGGAATGCCAAGGAGGCAGGAACCACAGAGATTTGGACATGAGGCCTACTTTTACACCTCTGTTCTCTCCCAGTTGAATAATTCAAAGATGGATAAACTGTGACCTGCTCATGAAAGGCTTTGAGGACCCAGCCGTGGGAGAATAGTGGAGATCATTACAGATTTGTCCCTCAACCCCAAGGAAACCTGGTGTACACTGCAAGTGAAAGGAATAAAAGCCTAGGAATACAATAGAAATACATTTTTCCTCAGCTGAAGGTGACTACTGCATGGGAAACTTGAAACCAGCTGCAGCAAATTTGGTCCTACTGAGAGCTACCTGCTGTCTTGGTTTTTCTGCACAAGGTGGGGAAAGGAGATGAGAGGAAAAGACAGACAGCCAAAGGTGATGATGCAGAAAAACTATTAGAGAGCATCTGAAGGAGAGCAACAAAGATGCTGAAGGGCCTTGAGGGGAAGTTGTACGAGGAGAAGCTGAGCTCACTTGGTCTGTTCAGCCTGGAGAAGAGGAAACTGAGGGGAGACCTCATTGCAGTTTCAACTTCCTTGTGAGGGAAAGAGGAGAGGCTGACACTGATCTCTGCTCTGTGGTCACCAGCAGCAGCACCCAAGGGAAAGGCAGGAAGCTGTACCAGGGGAGGTTAGGCTGGATATTAAGAGAAGATTCTTCACCCAGAGGGTGGTTGGGCACTGGAACAGGCTTCCCAGGGCAGTGGTCACAGCACCAGCCTGACAGAGCTCAAGAAGCATTTGGACAATGCTCTCAGGCACATGGTGTCATTCTTGGGGATCCAGGAGCTGGACTCAGTGATCCTCATAGGTCCCTTCCAACTCAGTTTATTCTCTGATTTTGAAAAAATGCAAGCTGTCGAAAGGAGTTTTTGCGCTCTTGAACCTGGAAGATGCGTATAGAAGTGTATAAATCTTGATCCCATTGCAAGGAGCCAAGTCTCCCTTTATTTGATTTGATAATTCGTAACAGAGATGTGGCATTCAAATGGTCTAGTATAAGCTGCTCACTTTGCCTGATTCAGGTCATGTATGCCATGCCAAATCCATAAATGTTTATATCCCAAGTCACAGGCCAGAAATGAGTATCAATGGACTTAAAGAAGGGCTTATAAACTACCAGTAGAGGCAGTTTGGTAGGAAGATACAGAAAACGCCACAAACAGAAGAGAAAGAAATCTGGGAATGAAATGGAAATTAAAATCCTGATTAATTTAATCAGGTTTCTGGGTACTGTAGAAACTCATACTCTCTGGTTGTGATAATTTTAGCTCACTTTTTTCAATTTTCTTCAGGAAAAAGGAGTTTGCCAGAAAATAAAAATAACCCAACCTTTTGAAACTTTCACCTGACACAGGCTGTTGGTATTCTGCTGAACTGAAGAAGGGTCTGTAACATCATTGACCTATTTTCATAAGCAATTCAATATCTAGTCAAAGCTGACCCTAGCCAGGACAACCATATTTGTTAAGCAACATTCATATTACATGGTGATGCTTGAAATGTAAGCCTGAAAATGTTAGAAGAGTTTTGGTATTTATCTCCTTTGCTTATAGGCACACACAAGTTGTTTTTGACAATAATTTCTAATGTAAAAAGATGATAATTTCTCATTTAAATGAAGATGTGTTTTACGGAAGGTGCACAAGGTTATAAACAGGCAACCCAAACTTGCAGTATTGTGTAATCTAAAGACAGAGCTTTGAACAGGAATTACAAAGTTAATGCATTGGGCATATACTGGTACCTCACATCAGAGGATCTCATATTCTTTTACTAATTCCATGTCACAGAACCATGAAGCCATTTATTGTGAGTTTCCTTCTATAGATACAGAGGGATGCATATAATTCACCTCTGATAAACCTAGCCAGGGAGAGAGCCAGAAGGAAGTCTAAGACTTGATTTTGAGATCTCTGCTAAACCCAAAAGGTAACTTTTCCCTTTCACTCTTCCCAAGGGGAGATTAATTTCTCTCTGCACAGATTGGGAAAGTTGAAGGGAATGTTCCTGAAAAAGTAATCTAGTCTTTTACATTCCTGAGTTATTCTTGCTAACTTATCTATTGTTTATTCATGCTGAGAAACACACAGATTTAAAGAATTTATTGCAGAAAGCTCTCTAAATTCGAGCATGGCACATCCAGGTATCTTTTGATATTGTGATGTCATGAGAGATACATCAGCTTCTGACAAACTCATGTAGGGGATTGAGCAGGACATAAGGTTATCCGTTTCCTAAGTTATTCAACATCTGGGGTTTTCCTTTTACAATGTTTTGACATGAGTTAATTGCCAGCTTCATTCATGTGAGTGGATGGTTTTAAAGGTAGCACTGCAAGAAGTCATGTGCTTCTTCTTATAGAACCAGAGTACCCTATACCACTTCCAAATGGATATCCCTCCTTGATTTTGCTGTCACTATTGGTAAATGTATATATTTACCTTCACTTGACCAGGTGAAGCTTCATCTGTCATGCCAGAGGGTAAGGATGGCACACAGGATGTAAAAGTCATTGAAGAATGGGAATTGGTTAGTGTATTAGAGTGAGTGTTAAGTAATCAAAATATAAACCCTCAGGAAAAACAAACACCCTGGAGTAATTTTAAATGGGCAGATTACTCCTGGAAGTTTTGCCTTTTGGTTCTGTGCTCTCATCAACATTTTAAACCATTCAATTTCAAACGTCCACAGAACTCACAAATAAGACAGGAGACCCAATACTTTATTGATGCTTATAGCCAGAAAAATTAAGAAGCTCTGAGTTAAATGGTCAGGCTGGCCATCCTTCAAGTGATCCTTCTTTTAAATCCCTGTGCTCCAGCAATTTGCTCTGAGACTCGCAACTCATCTGATTCCAACTTTTGAGGGCTAAATTCTCTGAAACAGTAGATAATCTCCACTGGCTATGATTTTATGACAGGACTTTCATTAGCAGGTGATCTACTGAAGTCAAATGAAGAGAGTAATTATTCTATTTTGCCATATTGCTATTCAGGTATTGTTGACAACTGAATTTTTGGTCGTACTAAGCAACACAACACAGGAGATTGGATACCCAAAGGAAACTATAATTCTCCTGGGGGAAAAATTAAAAAATGATGTCTGGTCACTTTATACGCATCAGGCCTCCAAGTACATGCTGAATTGCAAAAAAATAACACATTCAAAAAGAATATTTATGTGTCCCTTCTTCACTACATGTGCGGTATTTTTCTCCTATGTCACAAAAACTGTAACCACAATTTACAAGTATATGCACAATCAAATTGCTATTGATTTAGCAATGCCTTTCTTTGATGTCCCTTGCCTTAACCTCATTTATAAAGCTGTTTTGCATTATTTCAAACTGTCAATGATTTGTGACTCATGAATATTCAAATCTAATTTGCACTTACCTTTTTTGCATGCATGCTTACTTGTAATTTGTCTCACTTGCCCTTTGTTTTGTGTTTATTTTCAGGTTATTTAGTGAAGTAAACTCTGTTTTTAAAGTAGTAGCATCGAGTTAAACACAAGTTGTGTAATTCTCACCTTACTAGAGTCTTATATCACTGCAACTCCATTAACTTCACTAGAGTTTCTCTTGCTTAAGAGCAAGAGGTCTGTGAAGTATTTCTGACTGTTTTTTCTTTGTGTTCACATCAACATTGTTTAGAATGTTTCATTGGAATTGCAATGGCTTTATTTAGTATTTTATTCAGAAAGAAATATCAAGACTAAACCATCTCTTCCTAGTGTTTCAGACTTTAGGACAGTTCAGATCTCCAAATCTGAGTGAAAATTAGTCAGTTTGCCTGACTTAAAAGTGTCCTCTTGTAACACTTTATTATCAGAGGGAAAAAATATTTCATTATACTTACTTTTGTGGTGAATCCAGTAGAATAAATCCCCAACTTAAGAACCGAACAATAATATACCCCTTCTCAGGAAAAACTCCACCTAAGAAGTATGCTAATTGCAGCACAGTGGGTCCAAAATCCTATTCTTTTCATGCTTCTTAATTGGAAAAAAAGTCTGTTAAATTGTCAGGTTCCTGAGGAAAGCTGGGCCAAAATATTTGTATGTTTTTTCCCATTTATGGAGGATTGTGCCATGAGAGCAATGACTTTCTCAAATACTAAGAATCTTAGTTAGATGTTTATTTCAGGAACAGTTACCATGAACATATTGGCTGCAGACAGGACCTTCTTCAATGAATCAAGTCTGGAAACAGCAACGAAAAGAACTTTGTTTTTGGATCAAAAAATATGATCTTACTTGAGTATCAAATCCATTTGCCAGGGGAAGTGATCTGAAGTTAAACCAGGAGCAGGGGGAAGAAAGGCAACTGGTTATTTTCCATAATGTTTGAAAGCTGAAATCAACCTGCAGTGGCAAAACTGGCTGTTCCTGGGCTCATGCTGCAACCCGAGTCATAAAGCAGCTCCAGGGGGTTCACATGGCTCTTGTTTTCATCATGTTTGTGGCAATATATGAGAACATTAAAGAAAGAAGGATTTTTCTTTGAACAAATATTAGATGACTGCATTTCCTTTATGGACCAAATCCTGCTTATAATGGAAGGGAAGCAGGATCAGACTGTCAATGAACACCTGTACAAAACAAAAGCTTGCAGACACAGACAGGAATATTTCTTGGGCACTTTTATTATTCATTTAGTCTCCTAAATAGTTTCAAACAACCTTTTGGGAAACAGAGCAAGTGTGATAGGTGATCAGTGACACATCAAGAGTAATGAAATTAAAAGCCCAAATGAACATACTGTGAATGACTGGAAACTGTTTGCCTAAGCTCTTCTTAGTCAATATTTTGAAGTAAAATCAAGCAAAATTCCATGATAAGATGTGGGGTTCCCAACTGGGAATAAGAGATCCAAGCCCAGAAAATATAGCTGCATTCATCCAAGAGTTCATTTTAAATGAATAGTTTCATCATCTCTTCCATAAAAGAGAAAAATATTTCAAATGTTTATTTTTAGCTTGGCACATGAATAATAGAAATGAAAGGATCTGAGTATTTAATGTGAAGCAATTCTTTTAAAAATCTCAATATATGGGTTAATAATTACATGTTAGTAGAGCTTATTTTTTAGTAATGCCAGTACCATGCTTTTAAATGACAAGTCTCAGCTGTTGTGAAGTCCAAGGTAAAGTTGTGTGCCCTGAAACACCCAAGAAATAGTATTATCCAGTATGACACATGCCTAGATATGTCTTATTGTGATCATAATGCAGCCTAAAGGTAAGAATACAGAGCAATCACTTGTGTGCTATTTTTTCAATGCTGCTTATGTTTGTCTACATCAAAGAAAAGCTTCTGCTAGAGCTATTTATAACATTGATCAATAGAACTTTTAGTGATGGTTTATAAATGCATGAGACAAGTTTTAAATTTAGCATGTACTTTAAAAATGAAATCTATTAGTACATTAACTTGATCATGTTTCATCACTGAAAAGCCAGTTCATCTTGAAAAATGCTTTTGAAAAAGCAGAATGTACCACCCTGACATGAGAGATACTTAAAGTGTCAAACAAAAGCTGTGGCAGTGAATCACCAAAGCATGAATTAAAGGACTGATGTTTTCTTGTACGGAGGGCTTACTGGAACGGTGGTGACTGTCCACATTTACTATCAGTATGACCTAGAAAATTGACCACTTCACACCTGCAGATTTGGCAATCTGCAAAACTCCTCTGCAAAATCCTGGATGCCTTGTGTCCTTCATCCACATTCTCCTTCATTCTGTGGGACTTTAGAGCACAGGTTTGGACTTGGTACTGAAGACTGTCAGCATAGAAAACATTGTTGACAGAGATTCTCAGCACTGAGGTGTTTTTCTATGAACTTTTGATCCTCTTAATAGGTGAGGTGTATAGAATGATTGGCAGCCCTTCTGGTCAGTGAGAATTAAAACTGGTGACACGTGTGTCTAGTCTTTTAGAGCTATTTGCTGTAAAGTCACACAGTGTAGGGCAATTTCCTTTCTAATGTACTAACATTAAAGTCGGTGATACAGCACAGGCAAGTTTTGATTTTGGAGTTCTTGGTTAACTGTGATGGGAAAATCACGGTGAATAGAAGTATGTAAACTGAGTAAGACAGTTAGATGTACACTTTAGACACAGGGCCTATTGTTTGGAATTAAGACCAGTTTCTGCCCTTTAATACCATTACCAAGGAAAATATCCCATCTAATTCACCATAAATAAAAATTCCTAGATCCTTTTATGCTAACATGGAAAACACGGTGATGTCTGAATACTTTTTAAGCCTAGATGTTGTCCCTCTGCTTCCTTTTCCTTCTCCTGTTGGGACCATTTTCTTCTGTGAGAACGGGATCTTCTCTGCAGTGTTACTGTGAATCATCCTTCTCAACCTGACAAGACTCAAATGGAAGAATAAGAGTTTCAAAATTATGAGCAAGAGAGGGAAAAAATAAAATTAGAACAGTGATGGAGTATTCACTTTTGTAAAATAGTATGCATTAGCAACATTATGTTCCCTAACTTACCTTATACCTGAGCTTCATTGCCTTCTGTTGGTAAGGCAATTAATTTAGCAGGAGAGATGAAAGGAGCTAAAGAGATGACAGCAGACATGGGTGAGAAAGAAGTCAAGTGTAGGTCTGTAATGGTGGGCAGTAGAAAAGTGCCTTCAACATTCATTTTGTAAATGTTAAGAGACCTGTAAAGGACTGAATAGCGAGGAGTGTGTGATGTGATGCCTTTTCTACTGTTTCATTCAGGGTTTTATCCTGGTTATTTGTAAAAGGAAGGGCAAAGTCCTGCAATCCAAGGCAACGTGTCTAATCTTCTTGTGTAGCTTTGACCATTTACAGTGAAGGGTTAATCTAAAAACCCCTAAAGTAAAATGCGTCCTGCTTGGGTGGAAAAAATATATATACCTAAGGCTTTTTAAGAGAAGTGTGGTACCCAAGAACTGTTTTGTGAGCTGGGAGTGCTGTACTGAACCTCTGGGGCAACTGTTTGCATTGAATTGTTGAAAGAGTGTGAGATTGGCAACGCCACCCTGCCCTTGGCTAATGAGCCTTCCCCGAGAGAATATCAAGTGCAATTACCTTTCAGGGAATAACAACATACCAAAGAACCATGGACCCTGCAGAGAAAAACGAAACACACATTCGTAGGTAGAACCTGCTATGAATCAGCATTAATTATCCAATAGAGGGAATGGGGTTGCAATAAGTCTCAGTTCCCAACTCACACCATAGATCACAGCAAACGTGAGCTACTTACAGAAAAAACATTTGCGAAGTTCAACTTACCCTAACCCCCTCTTTTCCACATAGGCTTCTGCACTCGAGTTGTGCTTGGGGGCTGTGATTCTGGGACAATGCTCCCGACCCACGGTTTGGAGGTGACTGGAGAGGCAATAAAAGAGGGCTGGTGGCAGCGAGCGAGGCTCCTGAACGTCAGCAGTACAGTGAGGCTGATGCAGGGACTCATTCGAGGTTTCACAGGTGCCAGCGTGGCCGAGGGCACCAGGCCTCCCCCAGAGCTGCTCAAAGAGGTCGGGCTACCGGGCTGCTGCCTGCCTTCAGCTGCAGCGCCGGGGAAACTGTCCCCCCGCGGCTGGCTGTCCCGGCAGAGACAAAGCAGGAGGAACCGTCCCGGGAGACAGGGTTTTGCCGTGCACATTCCTAAGAAGGAGACAGGGGGAGAAGGGGGGAAAGCCGCGTATTCTGGGTTGAGCGAGTGGGAAAGCATGCGAAATCAGGGCCGAAGAGATGCCTGTGTGCCGGGGAGCGGGTGCCCGGCCGCCGGAGGGA